>LPNX010877817.1:317597-552688 GCA_001517045.1 Pseudotsuga menziesii
TGAAGGTGAAATTAGGAAAAGAATAAAAATATTATTATTTTTATTTTTCCTAATCTTGTCCACTTACAGGTGAACAAAGGCTATAAAAGAAGATCAAGCCTTCTCATTTGTCACACTCACTTTTGCTCTCACAGGTGAAGAAGACTATCTTATGTTCAACCCTCAGCTAGGGTTTTATCAGCAAAGTCCATCTTCAGCGTTTTTGCACAGCCTTCTTCAGCATTCCATTTTTTGGGCAGTTTTCAGCAGTCTGATATTTTCAGGCAGTTTTCAGCAGTCTGATATTTTTGGGCAGTTTTCAGCAGTCTGATATTTTCGGGCAGTTTTCAGCAGTCTGATATTGTTGGAAAGGAGAGAGAAAATATCAATTTTTCTGAGAAAGCCCTAAATTGGTAATTTTCTGTAATTCTGGAAATTGTGGGTAAAATTATCAGTCTAATTCTTGCTGATGAATTTTACAGTTACTATGGTCAAAATCCAAATCTAGATTTGAGGAACTTTCTGAAGAATTTCTTAAGCCATTTCATTTACGAGATGAGTTATTAATGTTTTTGGGGTTTTTTCCTTTGAAGGTTTCCCTAGTGAAAAATATTGTGTCCATGTGTGCTAATGTGATGAATGTGTTTTTACTGCACTGCTGATCTATTTATGTTTATCTGCAAATTTTTAAAGTTTATGCTAATGCTGAAAATTCAACATGGTATCAGAGCTTAGCATGTGAAAACACAGTAAAGGGATACTGTTGTTGTTTCTCACTAGATCTTGGAATAAGATTTGCAGATCTAACATTTGGATAAGTGACAGAGATGGCTACCGTTGGTTTCAAACCGGAAGAAAAGCTCTCTAGTTCAGCAAACTTCAATTTTTGGAAGGCCAGGTTGACAGCCATTCTTGATGAGAATGACTTGGATGACATTGTTCTTAATGTCACAGAAGAGCCAACTACAAATGTTGGTAGGCTTTCCTACAAGAGGAAACAAGGTAAGGCTAGAAGAGTTATTTATGATTCTATCAAAGAAGAATTGATGCCTAACATCACATCCTTGAAGACTGCTAAAGAATGCTATGATACATTGGTAAACCTCTATGAAAAGAAGGCTCCCAGTCAAAAGAGAGTCTTGAAGAAGAGGCTACGAACTGAACAAAGATGAAAGTGTTGGTTCCTTCTTCACCAAGATCAAACAGGTAAGAGATCAACTCCTTGCTATTGGTGTTACTGTTGATGATGATGATCTTGTACAAACAGTGGTTGATGGTCTCCCAAGCTCTTGGAAAACCTTCATGGCATCCGTCTGTGGACGAAAAAATCAGCGAACCTTTGAAAGGCTTTGGCATGATTGCATACAAGAAGAAGCAAGAAACAATGACAAGGTAATCAAGCAAGATAACCTTGCACTTGCAGCAAAGACCAAGAAGTTCAAGAAGTCTTTCCATCAGCAAAAGAAAGGGAAGAAACCCCTGGGTAAGTTTTCTGACATGTCTAAGATTGAATGTTATACTTGTCACAAGTTTGGGCATTATGCTAGAGACTGCAGGCAGAACAAGAAGAAACCCAAGAGAAGGTTTCAGGCATCTGCTGCAGAAGCAAAGGAAGAAGAAGATGAAGAACCAAAGAAGAAGAAGAAAGTCAAGGCTAATAAAACTGATGAACCTAGAAGAGAGTACTATTTGATTTCTGCTCTAACCGGTTCTATCTCTGCTTGCTCTACTTATTGGTTGGTGGACAGTGGTGCCTCCAGGCACATGACAGGTAACCATGGTACCCTTACCAGTTACAGAAAGAAGAAGTTCACCACTCAGGTAGAACTTGGAGATGACTCCACTTACAAGATTGAAGGAGTTGGCCCAACTTCACTTCAACTTGATTCAGGTACGGTTCTTCATATTGATGATATTCTTTATGTTCCTGGTTTAAAGAAGAACCTTTTATCTATTGTTGGTTTAGAAGACAAGGGCCACAGAGTCCTCTTTATGGACAAGAAGGTCTTTTTATGGGCAAAAGACACAGATCTAGACTCAGCAGTACAGATTGGGGTTCGAGAGGGAGATCTCTACAAGGCTTCAAAAGTTTCCACTCATGCTTTGATACATCACTCAGTTGATCCCTGTAAACTTTGGCATAGAAGGTTTGGGCACCTTCACTACACAGCTCTCCCAGGATTGCAGAAGATGGTTACAAGTATGCCAGAAGTTTCTTTAAAGCATGAAGGAATTTGCAAAGGATGTGCTATAGGTAAGAACACTAAGAAATCCTTTCCCAGAAGCAAGAGTAGATCTAAAGGCATTTTGGATTTGATTCATTCTGACTTTTGTGGGCCCATGTCTTCACCCTCCTTGAGTGGGTGTTTATATTATGTCTTGTTTATTGATGACTACTCTCGAAACTCTTGGATTTACTTCCTCAAGGCCAAGAGTGAAACCTTTGACAAGTTCAAAGAGTTCAAGTCATTGATTGAAAATCAGACTGGCAGGCACATCCGTATCTTGAGAGTAGATAACGGAGGTGAGTATGAATCTAATGAGTCTGATGATTTTTGTCGAGAAGCAGGAATCAAGAAAGAGCTGATAGTGCCTTTCAACCCCCAGCAGAATGGGGTTGCAAAAAATGAAGAATAGAACGATCTGTGAGGCTACTAAAGCCATGATCACTGATCTAGATCTTCCTTTGTCTTTATGGGCTGAAGCTACCGGAACTGGAGTGTACATCCAGAACAGAAGCCCTCATGCTATCTTGGGTGAGAAGACTCCAAAAGAAGTCTTCCCCAAGAAGAAACCTGCAGTTGATCACATGAGGATATTTGGCACTCCTGTGTATGTTCATGTGCCAAAAGAAAAGAGGGCCAAGCTAGAGCCTTCCAATAAGAAAGGCTTATTTGTTGGGTACAGTGATTGCTCGAAGGCTTATCGAGTATATATACCTGGACAGAGGTACATTGAGGTTAGCAGAGATGTGATATTCCATGAGGAAGCAATGTTCCGTAAGACACTAGAGCTTTCACCGAAAGATGCAGTTGCTCCACTTGAGTTTCCAGATTCAAAAATTCAAAGGGAGGAAGAGTTTGATGATTAAACTCCATATGTTCCTGAGAACATTGAAAGTCCACTAGAAGAACTACTTGAAGTTCCTCCTTCCAAAAGGAGACCTGCTTGGTACCGAGAAACGATACAAGAAGCATAAAGCTCCTCCAGGGACTTTCAAAGAAAGCATAAGACCACATAAGTACTCCAGTCTTATGAGTCAGCTTATCAGTTCAGAACCTTCATCGTACGAAGAAGCAGCAAGTAAACAGGTATGGGTTGATGCCATGATTGAAGAGTATAAGTCAATCATGAAGAATGATGTTTGGAAAGTTGTTCCTAGACCTACAGGAAAGTCAATAGTGACTTCCAGATGGCTGTATAAGATCAAGCATACTGTAGATGGCAGTGTGGAGAAGTATAAAGCCAGATTCGTAGCTCGTAGCTTCACTCAGAAAGAAGGCATTGACTATGACAAGACAGTTGCACCTGTTGCCAGGTACACTACCATCAGAACCATCATTTCATTTGCCGCAGTATTCGGATGGAAGTTACATCAGATGGATGTAAAGACAGCCTTTCTCAATGGTAAGATTGAGGAAGAGGTTTATATTGAACAACTTGAAGGCTTTGTTACTCATGGGAAGAAGACCCATGTCTGTAAACTGAAGAAAGCCTTGTATGGACTGAAACAGGCTCTGAGAGTCTGGTATGCCAGGATGGATGGATTTCTCCATAGCTTGGGGTTCTTCAAAAGTACAGCTGATTCTAACTTGTACTTTAAAGTTGTTCATAGTCATGTCTTGATACTTGTTCTATATGTAGATGACTTGTTTCTTACAAGTGATGAACAGTTGATAGACCAGTGTAAGAGGGAGCTTACCTCTGAATTCGAGATGAAAGATCTCAGATTTATGCATTACTTCCTTGGCTTAGAAGTCTGGCAAAAGCCAGGTGAGATCTTCCTGACACAAGGAAAGTATGCAATGGATATCTTGCAGAGATTTGGGATGCAAGACTGCAAGTCCATTAGCGTACCAATGACTACCAACTTGACAAAGTTGCGGGACTCAACCTCTAGTTCACAGAATGTGGACTCTACTCTATACAGACAGCTCATTGGTTCCCTGATGTTTCTCGTGCATACAAGACCAGACATCTGCTATACAGTGAATGCACTGAGTCAGTTCATGTCAGATCCAAAGCACATACACTTGGTAGCCGCCAAGTATGTACTCAGATATGTGTGAGGGACTATCACTTATGGGCTCAAGTATACTTCTAGCAGTGGAATATTGTTATCTAGATATTCAGATTCAGATTGGGCTGGCAGTGCAGTCGACCAGAAAAGTACATCTAATTATTGCTTCAGTATGGGATCTGCAATGATCTCTTCGTCTAGCAGGAAGCAAAGTTCCATAGCTCAGAGTACAGCTGAGGCAGAGTATATTGCTACAAGCGATGCCTGCAAGGAAGCAGTTTGGCTCAGAAATTTGTTATCTAATTTGTTCGAGGGAAAGCTTGACTCAACGATCATCCATTGCGATAATCAGAGTTGCATAAAGCTTTCAAAGAATCCAGTGTTTCATGACAAATTGAAACACATTGAAATGAGGTATCATATCATCAGAGACCTAGTGCAGAGAGGTGCTCTGAAGTTGCAATACATTCGTACAAATGAACAGATTGCAGATATCTTGACCAAGCCTCTGACATCATCAAAGTTCGTGTACTTTCGTGACAAGCTTGGTATGGCAGAGAATGCCTCTCTTGCTGAGAGGGAGTGTTGATTTTCTTAGCAGCATCGAGAGCCCTTCACTTCGGAGAATGGGACCACCTGGTCCGGGACCACAGTGAAGACTCAACCCAGTGTTGAGCGACCATTCTATTGAATGGTAGATATCTAGTATGGGACCATGATATAAACCCAGATCTGCCCTGGGTATACTCAACCTTGTGTTGAGTAGACATCTGGTCCGAGACCACGATGTAGACCAGTCTGGGACTGGTAGACTCGCTTAGTTCTAAGTAGCCATTCTCTGGGAGAATGAAGACACTGTAAGCCCTAGACTGGGTCTAGGCATGTGTGTGGCACTTTGACCCTTGATCTATGGGCTTGGTGTGCTTCTCCAAGGATTAGCTACCCTTGGTTAAGTTACCCTAGTACCAGATCTAGGTGTCACACAGTGTGTGAGATAAAAGCATTAATAACTCTCTTGGTTTATGATGATGTACTTTTGAAATAAAAAAAAAGTACCACAGGGGCACTTAGTAAAAGGCCAAAGTCAAAAGTCAAAAGAAATAAAGACTTTTTGTACCACAAGAAAAGGACCACAGGTGGACGACAAAATTAAATAAGGACTTCTTATAAAAGTCCAAGGAAAAAAATAAAAGTACCTTTTTGGTAAAAGTGAAAGTGAAATTAGGAAAAGAATAAAAATATTATTATTTTTATCTTTCCTAATCTTGTCCACCTAAAAGGCCCACAGGTGGAAAACAAAATTAAATAAGGACTTCTTATAGAAGTCAAAGGAAAAAAATAAAAGTACCTTTTTGGTAAAAGTGAAAGTGAAATTAGGAAAAGAATAAAAATATTATTATTTTTATTTTTCCTATTCGTGTCCACTTACAGGTGAACAAAGGCTATAAAAGAAGATCAAGCCTTCTCATTTATCACACTCACTTTGCTCTCACATGTGAAGAAGACTATCTTATGTTCAAACCCTCAGCTAGGGTTTTATAAGCAAAGTCCATCTTCAGCATTTTTGCACAACCATCTTCAGCATTCCATTTTTTGGCCAGTTTTTCAGCAGTCTGATATTTTCAAGCAGTTTTCAGCAGTCTGATATTTTCGGGCAGGAGAGAGAAAATCTCAGTTTTTCTGAGAAAGCCCTAAATTGGTAATTTTCTGTAATTCTAGAAATTGTGGGTAAAATTATCAGTCTGATTTTTACTGATGAATTTTACAGTTACTATGGTCAAAATCCAAATCTGGATTTGAGGAACTTTTTGAAGAATTTCTTAAGCCATCTCATTTACGAGATGAGCTATTAATGCTTTTGATGTTTTTTCCTTTGAAGGTTTCCCCAGTGAAAAATATTGTGTCCATGTGTGTTGATGTGATGAATGTGTTTTTACTGCACTGCTGATCTATTTATGTTTATCTGCAAATTTTTAAAGTTTATGCTAATGCTAAAAATTCAACACCCCCCACCCCCAAGTCCATTCCATACTACCATATTTTTTGAGGACAGGGACCAAGAGATCTACGCTACTCACCTTTACAAGCTCCTTCCCCCACTATCCAATTTTGAGTTGTTTGAGTCGGCTTCCTCCATGTATGACTGTCTTTCCTCGGTTATTCAAGATGTGACCCTTAGTTCTTACACCCACACCACATGCTCCCACAACCACTCCTTCAAGTCTGACTCCAATCCTATGAACAAGTGGTATGACGAGGAGTGCAAGTCCCTCCATAAACACTTATGTTACACCCTCTTCCATAATTACACCTCCTACACTGCAATGCAGAATACAGTCAATCTTTCCTTTGTTGCAAGAAATGTATCTTCATAGCATAGAGGAGATGAGAATTGCACACCTTGTTCTGCCACTCCTCCAAAGCCTTTTGGCATATTGTCTTCTGCTAGCAGTCCAATTTACATACCGATCTTGATCCTCAATCCACATTTTCAGACACCACTGCCCATCATGATGTTCCAATTTGTTGGAAGCCTAATCCTTTGGGTTAGAACTTAGGAAATATAAAAAAATACAAAGAGTCATGAGGAGTCCAAGAGACAGCTTGGAAGATGAAACTAAGCATCACTTAACATTGTATTTATACATGTACCATATTAATGAAATTATGCAATTCACGATGAAATCTCTTTGTCTTTGATTCTCCCCATTTGGCTGAGTGTTCCCAATTATCTTTGTCTCTCCATTTTTGTTTGCTTCTCTGCATGCTTGGGCATTACAACAATGGTATCAGAGTTGTGGTGTTTTTGTAGTTAACTCCATGATCTCACCTTGTTGGAGACGTTGAGGAGAAAAAATGTTGTTGGTACTAAGAAAATTCAGGGATATCTGTTATGGGTATACCTATCATTTTTAATCTCCGCATATTACTACTTCATATTTCTTCGTAAGTATATCTCTTCATATTTCCACAAGCAGATTAACTTTTTTGCTATGTATATTTCTATTCCCATTGGTTGGAGAACATTCTACATCACACTTCTTTTATTGAATTAATTCATTCGGCATTGAGGAAATCCGTGGGAACACCCAACATTAGCAAATCGCGCCCTAGTTCTAAGCCAATCCCTTGTTCGGTCATTTCTTGAGTAAAATGCTCCTGTGTGGTTTCTAGTCATCAAGAATCTAAACATTGTTCTTTATACCTCACCCAAGTTGTATTGACTACATGAATCAATAGATGCCTCGAACTGCTCTTGTTGATTTTTGTACCTAGGAAAGTGTTCCCCTAGTGACTTTTGCCTAAGTCATTACAAAGGGAAAATTAAAGTGACCCTTGCAATTAATAACTTGAGATAAGTTTTAATTTTCACTTTAGAGAATAAAGTGACTTTTTGATAAATTTAAGTGAGGTTTGTGAAATTAATTTTGCAGAGAATTAAAAGTGCATTTAATCTCATCCATCCATCTAATTCTTTTTCGGCCCTTATTAGATGACTATTCAGCTTCCTCATTTAGACACCAAAAAGGCAAGGGAAGGAATTAGAGTCTCATTTTGTTTTTCATGAGAGTTGGAGAGCACAGAAGGAGAAAATATTGCAGAAAGAGAGAGAAGAGGAGAGGGCACGTTTCCCAAAACCGTACAGCAACAAAAATTACATTTTCGTATAGCTAGTTTCCTGAGAAAAATTTTGGGCACGTTTTTCGTAGCAGTTTTTCTAGCCACGATTTTCGAGAAGAAAACAAAACTGGGCACAGAATTCTGTATAGTAGGCACAAAAAATCGAGGAAGTTCGTACGGTATAGCAGTGTGCACGAAAATCAAGGTAGTTTGTATAGTCAGTTTGGCACGATTTTCGATGCAACAAATTGGTAGAAATTTTGATTGTAAAATTTCTGAATTCAGTCAATTTGTTGAGCACTGTGGTTGAGATAAGTTTATCTCAGTTTTTGCTGTACTTTGATTTTATTGCAGAAAATAAAATTCTCTCTCTTGAACAGGTTTTCCCTGAAGGTTGGGGTTTTGCCTGGGTCATTTGACCAAAAATTTCTAAGTCTGATTTTTTATGTGTGACTATGCTCTTTAATTGCTGCTCATTAACAATAGTAAAATTATTCATGTGTTTCAGTCATAAATTGTTTATGAGAAATTACTTAATTTGCAGTTGAAAGTAAATTGGGTTGGGCATTAAACAATAATGACAATGGTGGTTGAAACCGGGTTGGGGAACGCTGGAAAATTTACATGGTATCAGAGCTTTGTTAGAGAAAGAGCACAATTTTACACAGTGAAAAATTTTAGACTATCAGTGATTTCTCTTGCCAGTGGGAAGCACCTTGTTGAGACTTGAACTTTGCAGTGAAAATGGCAACAAGACTTAGGTTGGAGGATAGGCTTGATGAGCCTAGGAATTGTGTCCCATGGAAAGCTAGACTAGTGCTTATATTGGAAGAAAACGAGTTATGGGGTAAAGTGGTTAACAATACAACAGCAAATTCTATGTTGTTCCCGCTTCCACCGATGCACAAGCGCTTACTGCCTTCAACAAGGACATTAAGGATGGAAGGATCATTCCAGATGCAGTTAAAGATCATGTGATCCCACACATTTCTAGTAAAACTCGTGCATATCAGATGTGGGATACTTTGATCGGCTTGTTTCAAAGCTCAAATGAAAATAAGAAAATGGTTTTGAGAAAGAAATTGAATAGTATCAAGATGGCCAAAGCTGAGAGAGTGATTCCTTACCTTACTAGGACCTCTAAGGTGAGAGATGAGCTTGCAGCAGTAGGGGGGTTCCTGGTTCTGAGCTAGTGCAAACAGCTTTGAATGGGATTGCAAAGCCTTGGGCTGTTTTCGTGGAGGCTATAGTAGCCAGGGAGAACTTGCCTTCTTGGGACAGGATTTGGGATGGTTTTGTTCAGGAGGAGACCCAGAGAGGTCTGATGCAGGGCATCTCTTCTACTAGCAGGGAAGATGAGGAGAATGCGGCTTTGACTTCCAAGGGAAAGAAGAAGTCCAAGAAGCACCCCAAGAAGGGTGGGGCTAAGCAACAGGATGGACAGAAGAAGGACTTGAGCATTGTAAAGTGCTTTGCTTGTCAGAAGCTTGGGCACTATGCTGGACAATGCCCATAGAAGAAGAAGAAGAAGAAGACAACAGCTTCAGCAGAGGTTGAGGAGTTTACAGCTAGATTTGAGAGAGAGTTTTCTCTCTATGTTGGGCATGTTGATAGAGAGAGAGCATCCATAATTACCAGTGCAGACATTGATATTGAGAGGGAGTATTTTTTGTTGATTGGCCATTCTTTCAGTCCATCCACTGCCAGCACGTGGTATATTGACAATGGAGCTTTGAGCCACATGAGAGGTGCTCAAGAGATGTGCTCCAAGCTTTCACAGGCAGGGATAGATGTGGAGGTCGTGTTGGGGGATGACATAGTTATTAGAGCTGTTAGGCGTGGGACCATTATATTTTAGAGAAAGTCCATGAGTCCCATGACTTTGAGGGACGTATTGTTTGTACTTGGGCTAAAGAAGAACTTGATATCAGTTTCCATAATCAAGGATAGGGGTCTTGGGGTGTCCTTCCTAGATGGACATGTGTGCGTATTCCCCAAGATTGCAGGACCATCTTCCTCTTACACAATTGGAGTCAAACGTGGGAAGTTGTACAAGCTCTTGTTTCAGCCCCAGCATGCTTTAACACATAGCAACAGCAGTGAGCTTTGTGAGCTATGGCATAGGAGGATGGCTCGTCTGCGTCATCCAGCTTTGAGGATGTTAAAGTACATGGTTACAGGTTTGCCCGAGTTCAGCACTGAGCACAATGATGTATGCAGGGGGTGTGCTTTGGGAAAGTACACCAAGACTATTTTTACGAGCAGTGATAGCAGGTCAGCAGAATTACTTGATTTGATACATTCTAATTTTTGTGGTCTTATGCCATCTGTTTCTCTGAGAGGTTTTGAGTATTATGTGACATTCATCGATGACCATTCCAAGAAGACCTGGATCTACTTCCTGAGGAGTAAGAAATCTGAGGAGGTCTTGCAAAGGTTCCAAGAGTTCAAAGCTCTTATGGAGAACCAAACTGGGAGTAGGATCTGGGCACTCTGATCAGATAATAGGGGTGAGTATACCTCCAAGGAGTTCGATGAGTATTGCAGAGAGGAGAGCATTTGGAGACAGTTGACAGTACCATACACTCCTAAGCAGAATGGAGTGGTAGAAAGGAAGAACCGATCTATTGTTGGAGCAACGAGAGCCATGTTACATGATCAGTCACTTCCTTTCTTTCTCTGGGCAGTGGCATGTAATAGAGTTGCTTACCTTCAGAACAGGAGTCCCCATCATTCCTTGGGGAACAAGACTCCTGAGGAGATGTTCATAGACAAGAACCCTAAAATGAGTCGTTTTCGTATATTTGATTGCCTAACTTTTTCACATGTCCCTTCTAAGAAGAGGACAAAGCTTGAGCCCATAGCAGAGAGAGGCATCTTTGTGGGGTATGATGAGGCTTCGAAGGCCTTCCGCATTTATCTTCCTGCACTGAGGAAGGTTGTCGTGAGACGGGAAGTGAGATTTGAGGAGCAATCCTTCAAGAAATCCAGAGAGTCAATGCAGGGAGAGCAACAGGTTCCCACACCTCAGGTAACTTCACAGGTACCTTTAGTACATGTGACAGGCTTGTTACCAACTATTTTGTACAATAGTTGAACTTTCTATTGAGCCGCCAGTTATTGAAAATGATGCATGTTCATTTCCAGAGTTCAGAAGTTCAGTTTGTTTCGGAGTTAGCCTGTTTGGGCTAGCCTTTTATTTTCTTTTGTCGAAATGACCATAACCCATGGGGTTTGTAATAAAGTGTGCTAGTAGGGGGTTCTTGAGTGGCTCGGTTCTCTGAGACTTGACAATCAAATAAGGTATTACAAGGATTTTTTTCCCTTATCGATTATTCTTTGCCTTTAGCCGAGTAATAATCGATGAGTTTTTCTCCTGCTACCTCCAAAGCTGGAATGCCCGAATTTGGCGGTTAGGCCTTGGGGGGTTATTAGAGTCCAACTGTAAAATATGAACGTACTAGACACTATTGGTATGTCCTATGGTCATTTCCTAGGTCCCTATGTGTGTTAAAACACTGTTCGAAAAAAGTTTCAGCGGACGTCCTCGAGTTTTTATTTTTTATTTTTTAAATAATTAAAATTTTCAATTAATTAAACCATTTTTCCCATGGTTTAATTAAAAGATTTCAAAATGTAATAATTAAGTGGTCTGGTGGTGGATTTTGACAAATGGGTGCTTGTTTTCCAAGACAAAACACTCATTTAACCCCTAGACCCACTTTTCCTAAGTTTCTAATGATTATTTTGCACTTAATTGGATATTTTCTCCAAATTAATAAATGAGGAATATTTAATTAAAATAATCAAAGAAATATTAAATGGAGATAAATCAAAAACTCTCCAGAATAATCCAAATTGAATAAAGTAAAGAGCTAAATGACATGGCAAAGAGCATCTGGGAAGATTCCAAACACCACCCAACTGATCTGAGTCAGTATCGAAGCACTACCGCTAACTCAACCTTGGGATTTGCACCTCCTAACCTAGCATGGGCGATTTCCCTCTTTGGCATGTTTTTATTGGTTGGTTGATGAAACCAATGAAGAGGGTGGGCACCTTGCCTAGGTGGAGGCCACCTCACCCCTAGTCACAACCACCATGCTCCAGTTCTCTTCAGTTCACAGCAATCAAACTCCAGCTATTTGGTGGTTGTGCCCCTCCTTGAGAAAATTCAGTAGGGTTTCAGTAGCTCTCTTCTTTTTGTATAAATAAGAGGTCCCTTCTCCCTTTTCTGGGTGGATGATTGAAGCAAAGGACCTCTACTCGAATGATTGTAATTGCTTATCTTTTTTATGAATAAATTTGAGTCTTTAGAGGACAATTTGATGGTGCAAGAATTTTCATGGTGAATGTTTGGCTTATAACCGAGGTGATATCTATGTAGCTCCATTTTTTGTTTATGCAAGTGTTGTTATCTAGCTTAGAAGATTATATTCTAATCCATAGAGTAGGCATTTGACGGTTCAATTTGCTTGCTTATGCGTAGTTATATAAGATCTAAGAGTTGCATTTTGTAGTCAATTATACTTATGCGCTTTTGTTCTTGTTTAATTTACCATACTAGATCTAATCACTTGCTTAAAGGGTTTTGTATCTTTGCAGATCACCAAGCGTGGAGTAGAGATTGGAGCTCGGTTGCATCTTATCTTTCTTCACTATCTGTTTATAAATCTAATGATTCTCGTTCCACAAGTTCCCTCCATGCTCAAATTTGTTCAAGCTTAAGCTTGAAATCTTCCTTCTTCATCCTCATTACTTTTTGATTCATAACAAGTAGATCTAAAATTAAAATCTTATCATTTTGTCTCTTGTTATATAGATCTAAGAAGTTTTCCAATTTTTTTTCATCAAAAGCTTAGATCTAGCCTTGTTTAGCTTTTGTACTTGAATTAGTATATTCTCCCTATCATTTGCAAGTACTATATCTTCAATTTTTATGCACTTTTAGCTAACATGCAAACCTTTTCATGAGTTTTCTATTGGCTGGTTTTTATACTCATCTTTCAGGAAAGAGGAGATTTGGAGGCGCATGCAAAGACTTGAACAATCAAAAAGGGCTCCTTCCAACCCCCTCTCCTTCTCTCCCATTTCTTCTTTACCCATTCTTCAATAGAAATTGGAAACTTTTTTGATCCTAACTCCAAAGGAGAAAAAAATTTCCTCAAAAGAAAAAAGATATTGTAAACAAGTTAATAAAGAGCAAGTGGGATAAAGGCTCCCACACCCCACTTCCCCCATTTGGGGGAAGCCCGTATCGTCCTTTGTATGTTTCCTTTGCTTTATACCTGCATAATAATTTCTTAGAGTAGAATAGGAAAAGTTAGTCTTATTGCTTTTATAAAAGTTTGCTAGTATAGTTCTACTTCATCGTTTTTAAAGCTTTCTTTTTTCATATAAATTGTTAAAAAAGAAAAGAACCCAAAGTCTCTTGAATCTCACTGAAAAGTGGATCAAGAGCAGTCTCTATCGGAGAGGTTTTACTTTGTTGTCTTAGATTAGTTTTCTTGTTTTTATATAAATTGTTAAAAGAAAAAAAACATAAAATCTCTTGAATCTCACCGAAAGGTGGATCAACGGTGCTCTCTGTCAGAGAGTTTTATTGTTTAGTTTTGTTTCTTATATTTCAGCACCTTTTGTTTCTTTTTCATAAATCTCTTGAATCTTGCCATAAAGCGGATCAAGAGTGCTCTCTGTCGGAGGGTTGTTACAACGGTTTTGGTTCACAACTCTTAAAATTTGAGGTTACATTTACTACACTGTGTATGCTCTACCCTGTTGGGATACCCAAAAGCAGTTGTATACTCTTGATATGCTCTACACTGTGTATGCCCTACCCTGTGTATGCTCTTAAAATTTTCACATTCTAATCCAATTCACATTAATAAAACTCACAACCCACAAACATTACGGAAATCCGGCGTAACGAATCTAAGAAGTAGTCGGCAAATTCTTCAGGGAAAGCGGGAACTACTAGAAAGCGACCGTGGGGTCCAGTTAGGCTACATCCTTGTTGGTGTAGTGTTGAACACTCCCCCACGACTCCATCTAGCCCACATTTTCCCGTGCGGATTCACTCTTCTAAGAATCCGAACATATCTCCAGTACCGAAAGGTATATCTTGGAGATGCCCTTCCCGTTTAATAATCAACATCACCTTTAAAATTTACCAATAACACTTGCAAAACGATCTCAAGCACGCATTTGGTACTGATCCTATCAATTTGCTTATTATCTATTTGAAGCATTTTTTATCTATTTTTCATATCATAGATGCTTTACTTTAAATTTGCAATTGTCAAATGGTTGTGTATCTTTAATTTTATTTGCAAGTACTTACTCGGTTATTTTATTGTAAGCCTCTTTCCAAAAAACTCCTAAAAAACACCCATCCGCATCATACACTTAAAATATCTTAAAAGACAAGAGCCTTAGAAATTCTTTGTAGGGACTACCCACCTTGGCTTCATTAGGAGTTTGCCTAAACGAAGGAGTCGGGATTAGGTGAGGCCGCACCTTTCCCTTCTCGGGAAACAACTATTCGAAAGATTTATGTTGGCGGTGTGCACATCAGCGGGCAACATTTTTTGCACCGTTGCACATGGACGACTTTTTCCTTAGTTTTTTCTTAGTTTTTACCTTGTCTTTTGATAGATTTTTAGTTTAAACAAGTCTAATTTTAGACTTAATCCATATGGCGACTCAACTATCATTAAACACACCAAGGTATTCAACAAGAAGAAACTCTGTAGGCCTACTTAATTTCATCCCTGAACCTGAACAGGTTTATAGGAGGAGACTAAATAGGATAGCTTCTCCTAGAATCCTTGAGAATCTTGGATCTGAGTCTATTTCGTACATCCATAGTCTTTTTGTTGAGAATAATATTTGTTTGCCTGATATAATGGGTGAATATTTCAGTCCCCTTGACATCACTCAGATAGCAGGTCAACCTCACAATCTACCAGATAAAGCTATGGACAAACTGCCCATGTTCACTAGCACGGATGCCATCAATGCAAGTCTTCATCTTAAGAAATTCTCCAGATGTATCAGCGCCTTTATCAATGATCCTTCTCATAAACACGAATATGTGTATATGAAACCGTTTGCTCTTTCTTTGGAAGGAGATGCTTGTGAATGGTTCAACAACTTTCCAAACAACTCCTTTGCAACTCTTGCAACATTTAAAACTGCTTTCACCAACAAGTTTGGAGAAAAGAAAGAGCCTCAACATCAGTTAGTTGCTTTTACCAACATAAAAAGAAATGAGAATGAAACAATGGATGAATTCAACAAGAAATTCACAGATCTAACGAATGCCATCCATATAAACTACAAGCCTACTGCTCAGTCCATCTTAGTCCACTATATTGAAGCTCTTAGTGGAGAAATGCAGTATCAACTCAGAGATAAAGACCCTACCACTCTTTTGATGGCCCAAGAAATGGCTATTAAAATTGACAGGAATATTCAATCTTTTGGTAAATCAAACATTCCTGGATACACAAGGGCCCTTATCCCTCCTAAGAAACAAGAGACTAGAGCTAAGGATTCCACGAACCACATGCAGGAGACTTATGACAAGAAAATGAAGGAGATGAATGATAGGATGGAGGCCTTACAAGCCGATTATGCAAATCAACTAAAAAATATGCAAAATCAGGTAATAAACATGGAAAGGGCTCAAACTAGTCAGAAAAATTTTCCTCCTAAGGGAAATTGGGTTCAGAAGAAAGTCTCGCAAGATAAAAGGCCCCCTAATCAACTAGATTCCACCAACATGGTTGAGGAAGTCATTCCCTACTGCAGACCCTGTGAGGCCCTTCATGAAGAGTCCACCTGTTACATGGCCCGTCAAATCTTGGAGCATGGTCTTCTAGAATCGAGTGATAGTGAAGAGTATTCAAGTGAGCCTACGTACATCAACACAGTAGGACAACTCCATCCTGTCACCGCAGAAACCTGGAGTCAAGCAAGAGAGTATAGTCAACAATTAGATAACCTCACTAAGAACTTTGGTACTAAGCCTACAAATGAACAAATCAAAGAAATGCCTAAGCTCAAAGGCAACACCTATCAAAGAAGGGATAGTCCGGGGACTTTAAAAAGTAAACAGTATCTTCCTAAGGTAACTGCTCCCCCTGTTGCAAATGTTGTAGGTCTTGATTTGGGAACTTGGTGGTCAAAAGTTAAAGTGTCAATCCTTGCAAGTGAAATACTTAAAATTCCAGAACAAAGAGAAAAGTTGTTAAAAGCCTTAAACTCTCCACCCCCCAAAAAGGTTAAGTTTAAAGAACCTTTAGAAAAACCTACTCCAGCTCTAAATAATGTCCAAGAGGATCCAATTGTAATATTGCATACTATGGATTCAAGAAAAGAAGATCATCCCCCCATCTATGTATCATTGATGATGGGCAATCTTCTTCTACATAACTGTATGCTTGATTCAGCATCCTCCTCTAATATAATGACTAGGAAAGTGATGGAACAGTTGAACCTAAAAACAACTAAGCCTTATCAAAATGTCTGTGCTATGGATTCCAGAGAAGTGGATGTAGTAGGAATCATCCTAAATCAACAAATGAGACTAGCTAAGTACCCTAATATTCACATAGCCATGGAAATTCTCGTGATTGATGTGCCGGATAAATGGGGGATGTTGTTGTCCAGAAAATGGGTTGCTACCTTGGGAGGATGGATCCAAATGGACTGGACTTATGCTACGATACCCGCATCAGAAGATTCATGGGTAAAGTTGCGTAATGAAAAGGAGAAGAAGTACCATGTCAAAAACCCAAAGACGCCCTTAAATGAGTATGTTTTCAACACAGATGATATTGGAACCTATATTTGCTACTCTACCTTTTTGGCTCCCCTTAAAGAAAAAATAAAAGACGAGAAGGTAGATGAGATATGGAGGATGAACATTGACTGTGCTCATTCCAGAGCTGGGAAGGGTGCAAGTGTAATCATCACATCGCCTAAAGGGGAAATCTTCAACTTTGCTTATAGATTGGAGTTTGAGGCAACTAATAATGTAGCAGAGTATGAAGCACTTTTACTTGGTTTGGAAATGGCAAAGGATATGGGGATAAAAATGTTAAGCATAAGTGGCGACTCTGATTTAATAATCCTCCAAGTTAAGAATGAATTTGCTTGTCACTGTAAAAGGTTGAAAAAATATAGAAATGCAGTCTGGGACACGATGGAATATTTTGATGCCTTAAACTTAACTTCAATTCGTAGGGATGAAAACAACTTGGCAGACAAGTTAGCAGTAGCAGCCTCAACTCTCCAACCCTCTGAGGAATAGTTGAACGGTGATGGTAAATTAGAGATAAATTTTAGAGCACCTGCTCCAGACAACATGGAACATTGGCAGGTTTTTCAAAGTGATGAACAAATCCTGAAGTTTCTTCATAATGTCGAGGAATTTTCCAACTTTAGTGTCAACATTCAGGAGGAAGGTAAAGAGTATCAGGGAGAAGGTGATCAGTTTGATAATCCAGTACCTCGGGGTTTTGTTGGACTTGAGCAAATTTTTGACAGACATGATGGTAGAAAAAATAATATTGATTCAATGAAACCTGGAGATAACATAGAAATCAATATTGGATCAGATAAAAACCCAAAATTAATAAATATTGGAAAAGGGACATCTAAAAAGGAAAGGAATGACCTAATAAACTTGGTTAAAGAATATAGGGATGTATTTTCCTTCTCATATGATGAGTTGAAAGCATATCGGGAAGATGCGTTCTAACATAGCATCCCTCTAAAACAAGATGTCAGAGAAGTCAAACCCTTTCAGCAAAAACTAAGACAAATAAACCCCAAGTTAGCCCCTATAGTTAAAAAGGAACTTGAAAAAATGTTAGCTGCAGGGATTGTTGCGCCAACAAGACATTCATCCTAGTGGTCTAACTTGGTGGTGGTAAGAAAAAAGAATGGTAGCCTAAGGATATGTATATATTTCAAGAATCTAAACATAGCTTGTTAGAAGGACAATTATCCTTTGCCTAATATGGATACCCTTCTCCAAAGAGTAACAGGGGCGGGCATGATGTCCATGTTGGATGGTTTTTCAGGATACAACCAGGTAGTGATTCAAAAGGAAGATAAGCATAAAACTACTTTTACCTCCCCTTGGGGTACTTTTGAGTATCTGAGGATGCCTTTCGGTTTGTTGAATGTTGGGGCCACTTTCCAAAGGGCCATGGACTATGCATTCAAGGAGTTGATTGGAAAATTCATAGAGATTTACCAAGATGACTTGACGGTTTTTTCAAAAGAAAGACCAAGTCACATAGGCCATCTTAAGCAAGTCTTTGAAAGATGTAGGAAGTATGGTATTTTTCTTAATTCGGCAAAATCTGTTTTTGGAATTAACGAAGGAAAGCTTCTAGGACAGATCATCTTTAAAGACGGGGTCAAAATTGACCCTGAGAGAATTGAGGCCATTAAAAAGATTCCCTTGCCTAAAAATGTCAAAGCTCACCAATCTTTTAATGGGCACATCAATTTCATTAGAATATTTATCCCAAACTTAGTTGAGTACATGAAACCTTTACAAAAGCTGTTGAAAAAGGATGCTAGGTTTGAGTGGACTAATGAAGGTAGAGAAGCCTTGAGATACATTAAAGAAGCCATCACTAGATCTCCTCTCTTAGTCAGCCCAGAGTACTCCAAAGATTTCATGATCTTCTCCTTCACATCTGAGGATACTATTGCGGGGATTTTGCTCCAGAAAAACAATGAAGGATTTGAGCAACCTGTCGCTTTCATGAGCCAGGCCTTGCAACACTCCAAGCTAAAATATACAACCATGGAAAAACAAGCTTTTTCCTTAGTAAGATCTTTGAATCATTTCCAAACATATGTGGGTTACTCCAAGATAGTCTGTTACATACCTCACTCAGCAGTTAAGGATATCTTGTGTCAACAAGATTGCTTAGATAAAAGAGGTAAGTGGGTGTCTAAAATACAAGAGTATGATCTAGAGATTAAACCCACAAAATTAATCAAGGGTAGGGCCTAGCAAAAATGTTGTCTCGGGGTAATGAAGAAGCCTTAGGAATAATTTGTCAGAATGAAGAGCCTACACCGAGCATGCCTCCAGAATTGCAGCATTCAGATCAACATTGGTACTCTGATAGTATATTATTTCTTCAAAACCTTACGTGCCCTGAACATCTAAAAGGTCATAGAAGAAGGCCTTTAAGGTTAAAGGCAATCAGGTAGTGCATCACTTAGGAAGGACTGGGTTGGAAAAATCCAGATGGAGTGATCCTTAGATGTGTTAATGAGCAAGAGTCTAAGCAGCTCTTGACTGAGTTCCATTCAAGATTTTGTGGTGGGCATTATGCAGCAAATACAACAGCCCACAAAATCCTTAGAGCAGGTTACTATTGTCCCTCCCTATTTGCAGATGTTCATATATTGGTCAGGGGTTGTCAGCAGTGTTAGTTGTTCACTGGGAAGCCTAGGTTGAAAGGCTTACCTTTGCAACCAATTGTGGTTCAAGCCCCTTTCCAGCAGTGGGGGCTTGACTTCATCGATAGATTCAAAGACAACTCTAGCAATGGTTATTGTTAGATTTTAACAACTACCGATTATTTCACTAAGTGGGTGGAGGCTATCCCCACTAAAAAGGCTACTGATAAAGTTGTTATGGATTTTCTAGAAAGTAACATCATTACTGGATTTGGTGCTCTAGCCAAAATAACAACTGATAATGCCAAAGCTTTTAGTTCTGCAGAGTTCACCAGCTTTTGTTTCAAATATGGCATTATCATGTCCCATTCTTCCAATTATTACCCGCAGGGTAATGGCCTTGCAGAGTCTAGCAATTAGAACTTAATGACTATCCTTAAGAAAACAGTTGGAAATAACAAGAAGTCTTGGGATGGTAAGATTAAGTATGCACTTTGGGCTGATCAGATAACTAAGAGAAGTGCAACCAGGAAAATCCCTTTTGAACTTGTATATGGTTTGGCTCACTGCCCATCTACCTTCAGTTACCTACCATGAAGATGCTCCAGGAGTATAAAATGGAAGAAGACTCCATGCCCAATAGGATCAATCAGATCATTGAGCTAGATGAGAACCAAGAAAGGCCCTTGACCATAGTAACAAAAATCAAGATAAGATCAAAAGAACCTTCGATAAGTCAGCTAGGCCAAGACCTTTTCAGATTCAGGATGCAGTTCTTCTTTGGGATAAAAGGAGAGAGAAGTCGAGAAAGCACGGAAAGTTTGACAGCCTGTGGTTGGGTCCATACATTATATATGACGTGGTCGGCACAAATTCATTTCTCCTTAACACTCTGGAAGGAGAAAATTTGCTCTTACCAATGAATGGGCAACAGTTGAAACTGTTCTTCAACAATGGCATTTAATGCCCATGGTCGCATTCCAAGGGGTTTTCTAAACCCTCATCTTTTCCTTTCAGTTTTTTCCTTTTTGTACCATAGTTTTGTACTATATTTTTTGTATCATATTTAGTTTTTTGTATATTATGTATATACCATAGGTTTTACCTTATGCATAGTTGTTGTAACTTATGTATTTCATTTTGGCTTTTTATATATACGTGGTACTGATGCACTTAAATTTTGTGCAGAAACCAGAGATTCTGGGCCCGCTCGCACACTCTTTTTCAATGAAAATCAAACAAGTGCACGTCCCGCAGTTGGAGCCAGATGTTACCAACTATTTTGTACAATAGTTGAACTTTCTATTGAGCCGCCAACTATTGAACATGATGCATGTTCGTTTCCAGAGTTTAGAAGTTCAGTTTGTTATGGAGTTAGCCTGTTTGGGCTAGCCTTTTATTTTCTTTTGACGAAATGACCATACCCCATGGGGTTTGTAATAAAGTGTGCTAGTACGGGAGTCTTGAGTGGCTCGGTCCCCTGAGACTTAACAATCAAATAAGGTATTCCAATGAGCTTTTTTTCCCTTGTCAATTATTCTTTGTCTTTAGCCGAGTAATAATCGATGAGTTTTTCTCCTGCTACCTCCAAAGCTAGAATGCCAGAATTTGGCGGTTAGGCCTTGGGGGGTTATTAGAGTCCAACTGTAAAATATGAACCTACTAGACACTATTGGTATGTCCTATGGTCATTTCCTAAGTCCCTAGGTGTGTTAAAACATTGTCTGAAAAAAAATTTAGAGGCGTCCTTGAGTTTTTATTTTTTATTTTTTATTTTTTAAATAATTAAATTTTTCAATTAATTAGGCCATTTTTCCTATGGTTTACTTGAAAATTTTCAAAATGTAATAATTAAGTGGTCTGGAGGTGGATTTTGACAAATGGGTGCTTGTTTTCTAAGCCAAAACACTCATTTAACACCTACAACCACTTATCCCAACTTTCTGATGATTATTTTGAACTTAATTGGATATTTTCTCAAAATTAATAAATGAGGAATATTTAATTAAAATAATCAGAGAAATATTAAATGGAGATAAATCAAAAACTCTCCAGAATAATCCAAATTGAATAAAGTAAAGAGCTAAATGACATGGCAAAGAGCATCTCGAAAGATTCCAATCACCACCCCACTGATCTGAGTCAGTATCGGAGCATTGCAGCTAACTCAGCCTTGGGATTTGAGCCTCCTAACCTAGCATGGGTGATTTCCCTCTTTGGCATGTTTTTATTGGTTGGTTGATGAAACCAATGAAGAGGGTGGGTGCCTTGCCTAAGTGGAGGCCACCTCACCCCCAGTCACAACCACCATGCTCCAGTTTTCTTCAGTTCACAGTAGTCAGACTCTAGCTATTTGGTGGTTGTGCCCCTCCTTGAGGAAATTCACTAGGGTTTCAGTAGCTCTCTTCTTTTTGTATAAATAAGAGGTCCCTTCTCCCTTTTCTGGGTGGATGATTGAAGCAAAGGACCTCTGCTAGAATGATTGTAATTGCTTATCTTTTTTATGAATAAAGTTGAGTCTTTGGAGGACAATTTGATGGTGCAAGAATTTTCATGGTGAATGTTTGGCTTATAACCGAGGCGGTATCTATGTAGCTCCATTTTTTGTTTATGCAAGTGTTGTTATCTAGCTTAGAAGATTATATTCTAATCCATAGAGTAGGCATTTGAAAGTTCAATTTGCTTCCTTATGCGTAGTTATGTAAGATCTAAGAGTTGCATTTTTTAATGCGTTATACTTATGCACTTTTGTTCTTGTTTAATTTACCATACTATATCTAATCGCTTGCTTAAAGGGTTTTGTAGCTTTGCAGATCACCAAGCATGGAGTAGAGATTGGAGCTCGGTTGCATCTTATCTTTCTTCACTATCTGTTTATGAATCTAATGTTTCTTGTTCCACAGGTTCCCTCCATGCTCAAATTTGTTCAAGCTTGAGCTTGAAATGTTCCTTCTTCGTCCTCAAACTTCAAAAAATAATTCTTTCCGGTTACTTTTTGCTTCATAACAAGTAGATCTAAAATTAAAATCTTATCATTTTGTCTCTTGTTAAATAGATCTAAGAAGTTTTCCAAGTTTATTTCATAAAAAGCTTAGATCTAGCCTTGTTTAGCTTTAGTACTTGAGTTAGTATATTCTTCCTATCATTTGCAAGTACTATATCTTCAATTTTTATGCACTTTTAGCTAACATGCAAACCTTTTCGTGAGTTTTCTGTTGGCTGGTTTTTATACTCATCTTTCAGGAAGGAGGAGATTTGGAGGCGCATGCAAAGACTGGAACCATCAAAAACGGCTCCTTTCAACCCCCTCTCCTCTCCCATTTCTTCTTTACCCATTCTTCAATAAAAATTGGAAACTTTTTGTATCCTAACTCCAAAGGACAAGAAGTTTTCCTCAAAACAAAAAAGATATTGTAAACAAGTTAATAAAGAGCAAGTGGGATAAAGGCTCCCCCGCCCCACTTCCCCCAAGCCCGTATCGTCCTTTGTTTGTTTCCTTTGCTTTATACCTGCATAATAATTTCTTAGAGTAGAATAGGAAAAGTTAGTCTTATTGCTTTATAAAAGTTTGCTAGTATAGTTCTACTTCATCGTTTTTAAAGCTTTCTTTTTTCATATAAATTGTAAAAAAAGGAAAAAAACCCAAAATCTCTTGAATCTCACTAAAAAGTGGATCAAGAGCACTCTCTATCGGAGAGGTTTTACTTTGTTGTCTTAGATTAGTTTTCTTGTTTTTATATAAATTGTTAAAAGAAAAAGAACATAAAATCTCTTGAATCTCACCGAAAGGTGGATCAAGAGTGCTCTCTGTCGGAGAGTTTTATTCTTTAGTTTTATTTCTTCTATTTCAACATCTTTTATTTCTTTTTCATACATCTCTTGAATCTCTCCATAAGGCGGATCAAGAGTGCTCTCTGTCGGAGGGGTGTTACAACAGTTCTGGTTCACAACTCTTAAAATTTGAAGTTACATTTACTACACTGTGTATGCTCTACCCTATTGGGATACCCAGAAACAGTTGTAGACTCTTTAAATTTTCACATTCTAATCCAATTCACATTGATAAAACTCACAATCCACAAACATTACGGAAATCCAGCGTAACGAATCTAAGAAGTTGTGGGCAAATTCTTCAGGAAAAGCAGGGACTATTAGAAAGCAGCCGTGGGGTCCAGTTAGGCTACATCCTTGTTGGTGTAGTGTTGAACCCCCCCCCCCCCCCCCGACTCCATCTAGCCCACATTTTCCCATTCGAAGCCACTCTTTTAGGAATCCGAACATATCTTCGGTATCGAAAGGTATATCTTGGAGATCCCCTTCCCGTTTATTAATCAACTTCACCTTTAAAATTAACAATAAAATTTACCAAGAACACTTGCAAAACGATCTCAAGCACTCCATCTAGCATTGGTACTATCAATTTGCTTCTTATCTATGTGAAGCATTTCTTTATCTATTTTTCATATCATGGATGCTTTACTTTAAATTTGCAATTGTCAAATGGCTGTGTATCTTTAATTTTACTTGCAAGTACTTACTCGGTTATTTTATTGTAAGTCTCTTTCCAAAAAACTCCTAAAAAACACCCATCCGCATCATACGCTTAAAATATCTTAAATCACAAGAGCCTTAGAAACTCTTTGTAGGGACTACCCCACTTGGTTTCGTTAGGAGTTTTCCTAAACGGAGGAGTCAGGATCAGGTGACAACACCTCACTCTTTGCTTACCCCCAAGTCCACACCTTTCCCTCCTCGGGAAACAGCTATTTGAAAGATTTATGCTGACGATGTGCACATCGACGGGAAACCAGGCTCACAGGGCTTTCGGGGTTACTCGACCACAGAGTACAAGCACGAGATCTTCAGGTTCAATTGTTCATCCCCCAAGTTCTTCGGAGAGAACTTTTGGTTCTTAGGTCACAGGTTCACCATATAGAGCTACCGGATCACAAATTTCACCAATTGTTGGTTCACCAGCTCTTGGTACACAAGTTTTTGGGCCTTCTACTTCTAGGAGTTTTTCAGATGATGACAGACCAGTCTGGGAGCAACCTTCAGGGAAGAAGAAGCCTAAATGGCTTTGGGAGACCCTGAAGGAAGCTAAGGATTTTGGAACGCCCAAGGAGCCAGTGAAGACTATAGTGATGCCAGATAGGTTGGGTATGGCCTTGGTTGCTAGTCTTCGTGATTTAGAGCCATCTACTTTTGAGCAAGCCTCTCAGCATCATGTTTGGAGAGATGCCATGATGGAAGAGTACCATTCCATCATGAAGAACAATGTTTGGGAGATTGTTCTGAGACCTGAGGGGAAGTCAGTGGTGACTTCTCATTGGCTTTACAAGGTAAAGCATGCTGCAAATGGCAGTGTGGAGAAATACAAGGCTCGGTTTGTGACGCAGGGGTTCTCACAAGTAGAGGGAGTTGATTATAATGAGAGCTTTGCACCGGTTGCTCGTTATACTTCTATCAGATCATTGATTTCCATTGCTGCGGAAATGAGTTGGAAGATCCATCAGATGGATGTGAAGACTGCATTTCTCAATGGAATCATACAGGAGGAGGTTTATGTGGAGTAGCCATAGGTCTTTGAGATTCATGGGAGAGAGTCTCATGTGTGCAGGCTAAAGAAAGCCTTGTATGGGCTAAAGCAAGCTCCTCGAGCTTGGTATTCCATGATAGACTCTTACTGACGATGGGTTTTCAAAACAACGAGGCTGATCTGAATCTCTATTTCATCATGGTTGGAGATGATCCACTCATTCTTCTGTTGTATGTGGATGATTTGTTTATCACAGGTGAGGAAAGACCTATTGTAGTTTGCAAGAGAGATCTTGCTTCAAAGTATGAGATGACTGGCATTGGGTTGATGCATTATTTTTTGGGATTGAAGGTTTGGCTAGAGCCTAGTCATATTTTCCTAGGACAAGGACAGTATGCAGTAGATATTCTTAGGAGATTTCGGATGGAGGATTGCAGGCTGATGTCTACACCTACGGTCACCAACTGGAAGAAGCTTCATGCTTCTGAGGGAGAGTTGGTGGATCCTACCTTATATCGTTAGCTCATACATTCGTTGATGTATCTGGTCAACTCTAGGCCGGATCAATGTTTTGCGGTGAACACTCTCAGCCAGTTCATGGTGGAGCCTAGGAGGGTGCACTGGGTTGCCGCAAAACATGTGTTGAGATACCTTGCAGGTACAGTGGATTATGGTCTAGATTATAGGAGATCGAATGGGGTTAGATTGACTGGCTTCACGGATTCAAATTGGGCAAATAGTGTGGCAGACCGAAAGAGCACTACCAAATGTTGTTTCAGTTTGGGCTCAGTAGCAGTGTTGTGGTTCAGTCGGAAGCAAAAGTCTGTTGCTTTGTGTTCTGCAGAGGCTGAGTACATGGCAGCCAATCAAGCTAATTGCGAAACACTATGGCTTCGCAAGTTATTGGTGGAATTATTTTATCAGGAGCTGAGGCCTACAGTGATTTTACTATGACAATCAGAGTTGCATCTAGCTCTCTGAGAATCTTGTTTTTCATGACAGGTAAAAGCATATTGAGATCAGATACCATTTCATCCGTGATTATGTTCAGAGAGGAGTTGTGGAGTTGTAATACATTTCTACTGATGAGCTGGTTGCAGATATCCTGACAAAGTCTCTTGGAAAAGGCAAGTTCATTCATTTCAGAGACAAGTTGGGCGTGATGTAGACCACCTTCCTCGGTAAGAGAGAGTGTTGATTTTTGTACCTAGGAAAGTGTTCCCCTAGTGACTTTTGCCTAAGTCATTAAAAGGGAAAATTAAAGTGACCCTTGCAATTAATAACTTGAGATGAGTTTTAATTTCACTTTAGAGAATAAAGTGACCTTTTGATAAATTTAACAAAGGTGAGTGAAATTAATTTTGGAGAGAATTAAAAGTGCATTTAATCTCATCCATCCATCTAATTCATTTTGGGCCCTTGGATCAGATGACTATTCAACTTCCTCATTTAGACACTAAAAGGGCAAGGGAAGGAATTAGGGACTCATTCTGTTTTCCATGAGTTGGAGAGCACACAAGGAGAAAAAATTGCAGGCAGAGAGAGAAGAGCAGAGAGCACGTTTCCCAAGATCGTACAGCGACAGAAATTACATTTCCGTACAATGCGTTTCCCGAGGAAAATTTTGGGCACATTTTTCGAGGCAATTTTTTTGGCCGCGATTTTTTAGAAGAAAAAAATTTGGGCACAAAATTCTGTACAGTGAGCACGGAAATCGAGGCATCCCATACAATCCGTATGGTACAGCAATGGGCACAAAAATCGAGGCAGTCCGTATATCCAGTTTGGCATGGTTTTCGAGGTAGCAAATTGGCAGAAATTTTGACTGTAAAATTTCTAAATTCTGTCAATTTGATGAGCACTGTGGTTGAGACAAGTTTATCTCTATTTTTGTTGTACTTTGATTTTATTGCAGAAAATAAAGTTCTCTCTCTCTCTTGAACAGGTTTTGTCCGGAAGTTGGGGTTTTGCCTAGGTCATTTGACCAAAAATTTATGAGTTTGGTTTTTTATGTGTGACTGTGTTTTTTAATTGTTGCTCATTAAAAGTAGTAAAATTCTTCATGTGTTTCAGTCATAAATTGTTTATGGGAAATTACTTAAATTTGCAGCTGAAAATGGGTTGGGCATTAAACAATAATGAAAAAGGTGGTTGAAACCAGGTTGGGGGAATGCTGGAAAATTTACAACTCTTATATGAGCACAAAGGAATTGATGGTGGGTATTTCATAGTTGTCGGGCATTAATTTCTATATTGAGTGAATTTCTAAATTCAAAGGTGGAAAATAGTTGCTGGGTTCCTACAGATTGATTCACTGGTTGACATTTACATTTGTTGGAAGGACTGCCTATTGTTCATTTGCAACCTACAGTGTGTTCCTTTGAACATGAGCTCCCAACTCCAAGTGCCTAGTCGATTTTTTTCCACTTGAATTGTTTAAACAATGGATTCTAGTGGCTTTCCAAAAGTCGTTACCGTTCTTCAATCATTTTCCCTTGTCTCCAATTGAATGGCTAAAGTCATTACCACAGGGCCACAGCCAAGTCTTCCTCTAGTTAGGCACAGCGTCCAATAGTTGTGTATTGTTGGCATTTTCTATCGAGTCCATGTGAGTATATTAGTGCTAATGATGGATATTTCACTGACACAATTAAAATGGTGTATAATATAACCCTCAGTTAGTTGATTCAATTCATAAACACAATTAGATTTGGTGGGGTCACATTTCACTTGTATTTTCTACATCTAGCTCTCCTGAGGGGGCAAACTATAAATCATCCTGGATGAATACCTTCAGTGCCAAAAATAAGAACTTGGGAGCATATGGATTGTCAACAGAATTGAATGACCTAATATTATACAACTCCAACTCACTAATACAGCAGAGAGAAGCCTGCAATTCTGCCTGTGGATCAATCAGCATAAATTAGAAGATAAATTGAATACCAATACAATATGAAAGAGAAACCTCGGTATGGTACAGTACAGTCATGATTGTGAAGTTTCAAAAATCATTTTGAAAATTAATTCCATCTGGAATAATAGAGGACTTATTTCGCTCTCTCTACTTCAATTAAGTTCATAGCCTCTGTATCTCCACTTTTGGCATATTTTATAAATAAAACAAAACAAAGGGACCAGCTTCATGTGATAGAATTGCATGATGGTTGATAACAATGGAGAAACAAAAAGCCTCCTGCATTTTCATATCCACCTGCCAGAGATAAACTTGCCATAACGTTATATTTTCACACCCAGCAATAATGCAATGAGTGCGCCTATTAGTTGTTGGATGGCCTCTTATTGTATGATATATTGGAAGCAACTGAATTTCTCATTGATTTCAGTTGGTAAACGTGTGTATAACATTACTGTATGGCATGGGGGGATTGTAGAAAGTCGAAGTGATTGCAAACCGGACACTGATTTCATGGTTTGTGTACTGATGTAGAGCTCAGCCTACTGAATTTTAGCATGTGCATATATTCTTTAATTTTTGCAGACTGTAAGATCGATAAAACAAGAAGACAAGTTCAGTAGATAATCAAGCATCAACATAATGAACACCAGATGTTTTCATGGGGAAACCTTTAAAGGACAAAAACCCCAAAAGCATTAGTAATTCATCCCTTAAATGAGATGACTGAGTTTGTAGCAGCAATAAGAAGAATCTCGGAATTCTGAGATGAATGTTCTTCAAAAATTGTCAAACCCTAGAAATTGACCAAAATTTTCCACAAGGACAAATTTCACAGAAAATTCAGATTAGGGTTTTCTGCCCAAATTTTCTCTCTGCTGCCCAAAGTCTGATCCTGTTGCCCGGGCCTCTATCTCTGCTGCCCAAAACTCTTATGTCGCTGCCCGGAGGCTGCCCCAACCAGATCTGGGTTGTCCGAGCTGGTTCTGCTGCTGCCCGACACCTATAGACTGCTGCCCGAGATTGATAATTGCTGCCTGAGATTGCCCAGGGTACTTCTGTGGTTGCCCGAAATTTCTCCTGTGGCTGCTGGGAAGTTCCGTGACTACCGGAAGTGAACTAGGGCTGCCCAAGAGTGAAATAGGGTTGCCCGAGAGGAGAGTAGGGTTGCTGAGATCTGCCCGAAGGTCTTGTGCTTATCCGGAGTGAGGAGCAACAAGCCTAAGAGGAGAAACAGGTTGTCCGAGGTCACTGTGATGCTGCCCGTGATGAGGAGCAGGCTGCCCGTGAGGAGAGAGATGTTGACCGAGTATTTTGTGGACAGTTTAGAGTTGTTCTAAAATGGTGAATGTGGAAAATTCTTATCATGCACAGCTTCATAGCTTCCGGGTGAAGCAAACTTGGCTACTATGCAGCGACACTCCCTGAGGTCATCGTCAAGTAAATTCAAATGTTATTCAATTCATGCGCAAGTCTATATAAACATAAATCTTCTTTTACACATCTTTCTAAGATCTTGTTGTGCACAGGTGGTGGCTCTCACCGTGAGGAGAGAGATGTTGACCGAGTATTTTGTCGACAGTTTAGAGTTGTTCTAGAATGGGTGAAGGTTGCCCGTGAACTGCTCTTTTGTTGCTCATGTTAGCCGTAGGAAAGATGGAGAGTGGAAGGATTCCCTCGCTAGTAGAGCCACCATGCTAGGGCACAAACAAGAAGTATACCCTTACCAAAACCAACAAAGTATTCAAGGGAGCAGTCACGATAGAGAGAAGGTGTATATGAAATGTTTTGCAAATGATCTTCTTTTATAGACTTCTAATCACTTGAAGTGGACCCTTACAAATAGGAATAAAATAAAAGGGTTTTATTCTTTTTCGTGTTTACCCTTTTGATTTTAACCTTTAGTGGTAGTAAGGACCTCCTTGTATTTTTACTTTGACTTCTTGCGGTACAAGAGTCTTTTTGTATTTTGACTTTAGCCTCTTAGTCTTCTTTTAAGTGTCCTGTGGTCAATGCAAGTGGTCTTCATGGTCCTTCATGCCCACTCAAAGTACATCATCATAAATAAAGAGAATTACTAGTGCTTTTATCTTGAACTCCTTGTGCCACCAAGATAGGGTACTAGGTGTCTTAACCAAGGGTAGCTAATCCCTGGAGAAGGTCACACAACCCATAGATCAAGGATAGGAGTACCTCACATGCCCAGACTCGGTCTAGGGCTTATAGTGATGTCCTGGTAACTGACCAGGTGCCTCAACCCTAGGCTGCATCAATTGACTCAATGTCAAATACTTGGTAACTGACCAAGCGCCTCCATTCTCCCAGAGAATGGCCGTCTGCCTTAGGCTAATTCCCCCAATCCTAGACTGGTTCATCTTCCTGTAACTGACCAGGTGCCTCCATTTAAAGAATGGCCACTCAGCTTTAGGCTAAGTCCCCCAGTGCTATACTGGTTCAACTTCCTGGTAACTGACCAGGTGCCTCCATTCAAAGAATGGCCACTCAACTCTAGGATGAGTCCCCCAGTGTTGGACTGGTTCAACTTCCTAGTAACTGACCAGGTGCCTCCATTCAAAGAATGGCCACTCAGCTCTAGGTTGAGTCCCCCACTGCTGGACTGGTTCAACTTCTTGGTAACTGACCAGGTGCCTCCATTCTCAAAGAGAATGGCTCTCGATGCTGCTTAGGAAAATCAACACAGCCAACCAGTCATTGAAAGCCAAGCTGGTACGATAATTAAAATTATCTTTTTTAGTACATTATCATGGTCAATGGTATTGGGGGGGAATACATTGAATCATGAAGGAGATTTGTTACGCCTGAAAGCCACAGTACTTTTCATAACATCATAATCTACATGTAGCTGCCAAAAATATCTTTTATATTGAATTGATTGTTTATTACAATGAAAAGAAAGGAACTATTTTCACCTGTGTGCCTATCTTCAATCTTCTTGTCTTAGTGAGATAACACACACAGCAATCTTGAGTTATGTGAAACATTGCGACTGTTAGTATTCTCGTGGGTTTGTGCATAGCAAGCTACAGCCATACGTTCTAAGCATACCTAGCCTTGGCACCGCAGCAAAGCATCGTCAATCATCAAAGGACTCAAAGCAATGCAAAGCATTCATTTTGGAGACCAATTCAACTTTGGATTCAACATCAAATTATAACTTGCAAAGTGTGAATTTTTATAAGTTTTTTTGTGTTTTTTGGTACTTGCAATAGTTTTTTCTAAGTACCAAATCAAAAACGAAGTAGAATTGTATTTGTAATCTGGTGCATTCTTGGTTGAACCCACGAGAATACTCACATATATAGTAGTCGGGCTACCATATTCTATTCTTAGATTCCAGTACACTTTTTTCAGCCAGTTCCCTTACATATGAGATGCTGAGATCAGCATCTATGATGGATCACTATTTGATGATGGATTGTAGTATTTTCCCATGCCATGACCGAGTCTCAAGACACTCAGATTTGAGGGTTGATGTAGCCATTTAGCCATTTATAGAGCAATCAGTATTTCCCAGAGTTGCAGCAGCAGTTTCTCACTGAACAGATGTTGGTTCAGATTGGTTATTTACAGGTATATGACTCGGCAGGTATTATCTTGTGTTATGGTTATTATTGCTTTTATACTCATTTTTGTGACATGTCTTAGCATTTAGTGTCATAATCTGGCGATCATATAAATATGTGGACTTGGTTGTATTGATATTATGTATGTATGTCCCTACTTAGACCTAGAAGTTCCTGACCCATACTCATTGGTTTTGCCCTCCTTAAGGAGAATAGAGGTGATCATTCCCACTGTTGCTAGCTTATTTGTACCATAGTTGGATTAGCTGAAGAGCCACCATTTGACAAACATGATAAATGTTTGTTTCCAGTGTATCAGATGATCCGCCTTTATGCCTAGCCAGTTTTGGCTAGTCAGTTTTTGTTTTGAATAATTATGACCATGGCCCCGCGGGGTTTGTAATAAAATGTGCTAGTAGGGTGTTTTGAGTGGTTCGGTCTCCTAAGACGTAGAATATCAACTAAGGTATTCTAGGGAGTTATTTTCCCTTGACAATTATGCTTTGCCTATAGCTGAGTATAATTGACAAGGTTTTCTCCCGCTTCCTCCAAAGCTGGAATGCCCGATTTTGAATTCTGGGCCTTGGGGGGTTATTATAGCCCAACTGAGTATGTATAAACCTACTAGACATTATTAGAATAGACTCTGTTCATGTCCTAAGTCACTAGAACCCTCAGAAAAAATTCTGAAAATTTTTTATCGTAGGCGTCCAATTTTTTTTTTTTTAAATTTTTAATTTTTCCTAAGTTTTTAATTAAATTTTTCCATAATTTAAATGGAAAAATTCAATTTGTAATAAGTCAACCATCCGGGGTCCATTTTCAGTGATTGAAGGCTCTAACCTTAAGCCAAAAATCATTCATGATCAGCCAGCCAGCCAGCCAGCTAGCTCCAAGTTTCAGATCATCATTCAGCCACAACTCATAATTTCTCAAAAAGTCAGTTTTGGGGAAATTATTGATTAAATAATAAAAATGATTATTTTGGAGAAAATCCAAATCTCTCCAAATTAATCTGAATTGAGCGAAATGAAATGCAGAATGACATGGCATTGGGCATTAATGATGATTGGAGTTAACATAAATCGGCTTCAATCAACATTCAGTGAGCATTGAGTTATAATTCACTTGGCCAATTCGCCTCCTTCAGTGATGACCACGTTGGGGTGAGGTGGAGCCTGTCTATTGGCTTGTTGATGCATTCGAGGTTGAGTATGACATGTGTTATGGAGTTCTAGGTATTGGCTCCTCCATACCTAGCCTATGGACTCCTCCAAATCCTCACGTGTGCTCTTCCTCTCCCTCACGCCCTAGCCTTGGAAGCTCACGCTTTTGTTGATGGAGGGCTCATATGTATGGTGGTTGGTTTGGTTAGGCTTGGAGTGGGGGCGCCTTGCCTAGGTGGAGGCCTCCCCTCACTCCTAGCTTGTTTAGCTTAGGTATTGGCTCTCTCACATGGCTATGAAGCTAGGTATTGCACCCTCCCTGCGTGGTGTGATTTAGGGTTTTGGCTTGCTTTCATTGTATAAATAGAGGCTCCTTTAGCTCTATTGGGATGGAACTTTTGTGCTGGAGTTACTCTGTAGAAATTGTATCAAGCTTTGCTTGCATTTGATTAATAAGAATTTCGACTTTGGAGGTCCATGAGCTCTTTGCATGTGGTGAATGTTTCATGGTTGAGGTGATACTGCTTCTAACCCATTACTTTTTTACTTTGAATGAGATTAGTTTATTTGTTAAGCTCGAGAGGGCCACTGTTGGCATGGTAGAGTAATTGTTTGTAGTTTCAAATCAATTATTTATGCGAAGTAGGTTATAATCTTGATGAATATGAGTAGTTAGTTATATGTAATATTGATGTTGGTTGAACTATCTTAGCATACTTTTCATGTGATATGATCTCACTTGTATCTGAGTTTTGGTATTAGCAGGGTTCACAGGTTGAAGAAGGGTGCAAGTTCAGCTACATCTAGCCCAAGCTTCAAGCAACCAGTTGTTTAACACTTTGTGATTGCAGGGCCTACAAGGATCGTGTTCTTCTCATACGAAAGAAAGCCGGAGTCTTCCTCCATCTCTTGTGTTCCATCCACAAGAAACTTCTTTCTCTACCCTTCTCTTTAATTTTTTGCATTTGCTCAAGAAATAGATCCAAGCTTTCAATACTCATATTTAGATCTATCTTTTAGGGCTTTGTTAGATCTAATATCATTCATTAGATCTTGAGAAAATTTTGTTCTTTGCATGTAAAATTGTAAATTTTTCCCAAGTACAAAATTTTTCCAAAAAAAATTATTTTTGCATTGTCTTTCCCATCATCTTTTAGTAATATATGCTCGCTGATTTTTTACTTTTGTGACAGGTATAGCAAAAATGCTGGCGAAATTTTGAAGACGCAAGCTTAAAAAGACTCGTAATCCCCCTTTCTTCTTTCCCCTTTCTGCAACTTGCTCCAAAGGCCTTCCAAGAATAAGAAAATAAGCAAAAAAGGCATCAAAGGAAAGCATTGTAAACAAAATAATAAAGAGCAAGTGGGATTACGGCTCCCACATCCTTCTTCCCCCATTTGGGAGAAGCTTGTATCGTCTCCTTATTTTCATGTTTTGTTTAATAATTTGCTAAAAGTAAAATAGGATAGAACAGTTTCAAATTGTTAGAATTTTGCTTTTCACTGAAGTTAGATAGAAAGGTTGATTAGTTCATCTTTCATAAAGTAGGAAAAGATAAAAAGTTTCACATTTTATTGCTTAGTTAATTCAACGTTTTATTTACCCTTTTGATATAATATTGCAAAACCTAAAAAATACCAAAATCTCTCGAATCTCACTTTGTGGATCAAGAGTGCCCTCTATCGGAGAGTTGCTTTTCTTTTGTTATCTTGGTTTTGTTTTACTTACCCCCATACTCTCTCGGTTAGGGCCTAAAAAACTTGAAAGAGACTCTTGGGTAGATTAATTCTTTAATTTTTCTTAAGCTTAATCAATTAATTGCTAAAATCTCTTGAACTTGCCATAACCCAAGTCAAGAGCACTCTCTATCAGAGAGGATAGTTAGTTTTGCATTTTCCTTGCATTAGGCATATAGAATAGCTAAGTCTCTTGAACTTTTGTCATAAGACAAAGTCAAAAACGCTCTCTGTCGAAGAGTTTCAATTAATTCACTTAATAAAATCTTGCAACTCACATTCCCCTAATTAATTTACTTCGTTGATTATCCTTCACCTAGTATGCTCTACCGACTTTCGAGTTGGGCTCGTACTCAGAACGGTGAACGGACTTGCTAAGTTCGCAAAGAAAAATACAATAAATTTTCTACCCATAACCAACGCATCGGCGTTGTAGAAAATTTCCTAAGTTTTTCTTAGTAAAGGCGCTGAAACTCCCTGCTGTCTAAGGGTCTCAGCTAGCTGGTCAATCTTCGCAAAACCAGCCTAGGATACTAGGGGAGCTGTCATGTCTCCAACGGACTAACTTGGAAGATTTTCCCGGCTATTGAAAACCTTTCGCTGAAACCATAAGCAAGACCATTTAAAACACTTAAAATATACCAAGAGCACTTGCACAACGTTACATCCACTAGCTTTATTTCAAGACTTGGTTTATTTCTTAAAGCATTGCAGAGCTTTGACTCCATAAAGGCACTGGTCTATTAATCTATGCGTGATTGTTACATCTGAATCACTTGTCTTTAGCTTTTTTTTAAATCTTTATCTACGAATGCATCTTTATCTTATAAAGCCTTGATATGTTGTTCATCTTTTAATCCAGTGCAGCAACGTGGATTGCTTTGTCTTATGTTTAGAATTCATAATAAACAAACATATTTCATCATAATAACTCCTAAACAACACCCATCCGCATCCGTAACCATTAGAAACACTTAAACAAACTTAAGAGCTATAGAAACTCTTTTGTAGGGACTAACCCCCCTTGGCTTCGTTAGGAGTTAGCCTAAACGGAGGAGCTAGGAGTAGGTGACAGTACCTAGCTCTATGCTTGCCCCCAAGGTCACACCTCTCCCACTTTCCTAAGTGAGGAGACAACTTTCGGAAAGTTTCTGCTGCTGGTGTGCAATCGACGGACTACACCCACCATGCTTTGGCTTGCTAGTGTTGGTCTCATTGTTCACTATCTCCACCCATCCATTACCTTCCAGTTATGTTTATAACCCAACCTACTACTTGACTAGTGGCATGGAGGACCTTCCCCCACTATAGCCTCTTTGTTGGATAAGCTTCCCTGTTTATTTGTGTCTCAGCTTTGAATTGCCTAGGTTGTGTTGGCTAAACCTGAAACAAATAGCACTGCCATCAATACAATGTATATGGAAATGAAATGAATACCTTGTGAGAATCCCATCCATGTAACAAGTGCTTCTAAACACACATGAATGCAAGGCAAGCCTAATGAAATTGGCTTTGAAATGTAATTGTGAAATGTGAAATTTAAAACCCATGTAATAAGTGTTTTCAAACACGCATGGAACATGAAGCCTTAATAAATATAAATCCATGTAACAAGTGTTTTTGAACACGCATGGATGAAAGCTATAGAAACTCAAAGTCCCAAAAAGCAATGGTTCTTAAAAGTTATATCTAAAAGATTGTTGGCCTCACTTGTATTTGATATGGATTGTGAGCATTTGTCAAGGTGAATAAGCACCTCTTAACGTAACTTACCCATTTGTGAGACACTGCCATCCCCTATGTTATTGTTTGTCCGGCATATGCTAGAGTGAGTATCCCCTTTCCATATCCAAAGTGTCGCAGTGTCAAGTTAGCAGTCACCCTTTAGCCTAGCCTTTTGATTTTTGGCCTTCATCTTTCACTAGCAAATTGATTTAGCCTAGCCTTTTGATTTTTGGCCTTCATCTTTCACTAGCAAATTGATTACAACTATGAAGTGAGTATGGTCTTGAAAGTCTGGTCTGAACCATAATTAATAATTAACAAAACTCTATATATTTGGTTGGTAGACCGCCAGTAAGATGATTACTACTTGTTATAATTGTTGCTTGAATGATTTGTAGAGCATGTACTAACCTCTAAACACTTGCAACAGTTTGATGTTAGCCTGGGTCATGTTATTGGTCATGTTGACTTAGTTAAACCTAGTTTGACCAATATCAACCACAGGACATAAGGTGGGTAGACTTCGGATGATGCAGATAGATGATATGTGGTCTATTACAGGTCACCAAATGGTTCTATGCAGTGGTTATCGGTTTATGATGATGATTTGTGGTATTCAGCATTATTTGATCATTTACAGATTTAGATATTGTACATGATCATGCAGAGATCTGTAGCGTGTATGAGTATACACCTTAGATGGATTTGGGCTCCCTGAGTCCAATGTGACAGTTTGTTTTCAGTTTTGGGCAGTTACAGAGATGATTTGTCTTAGTATACCATTCTGGTGCAGTTTTGCCATGTTAAATGGCTTGTCAGAGCAGAGGGATGATTTGATTGGTTCACCTAGGGCGCTGTATGAGGAGGGGGTGGTCCAACCACTTGTTTTTACCATTATACCACCCTCTCAAAGAGCCTAATGGGCTCAGTTGGACAACGCAAGCACTCCAGGTGGCAGTTTGAGCAGGTTCACAGTTCCCGAGGCAAAATAAAAATGGTGAAAATGGCTACTGAGGAATTCGATTTGGCTACTGAGGCAAGGGAATGGCATGGGATAAGTTTTGGTGATGAGTGTGATGTCTTCCACCCCTTCTCCAGCAGTTGCGGCATTCAGGAGGATCCACACCCATCTCTCCAGCATGTTTTATGATTTTCTGGAGCTTTTGGAGGCTCACGCCCCTCCCAGAGAGGCACGATTTTGCACTTAGAGTTATATTTTATTTATATTGTGCCATGGGGACACACTAGGGGTGTTAGACACTACCCCCTAGACCCCACAATGAGCTTTATTCATGTTTATTTTGTCATGTTGAGTGGGATCCCCTCTCCTAGGGCGATTTTGTCCATTGATGTGTTTTATTATTATATTGATCCATGTACTTTACGTTGAGCTCATCTCAACCATTGATTAGAACATTTTGATCTTTTAATCTTAGCCACCCATTCAAAAGGTGGTTAGGATTTTGGTATCTCTCCATCCTATTTAAAGGAGAGAGCTTCTCACTGTAAAGGGGTCTTTGGCTCTTGGAATCTTGATAATAGAAAAAATATTTTGAGGAAATTCTTGTGTCTCCTTTGCATCTGGTGTTCTTCGATGGTGATTGGAAAGTCTATTGGATCCTAGCATTTGAGTATCTGTGGTGAGATCTATATTTTCGTGGAACCTTTGTCATTGTCTACAGGAGGGCGACTTCACTTGGGCGTTTTTTTAAGGCTTCCTGAACTCGCTTGTTTGGCATCGCTTGTATCAGGGGGTTATCATTAGTATCATTGTGATCTATGATTTCATCTTGTTATTTCTTTTGTAGTATTTTTCCATTTCTCTTGATGCATCAAATCTGAAATTGTTGATGTTTGTTGTGCAGGAGGGAGGGCACATTGACTTCCTTGGGCAAATCAATTTGCATAGAATACTCATCCAAATCTTGACAAATTGATCGGGAAGGCATAGATCATCATCATCAAGGCATATACAAGGTTATCCAGATAAGATCCATAGGTTTGTTCTTCTTTTCTTGGTTCCAATCCATTGGCATCTTTATTTTACAGTCAAAACCCTCACGTAAAATAATCGAAAAATTCTATGGATTATTGACAAACCATTTCTGGGTATTGTAGATTGGGTCAAACCCAAAGTGGGTTCTCCTAGGCGTCATGCTTGGGTGACTCCACTGGGCCCAAACTCCAAGGCACTAATCCCTCAATCCTAGCACATTCCTCATTTGGCCAATTTTTCCTGTGTTTTGATCCTATCTCTGAGGCTTGGGTACTTTTATACTGTCATACCTTTCAGCAAGTCTATCCTGTTCTTAATCTCCCGCAATGGACATGGTTCCCAAGGCAGTTGATATTTTCATCATTTGCTGGTATCTTGATCCCGGATTTATTAGTAAAACTCATAAGTCACTTGCATTGCAACCTTGGATTAATTTCACACTTCATAAACTTCTTGATCCAAACCATAACTCACCTTGTGACTTCATCCATAGATCTAAGGTTTACTTCACCTTACACCTTACGTACTTCATCTTCCATTGATTTGATCTGGTGTCTTGGTTTGATCTCTCCTGTCGGAAGTAGATTTGGGTCTCCCTCACTGTTTCCTTTGGCTAAGACAACATCAAGTGAAGATTGCCTCGATTGGCGTGACAACCATCCATTTGGGAGTCGAGGCTATCTTGGTTCACCTCTTTGGTTGCCCATCCCTCTACCATCCATCTTGGATCCATCTCATAGGGGCAACTAAAAGTCTGGTGATAACAAGACTCAAAGTCAAGATGGCCATTTATGTCGAACACTTCCTAGAGCTTGGAGATGACCTCATGGTGCAACCTACTTACATGCTTTAATATTGGATGCACAAACTTAGGATCCCCATGGGCTAGTTCAAAGTGGGCTTACATCAGCTTTGAATGGAGGCTGAAGACTAGATCTATGTTGCGGGAGGGTGCCCTACCCCCTAACGCTTCACTCCCAAAGCGCGCTCCTTTTTTGGAGCGATTTTAGGGAGCGCGCTCCATGATGAAAAAAAAGGCTCCCTGATTTTTCAGGAGCGCTCCCTCATCACTCCCTGGTTGCATCTAGGAGCAAAAAAAACGCTCCTTCAATGCTCCCAGGAATTGAAGCGATTTTGTTTTTTCGCTTTTTTGCTTTTAGAACCAAGACAAGGTTCCAGTTGGATGTTTGGGCACGGTCAAGATTCATTTAAGGGATTTATTAAATGGTAATGTTTAAGAATAAAAGTGGCATTTTCCTTATCTTTCATTTTCTATCCTTTTACTTAAATTTTTAACATTGCCAGTATTTGCTTTAGGATGTTCGAAAGTGGTTCCAACCTCATCGGATTTCATATGCAAAAAGTAGAATTTTAGATCCCATTCAGAATTCAACAGACTTAATAGTTTTCAGGATTGCAACATTTCCATTGGATTCTATCATGTATGAGGGTAAGGGATTGGAATTTAATCAAGCATATCAACCTCTCCATTTACCTTGATGTTGGTGGTGTTGATGCCTAATTGTTGAAGTTGATTGAACTCCTCTATTATGACCTTAATTAAAATGTACCCTTCAATCAAGCAAAATCACTTATTAAGCATGGGAAGCTTTTTCCACATGAATTTTCCACTCCATGCCCTATATATGTCCTTACACCAAAATATTAATTCTCCATCTTGGTTGGCCCAACTAGCACCTGGGGGTGGAGTTAGGAGAAAACGGTAAACCGCACATAAATCCAAAGGTGCAGAATCGATATGTGCTTGCATTAGACAAGTTGGTCCCTAATGAGGAGTGTGCTCAAGCACAAAGTCAATTTTTGAGCAAATACATTAGTGAACATGGAGTCTTTGATAACCTGCATACAACCAAAGATCGAGAGAGGTTGAGTCCTATCGAATGGTGGAACATGTATTGCTCCTCTACGACATATCTGCATAAATTGGCAGTGAGGGTGCTTTCATAGGTTGTTAACATTTCTTCTGTAGAGGGTTGTTGAAGCACCTACAACTTCATCCACAACGTGAAGAGAAACAGTCTAATGTAGATTGGGCATAGGAGGAGTGTGCTCAAGTACAAAGTGAATTGAGCAAATACATCAGTGAACATGGAGTCTTTAGTAACCTACATGCAACCAAGGATTGAGATAGGTTGATTCCTATCGAATGGTGGAACGTGTATCGGTCCTCTACCACATATCTGCATAAATTTGCAATGAGGGTGCTTTCATAGGTTGTTAGCACTTCTTTTGTAAAGAGGTGTTGTAGCACCTACAACTTCATCCACATTGTGAAGAGAAACTGTTTGAATGTAGATCGGGCAGAAAGCTTGGTTTATGTGCACTACAACTTGACGTTGTTGTCCCATTATTGTGATGTGGACAAGAATGATAGAACATATTTAACTTAGGACAACAATTCAGAGGAGGCTAATTTGGAGGATGGATCCATAGCATTAGAGCGCTTGGAGGATGAACTATTGGGTGATCAAGATGGTGATCAAATTCATACGATAGAGATACCAAACCCCTAACCACCAGTAGGTTTTCAGATGTAGGAGCTTTGTCTTTATCGTACAACTCTTTGGTAATGAATATGATGCTCTGCTTCATTTCATGGTTGATGCTATCTGTTAGAGTTTGTTGATTGCAAATATTATATGTTGAAACTTGAGGGTCAATGTTGTTAATGATTGATCATTTGATGACAATGTTATAAGTTATAGCTCCTAGATGATTGATATTATATGTGTACTAAATGATTATATCTATGCTTCAAGTTTTCTATAGCTAATTTGGCATTCTACATGTTTTTTTTAAATATATGCATCAAAATATATTAAAATATGTATTATATAAAAAACATTCCCAAAACATAAGCTTTTGAAAATTTCACTTTCCACTCCCGCTCCCTGCTCCCAACAGCCTTGCACTAGATACCATTGAAAGACATTATGTTGGATCTGCTATAGACAGGAGATAGAGACAAAGGAACACTTCATATTTAGATGTCTTCGTTACTATGAGATACATGGTTGGATCCACTACTTGTTAAGAGTGAGTCTTGTAAGTCCCTCTCCACTTTTTTCTATCTAGACCAACGATGCCTGGTGTTACCAACCAGATGGTTTGTAGTTTGTGCTCTTCGGAGAGGGCACCCCTGAGGTGTGGCTTTTGGAAAGGGATGCAATGATCTGGTTCTGTGGTCTGTTGGATGAATCCATAGATTCAGTGGCAATTTTTTTCGAGAGGTTTCTCCTCCACTGGCACAATGGGACAGTAGATGAGATTGAGCAGCTTGCTAAAGAATATGATGCTCTCATCCCTAGGGTCCATCCTGAGCCTAAAGAGCAGACCATTGAAGATCCAATCGGGGAAGCACTACAAAGGCCTTTGGTTGAAGATATTGCTGAGGAGATCCCGGATATGACTGAAGATGTGAAGCTGTCCCAAGTTCCTGAACTATTCCATGCTGAAGATTTGGACTTGCCTCAAGTTCATAATGTGATTGATGGAGATCAGCTCAAGCAGCCTTATGATGGAGGTTTGTATGTGAGCCCTATCAATTAATGGATAGAAGCTTCTTGTGCACGGTTTGATTCTTCCTGGTATAACCTCTTTTTGCCAAACAATCTGATGTTACAATTCAGCTTTTATTCATGAGCAGATTGCAAGGCATAATTGTCTTATGATGAATACATCTTTGTTTCGTTCACTAACTAAGCTCAGAAAAAGGAAGGTTGGCATGGAAAAGATGCTGGAATGGCTTCATTGGTTGTATGCATACACCTAACGTGTGCTAGATTCATGATAGAGTAGGTAGGCAGGAAGAAAAATAAGCTCTTGCATGAGCATTTGAATTTTTAGCATGTTCTTCTTTGTTTTGTAATAAAGTGTGGGATGTGAATGAAGCCATCCCATCACAGTTGTTCTTTCAGTTTGGGTCTGCTGATACTCAGAGAGTCTAAGGTTCTCGCATGTTTTCTCCGAAAGCACGCGTCCCCCATGGAGCCAGATGTTACCAGCCATATGGATGGTAGTTTGTGCTCTTCGGAGAGGGCACCCCTGAGGTGTGGCTTTTGGACTTGGTTTCACTGCTGCACAAATTAGCATGCCTGCAATGTCAAATCTCACTGGAAAAAATTCTTACAGAAATCACAACAACACATTCAAAGGGGAAAACGATGATGCCAAGGGTGCTGACAAGACAGATCCAGATCCAGTAATTAAAAAATACTTGAGAGGAAAGGGTGTTCCTTTAAAGAATTTAAAGGATAAAAATCTCTAAGGCAAGTTGGCTGCCAAGGAAGCATTGTATAAACAGCCTGCGAGAAACGCTGCTAAAGTTGAACAGTGGCTTCTGCCAAGTGAAGGAGATGGCTCTAAAGTTTTTACATACTCTGATCTTGAACATATTCATACACAAAGCCTTGCTTTAAATACATGTACTCTCTTGATGTGGTGCAAATTAGTTGAGTGCAGGCTAATCAGCGAGCAGGCAGAGCTGGAAGGACACGTCCTAGAGAATGTTATAGACTCTATCCATTATCTGTGTATGAGCATGAATTGCTTCAAGCAACGATTCCTGAAATTCAACGTTCATCGCTTGCTACTGCTGTGCTCCATTTAAAGACATTGGAGCTTACAGATACAGATATTTTTAACTTTGATTTTCTTTACCAACCATCATATGAGTACTTGGAGGATGCTTTAAAGCAACTCTACCTTATTGACGCGATTGATGAAGATGGCTTGATAACTAAAATTGGAAGGCAAATGGCAGAGCTCCCATTGGAATCTTCGCTTGAAAGGGCTCTGATAGCAGCAAATGATGATGGGCTCTACCCTGAATATGTTCTCTATAATGAACTCCTAGTTACATCCCGTCCTTACATACGTAACTAGTGTGCTGTGGAGGCATCTTGGGTGAACCAAATATGGAAAAGGTTACAACATCTTGACATCAATAAACTCAGTGGACGGGTTACTTCTTCTGGAGGAATAAATATCTTAAGCAATGGGGTCTCAAACTCGAGTCCAAGCTCAACATCTTTAGGGAAGTCATTACTGCAAAATGTTTGTAGGGATGGTACATGGTAAAGACATTGGACTGTGGAGAGACTTCAAAAATAAAAAGAGGAAAAGGGAAATATCTGTCAAGCACAGGTTATATACATTGATCCAACAACTGAGCACGTGAGGTTCCAGAGGAAACTGCTGGCAGCAGTTGTTGGCAGCCTTCCAGATTCTTATCAACAGTTCCAATATCAAACTCTCTGCGAAACTAGCAAAGGGGCATCCTGAGTTTAGTGAACTCTTGTGTGAGGAAATCATGCTAAGACAACTAGATGTCGTTGATATCATTGCTCAACATCAAGTATTGACATGCATGGCCCCTTGTATTGAAAACTTGAACTTGGTCATGCTTCTAAAATCAGGATGGAGTGAGAGGCTGTTGAAGAGCCTTTACTATGTAACTTCACATCATGGTGACCGGTTTCCAGACGAAATAGAGAAACTCTGGAGTGCTGTGAAGCAAGCAAAGAAATCCCGAGAAATCATTTTTGACAACACATTCTATGGAAGAGGCAGAGGTTCTCTGTGATAGGATGGGCATTTTTGTGGATGGCCAAATGCAATACATTGGAAATTCTGAAGAGCTTAAGGCACTGTACTGAGGAAATCATATTTGTTGACCATAACCGCATCAAATCCCGAAGACAGTCCGACAGAATTTTCTGTTTGCAGCTTGGTGATATCACCGTGGCCACATGGAGCTTTTGGAGCAGCGCTAGCAGCTGCCAGGTGGAGACCAACGTGCAGTTAAATCACAAAGATTGATGTCGCGTTGTAGTGACTAATGAGATATCTTCACGATTTTGACAAACAAACGTGGAGCTTGGCTGGCATTTTTGTTGGCAGCTAAAGTATGGATTTTGACCTCCAAACAGTCAGCGTGAATATGAATACAAGCCGTCGAAGCGTGGAGTTCATGGGCCGTCGATGGTGGTAGGTTCAGCTTTAGATAAATCGTGGGGAAACCTTTATGACGATGAGTTAGTTGGCAGTTGTTATAACACAGGATTCTGGTGTGGCAATTTGATTGAAACCGTGGCATTATTTCCTCACCAATCAGCTGCAGTGTTAAAGGAGCCACCACTTGAGAAACACCGTTTCAGCTTGTGTGCTCGGAATTCCATTGCTAGATTTTATGGAGCAGCTCGTGGGACGAGTCATATAGCAATCTGCGATTTGCTGGAGCAGCCAAGTCATGAAATTACAGAGGGGGCTCGCATGTATGTTTGGCAGCCACTCAGATTCCTTGCAGCGAATCACGGAAATTGCAGACAGTCTATTTATATTGTTAAAGAGCCGAGTGGGGAAGTTTCAGTGGTTATGTGGGTTTTTGAAGTGGTTCGTGGCACCAGACAGACCATAAGGTCAGTTCGTGAGGAGCCAGCTCTTTAAAGCTTGGTGGATCCACTTTATTGTGGGATAGTTTAAGTTAGAGTTCTTTTAATAATTGGATGGAGTAATGTCTTTGCTAGGTGAGAAAAAAGTGGATCCTACATTCACTTTAATATTTTTTATTAGTTTATGATTTTATCCTATTTTTTGCTTTTTTTTTAAATAATTAAAGCCTTTTTGGCTTATAAAAGAGCAAGGCTCTTCATTTGTAAAGGATGGAATTTTTGGCTGGGAGGATTTTTCCCCAGAGTCAATAAAGAAAAAATCATGTTGAGTTTTTGGACATTTTGGGCATCTATGTCGTAGTTCTATGTTTTTTCATAAGTGGTAGACTAGACTTAGCATAGAGGGCTAACAATCTAGCACGTTGGGCAAACATTTGCAACTGCCAAGTTGCTTGTCGTCGTTATGTTTTCAAAGGTCTAGGAGTAATGGATAGTAGTCAGTTATACTTCCATTCTCCTTGCCTCTGATTATGGAACGGACCAGCTTAGTCTCCCTTCTGCGAAACGCAAAGCCTTTATGAGTCCCCTTCTGACTCCATTTACCCTTCTGGTACTGGCACTGGCCTTCCCTCGAGGATTGATCCTCCCTTCCCTTCCGTCCCATCAATCCGACTCATTTTCCTTTTTTGCTACCCGTGTTTCTCTAAGGCAGCCTCTTCAGATCACCTTGCCCTCAGTCACACCTGCCTTAGCGATCCTAACTTAGGGAAACCCCCCTAAAGCTGAAGAAGAGCCAACCTGAAGCGAGGAGAGAGAGGTGTGGTGACATTGGCCTCTCTCTCGAGAGTTGTCACCGGGTCAGCGCGCCCGCAGTTTGGGCTTTCAGCACTCGCATGCCAGTTTCGGGCGACAACACCTGGCATTATATTTCTTGGAGGCCCTAAGGCTTAGAGATCACATTCTTCGCCCCCCACTCACATGGGTACTAATCAATAGATCACATTCTTCTTTTAGGTGCTCCTAGTGTTTAGGCCACCAAGTGGCAGGCAGATGGCAAAAACATTCTAGCTCCCAGATTAGTTAGACCTCGAGAGTTAGCGCAACCCCCAAGGTGAGACCCATGTGGGGTTGTTGTATGAGGGTTTGAGATTGTTTACACGTGACCAGTAAACATTGGTAGCCCCCTTCACTAGATATTAACATCGGTTCACATGTTCTAGATAGAGAGGCACTCTTTGGGTCGGACCTAGCTCCTCTTACCAACTTTTTATATAGAAATTCTTTCCTTTGGCCTCGGATGGTAGGAGAGATCCACGCTTGACTTTAGAGGTTAACCCACTATCTCATTGGCTCGATGGTAAGCTCTTGGAGCACTTAGGCTCTTTCCCATGAGCTTGGTTCTAGAGCATTGCATTTCCTTTTGACATTGTATTAAATTTCTCTTAGACCATAGTGATGAGTTTAGCTTCCCGCTTTTATAGGATTGGTCACACTCCCATTTTGTATTACCACTTCTGTAATGAGATTTCTTGTTGACCTACTTTTGGTCATTTGTTGGATATTAATAAACTTATCTTATCTGATGTGCTATTTTGGTTATATGCACCTTTACTTGGTATATACATGAGAAAACTAATGGTTATGTGCATATTTGAGTCTAATGGTTTAGAATCTAAAACTCAACATTTTATGTTATCAATATGCTCTAAAATAAATTAGCCACTGTGAGGATCTCTTCACCCACCACTGATGAGATGGCTCAAACTTGTGTACTTACACTAAACTAATCAAGCTGTATAATTACCTCACGTTATTCATAAGCTTTCAGAAAAAAATTACTACGACAAGCAACATTCAGAAAAAAACTTGATGGCATCTTGTATCTTGAGCCTAAGTACAACCGACTTGGTGAGAAGAGTGTCAATAAAATAATTATTTGACCCCCAGAATCCTCGAAGACTACAGAATGTTAATGGTACCATAACCAAAAATTTTAAAATACCCTAAAATTCATTCTAGATTCTATACCTTTTATTATTTAACAGACTGCAGTCAACATCCAAAAAAAAGCTCTGTGAGAGATAATATACTCTAGGTGCAACAATGCTAACAAGAATAAGAAACTAGGCATATTACTTGCAAACAGCATATTGATATGCAGGTGTACCCAACACATGAAAATTGCATTGAACTCACTGAAAAAGAATAAAATGGGCATGCATGCATATAAAATAACTAAATCAGAACCAAGCCAAAGATAGAATGTTTCATGTTATTATCCTATTTTGCAAGTTCTTTGGTTTTGTAGCGACAATGAAGAAATACCTCCAATCTCAAAAGTCCTGATTTGCAATTGTTGTGAGCAGCCTGCAGAGATGACACTCCAAGGTCTTGGAAGCCTTGTTTGACTGCATGCATCGTATAAGGAATCAATCTCAAAACAGAACCTTTATCCGCCACCAGCCCTGAAACCCCTTGAGCAATTTTCAACTTAGATTTATCACCCAGATATCTTGCATCACTTCCTTTTGCCATGGCCTCAAGAGAACCCATCCCTCTGTACTTCTTAAGGCGTTGCCCATCCTGAGGAATACAGAAGTAATGTTCATATATGATTAAGTAATAAAAATGTCAATAAGCACTGAATTAACATTGCTACGAAGAAATATGTCTTAATGTTTAAATACGAAAAACCAGTGATATACCAAACACCAAATAAATTGGAGGAAGTTATTGTCTCTTTCCTTATAATTTATAATAGCAGTAGACAAAATTGTTAGAAAGTAATGCAGAACATAAAGAAAACAGTTGTGCATTGTACTCACTAACATGAACATAATATGACAATAGCAGTAGACACAATTGCTAGAAAGTAATGCAGAACATGAAGAAAGAAACTGTACATGTTACACAATAACATGAACATAAACAAAAGAAAATTTTGCAAAATCAAAATTTTATTACATTATAGGTGAAGGAATTTGTTTCCTCACAGATACAAAACACAAGAAATTTGGGCAGCAACAAGCCTCTTCACTCACCTGGATCAGCTACCCATCTCTGGAGTTAGCTTTCAGGTATTTAGGTTAGAGTCATACTTTTCTTTCTTTCTGAATCTTGCTTTTTATAGGAGCCACCTTAGTGCTCCCACTTTGTAAGTTGTATTGACATAATGGTACCAAACAGTCCCATTGACCTACTTTTGTGGTGATTTATTGGACATTAATAAAATTATCTTATTTTATCTCACACATTAGGTTACATCATACATGTCTATTTCTAAAAGTACAGTGTTGATGGAGGTGCAATCTAGAATTTCCTTAACCTCCTCCTTTAGAGCTTTCTAGATAGTAGAAACAGAGTTAATAGAAGTAGAACCTCCTCCACTTAATTAGCACTTATGAAGTTACGACATAAGTGTTACGAACTAAGTTGCACCTAGTTGGACTTTCAGGCAAGCCGACAAAGTTTAAACAAGCAAACTTGTTCATTCATCAGAATTCAGAGGTCCGCCAGGCCTTTTCTAGGAAATTTTTTTAATTTTTTTGTAACGCATGTTCATACCCCCTTGGGCAAATTGTAAAAAATGTGCTAGCATGGTCAATTTTTGTAAAAGACTCGGCTTCCTAGACTTAGACATCAAGCCGAGTAGCCCAGAGTGTTTTTTTCCTTGGTAATTATTTGTTGTTGAACAAACGAGTAATAATTTCTGAATTTTTCACTTACACCTCCAAAGTTCGGGTAGTCGTCTTGGTGGTTAGGCCTTAGGGGGTTATTAGAGCCTATGTGTCAATGTTTATAAACACGCTAGGCATTCAAATTGAATCATATGGACATTTAGGTTCCCCTAGGTTTTTGTTCAATTCCGATAAAATTATTTTTTCCCGCAAAATTAGACCATCTTTTTATGATTTGATTAAAAAATATTTAAAAGGCTTAAAAGCTTGATTCAAAGGTAGAATTTGGTGTGGAGGCTCATTTTCATACTCAGAGCATCCTCTTCACCCCAGGACACACTTTTCCTATGTTTTGGGCAGCTAAAACATCCCATAAAGCATTATTTTGCTAAAGGTGCATCAAAATGTCACTTAAATGCTAAAGTTGCAACAAATTGGCACAAAAGGACAAATTGAAAAGTCAAAAAAGGACTTTTTTAATGTATGGCGTGACATGGCAAATGGGTCCCCCATGGAAAGCGACCTCTTCTAATCCTAAAGGCGTCAACTTAGGATAGTGCTTTCATGTGTGGAGTTACGAATGATTTTGGTTGGTGAGGTGACATCAACCTCACGAACTCGCATTTGGTTGATTGGATTGGCGTTTTGAGAAGAGACGAGTAGGTGGCGCCTCCTCCATGGTAACCACTTCACTTCAAACTCAAGTTTATCCCTTAAATCGCTCCATGCAACTCGACGTGAACTCCGACTTCAACTCAAGTGATGGATACACCCCCCCCTCTCCCTTTCGCTATTTAAGCAAAGCTCTTGCTCATTGTTGCTCATGGTCAAAGAGGACCGAAAGGCTGTTAAGTTGTATAATTGTAATCTAGTAGTATTTTATGGAATAAAAGAAGGCTTTGGAGGCAAATCTCTTGTGTTGAGCATCATTGTCTATGGATGATTATTGCATGGTTTATGAGATAAGCAGTATTAGGTTCTTTTCATTGTGCATTTCTTTGGTTTGATGTGGGCCTACAAGGGGAGCTATCTCTCGGTAGAAAAAGAGATTGTTCTAGTTTGATTCGTGCTCTTATTGTTTGATGGTTGTAGATCTCTTAGCTTGCATGTACATTTTGTTTAATTGCATGCTTTCCAAGTTTCTACTTCCGACAACACCTTTGCTTGTAACCTTTCTTGTGCAAAGATTTCTATGTTGATGCAAATATCTAGCTTGCAGGGATGGTTGGTCTATGTTGACTCCTCCAACTTTCAAGCAATTTTTGAAGAGCATAGTCCCTCCACTTTCCACTTACAGACTCCATGGCCCAAATATTCCCAAGATTCTAGCATTCCTTCTCTCTGCTTCAATTTAAATCAAACTTTTACAGTTACTCACATGCTTTAGTGAATTAGTATATCTTTCAGAAGAATATCTAAAGGCTGATATATTTCTGAAGTAGATCTAGGTTGATTGAGTACTTAGGCTTACTGTTTATCATTTAAGTACTTAAATTTTTATGCTTTTAACATTTTATATGGCACATTTGGTGCATTAAAAGTGGTTGGTTTTTCACTTTCATCGCCAGGACAAGAAGTGCTGCCAGAAAATCAAGGATCTAAGTTGTTCAAAGGCCCCCCGGAGCACCATTCTTGATCTTGTCTTACTCGAAAAACCTTGTAAGCCTTTGGATCCAAAATTATGACCAAAGGTATCCACCTCAAAGGTTTTGTAAATACCGCAATAAAAGTGTTGAGTAGGCTCCTAAGAGCCCACTCCCCATCCCCCCAGGGGGGATTTGCATCGGTGTCACTTTTCATGATTTTTCCATATTTTGCTTAGTTTAGTTTCCTTTTGCAAATCTGTATACTTTAATAGGTTTATATTTGCTACATCGTTCATTTTTTCAAAGTAATACAAGTACTAACCCCACGACTTCCAGAGTTACCCGAAAAGGGAAAGGGATGCGTGATAGGATTAATTAGAAAATATTTTGTTTGTTTCTTTTGTACTGCTTTTACTTTTCCAGTAATTTACTCCCCTTGCTTTCTCGACTAGGTTTTATAACCTGAAAGAGACTCTTTGGGATTTAATAAACAAACAAACTCTGTTCAAAAATCTTTAAAATTAACAAGGCTTTCGTTTTGTATGCTCTGCACCGTTGTGGTTTGACCGACCAGTTGGATGCATCAAAAGCAACATAGGTGACTAGTTTAAATTAGTCTCATTTCCAAATTAGCCTCCCAATGCAAAGATCCAACGCCTCGATATAATCCATTATGGGGAAAGTTCGCGAGTAAGCTGGAACCACTGGATAGCGACCTCGGGATACCGTCAGTCTACACCCTTGTTGGTGTAGTGTTGGACATGTCCCAGAGACTTCGATCTAGCCCACACATTCTTCGCGTGGAACCACATCCAATAAGGGTTTTGGACATACTCCTCATACCGTCATGTATATCTAGAGTCCCCTTTCCCCTGTTTAATCCACTCATTAATCCACAATAATTTAAAAGTTACAAAGAGACAATTGCAATACATTGAACACTCCAATAGCACTCCATTTCAGACCCAATTTTTAGCACTAGTCTTTGCTTTTATCGTATAAGCATTTTCTTTAACTTACAATGTGTTGATTGATTACATTGCTCATGTTGTTGTCTCTTAATCATTATTTCAAGCTCTTGTGTCATTCTACGAAACTCCTAAACAACTTACTCAATCATAAACCACCACTAAAGCTTAATCAACCTTAACAACGAAATAGGGTCTACCCCCCTTGGCTTCATTAGGAGTTTGCCTAAACGAAGGAATCAAGATCAAGTGACAAAACTTGGCTCGAGACTTGCCCCCAAGGACACACTTAGTGGCTTGAAGATTTTTTCCACGACAACCTAACCCCCCCAGGTGCATGAAAGGCAGCAACATTTTATGGAGTCGTTGTTGGGAATAAATCTTTTTATTCCCAAAATACGACTTTTGTTTCTCCTTTTTGTTTTTGCTTTGTTTGATGAATGTTTAGAGTAGATCTTTTATTTTCATATGGTGACTCCACTGACCTTTTTCAATTTATTATTTTTGCAAAGAAAAGAAAAAAATATTTTTGTGAGAGTTCTCAAGTGTATATTTTTATTCTCACATGGCGACTCCTTTGAAGGGATAAAACCCTTGTATCTCATAAAACTGGTTAAGATTGATTGTGTGTAGATGAGCTAATTCAACAGTAAAGTTTTTCACAGCTCTTCCAATTCAGTACAAGATTGATTCCATGGTTATTCCAGATATATTAAGCTAAATATGAATGATAAAAAGTTAAATGCTCAAATTGCCAAGCATTTTTATCCCATTGACTTCTCAAACATCCAAGTTACCCCAGCTTTTATCGTGACCAAAATGATATATATGATTATTTTCGAATCTTTTATGGCCACGGTGATTCAGCCATCCATCACGTCATGGATTTCATCGAGTTGTTGGTTGGATTCAAAATTGTTCATGAGGAGAATATGATGCAGATGTTTGCAAGTACCTTGGCAGAAAAAGCTTATTGTTGGTTTTCTGAGGATATTCCAAATAAACACATTACCTCCCTTTCAAGCTTCCTCTAAATGTTTCTAAAGCAGTGGTGTAGAGAAGGGAGTTGCATGGTAGCAGTGGAAAGGCACCTTAAAATTTACTTTTCAAATATGTTACCCGAAATAGAATATCATGAGGAAATCCAGGAGCCACCCCATCTCATCATGGTGGATAACATTGAATTTTTTGAGTTTTCTTTATAAAAATTCAATAAAGAAGAGATCAAACATCTTTTAGAGCATAGTGGCACTATCCCTAGAACACAGCTTGGCGCTAAGAAAGAGATTCACAAGAATCCCTTGATTGAAGATATAGTTGAGAATCCACCCCGTGATGCCATTGAAGATTTGGATTGTGCTTAGGTTTATGTCAGTGATGATAATAATACTTACACTCCAGATCCACCTCACGAAGAAACCATCACAGAAGCTTATAAAGAAAATTATGATGAACTCTGTATGGTATATGATGAAACTCCTCCATGTTCTCCACATGGTGATGAGGGCTTGGAAGGTTTGTTGTCTTGTAACATCTTTGAAACCAAGCTTTCTGAAGAAGATTATTATGAACATGAGGAAGCCTCAGAACTCCAAAAGCATGTGGCATTTAATGAAGACCACCCCATATTTGACAAAGATGTTGATAACTATTGGTCATTTATGATATGTCAAGAGAGGGGAGTGTCGATTCAAAATCTTGAAGCCTTGGGAAATTCTAATATTGAAGAGATGCATTCAGAGTTTGCATATGATCATTCAAAGCCATATCATTCAGAATCATACACAAGAATTAGCAAGGAAGACATGGAGAAGCAGTGTAGTGAAGAGTCAAATGTTATGCAGTCAACGGAATATCAGTGTCAGTCGTCATCTTCACATGTAGAGGTTTATTATGATTTGGAGCAACTTGGCTCTTATACAACGAGTTATCATTTGCTAAGCCTTTGTGATCAGTATGATCAGTATGATGGTGTAGTCAATTTGCCTCATCATGTCGATTTGTATATCAGCCCTATCCAGCCATGGATAGAGGCAACCTGCGCGAGCACCTACCAGTTTAGGAAGAAAGTTTAATGACATTATTCATGCCTATGATTTCCCATCCAACCCGCCCATTCTGGATAATCACGCAGGTTTGCACTTTCTAAATAAAGTGTCCTTGCTTTTCTTGGTAACCAAAGACGAGGCAAATTTTTTATGTTAATAAGATGCTTAGGTGGTTACATTGGATTTCTGATTACACCTAACCTTTTGTATATCATGCTTAGAGTATGAAAATAAGCTCCTTAAAGCGAGCATTTACTTTCTGCATTTCTGTTATGTACTTGGGTATAATAAGACTCTTTTTTCATTAGTTAGCTGGGTTTATTTTGTTTGAATAAAGCAACTTAATGGTTCATTTGGATTTTATATAAAGCTTGTGCTACTAAGGTTTTCTTGTCAAGTTGAGATGTTTTTACAGGTTATATAAACTAGAGATCCCAGTGTTCTCGTATCCTCTACTTACCTTAAGACCAGATCGAGCACACGTCCCACAGTTGGAGCCAGATGTTACCAACTAAGTTGCACCTAGTTGGACTTTCAGGCAAGCCGACAAAATTTGACCAAGCACACTTGTTCATTCACCAAAATTCAGAGGTTCGACAAGCCTTTTCTGGGAAAAATTTTTAATTTTCTTGTAATACATGTTCATACCCCCTTGGGGAAATTGTAAAAAATGTGCTAGCATAGTCAATTTTTGTAAAAGACTCGACTTCCTAAACTTAGACATCAAGCCAACTAGCCCAGAGTGTTTTTTCCCTTGGTAATCATTTGTTGTTGAACAAACGACTAATAATTTCTGAGTTTTTCACTCACACATCCAAAGTTGGGGCAGTCATCTTAGTGGTTACGCCTTACGGGGTTATTAGAGCCTATGTGTCAATGTTTATAAACATGCTAGGCATTTGAATTGAGTCATATGGACATGTGCTAGCTCCCCCTAGGTTTTTGTTCAATTTCGAGAAATTTATTTTTTCCCCCAAAATTAGGTCATTTTTAATGGTTTAATTTAAAAAAATTAAAAGGCTTAAAAGCTTGATCCAGTGACGAAATTTGGCGTGTGGAGACTCGTTTTCTCACTCAGAGCGTCCTCTTCACCCCAGGACCCACTTTTCCTATGTTTCAGGCAGCTAAAACATCTCGTAAAGCATTATATTGCTAAAGATGCATCAAAATGTCACTTAAATGCTAAAGTTGCAACAAATTGGCACAAAATGACAAATTGAAAAGTCAAAAAGGACTTGTTTAATGTATGGGGTGACATGGCAAATGGGTCCCCCATAGAAAACGACCTCTTCTAATCCTAAAGGCATCAACTTAGGATAGTGCTTTCATGTGTGGAGTTGCGAATGATTTGTTGGTGAGGTAACACCAACCTCACGAACTCGCATTTGGTTGATTGGATTGGCGTTTTGAGAAGAGGCAAGTAGGTGGAGTGAGGTCGCCTACCTCATGGGAGGTGGCGCCTACTCCATGGTAACCACTTCACTTCAAACTCAAGTTTATCCCTTAAATCACTCCATGCAACTCAACGTGAACTCCGACATCACAACTCAAGTGATGGATGCACCGCCCCCCCACGCCCCCACCCTTTTGTTATTTAAGCAGAGCTCTTGCTCATTGTTGTTCATGGTCAGAGAGGACCAAAAGGATGTTGAGTTGTATACTTGTAATCTCGTAGTATTTTATGGAATAAAAGAAGGCTTTGGAGGCAAATCTCTTGTGTGTGGATGATTATTGCATGGTTTATGAGGTAACCGGTATTTGCTTCTTTTCGTTGTGCATTTCCTTGGTTTGTTATGGGCCTACAAGGGGAGCTATCTCCCGATAGGATAAGAGATTGTCCTACTTTGATTCATGCTCTTATTGTTTCATGGTTGTAGATCTCTTAGCTTGCATATACATTTTGTTTAATTGCATGCCTTCCAAGTTTCTACTTTCGATGGCACCTTTGCTTGTAACCTTTCCTGTGCAAAGATTTCTAAGTTGATGCAAGCATCTAGCTTGAAGGGATGGTTGATCTAGGTTGACTCCTCCAACTTTCAAGCAATTTTTGAAGAGAAGTCCCTCCGCTTTCCACATGCAGACTCCACGGCCGAAATATTCTCAGGCTTCCAGCATTCCTTCTCTCTAACTCCTTCAATTTAAATCAAATTTTACAGTTACTCACATGCTTTAGTGAATTAGTATTTCTTTCAAAAGAATATCTAAAGGCTGATTTATTTAAGCGTGTATCTAGAGCTAGAAGCATGAAGTGATATTTCTGAAGTAGATCTATGTTGATTAAGTACTTAGGCTTATTGTTTATCATTTAAGTACTTAGATTTTTATGCTTTTAACGATTCATTTGGCATATTTGGTGCATTACAGGTGGTTGGTTTTCACTTTTATCGCCGGGACAAGGAGAAGTGTTGCTGGAAAATCAAGGATCTAAGTTGTTCAAAGACCTCCCTCCCGAAGCACCATTCTTGATCTTTTCTTACTCAAAAAGCCTTGTGAGCCTTTGGATCCAAAATTATAAGGACCAAAGGTATCCACCTCAAAGGCTTTGTAAATATCGTAATAAAGTGTTGAGTAGGCTCCTAAGAGCCCACTCCCCATCCCCCCAGGGGGGATTTGCATCGATGTCACTTTTCATGTTTTTTTCCATATTTTTGCTTAGTTTAGCTTCCTTTAGCAAATTCGTATACTTTGATAGGTTTGTATTTGCTACATCATTCATTTTTTCAAAGTAATACAAGTACTAACCCCATGACTTCCCAAGTTACCTGAAAGGGGAAAGAGATGCATGATAGGATTAATTAGAAAACATTTTGTTTGTTTGTTTTGTACTGCTTTTACTTTTACCGTAATTTACTCCCCTTGCTTTCCCGATTAGGGTTTATAACCTAAAAGAGACTCTTGGAGATTTAATAAACAAGCAAACTCTATTCAAAAATTCTTTAAACTTAACAAGGCTTTCGTTGTGTATGCTCTGCACTGCTGCGGTTCGACCGACCAGTTGGATGCATCAAAAGCAACGTAGGTGACTAGTTTAAATTGGTCTCATTTCCAAATTAACCACCCAAGGCGAAAATCCAACGCTTCGATTTAATCCATTATGGGGAAATTTCACAGAGGAAGCAGGAACCACTGGATAGCGACCTCGAGATACCATCAGGCTACACCCTCATGGGTGTAGTGTTGGACACGTCCCAGAGACTTCGATTGAGCCCACACATGCTTCGCGTGGAACCAAATCGGATAAAGGTTTTGGACATACTCCTCGTACGTCAGGTATATCTAGAGTCCTCTTTCCCCTGTTTAATCCACTCATTAATCCATAATAATTTAAAAGTTACAAAGAGACAATTGCAATACATTCAACAATCCATTTCATACTCCATTTTCAGCACTGGTCTTTGCTTTTTCGTATAAGCAGTTTCTTTAATTTACGGTGTTGATTGATTATATTGCTCATTTTGTTGTCTTAATCATTATTGCAATCTCTTGTGTCATTCTACTAAACTCCTAAACAACTTACTCAATCATAAGCTACCACTAAAGCTTAATAAACCTTAGCAACCAAATAGGGACTACCCCCTTTGGCTTTGTTAGGAGTTTGCCTAAACGGAGGACTCAAGATCAAGTGACAGTACTTGACTCGAGACTTGCCCCCAAGGACGCACTTAGTGGCTTGAAGATTTCTACCACGACAACCTAACCCCCCCAGGTGCGTGAAAGGCAGCAACAATAAGTACTAAGTACAACATATATCCTGATTCCTAACAACCCCGTCATCTTATGATTATTTGATTCTCCTCAACTCCCAAAATATATCTGAACGTTTCATGCTTTCATTTAATTAGGAGTTTCATAAATATTAAATATATATACTGATCATTAATATCACAATATACGTTTCTACTTCTACACTTAAACAGTTATTTCTAATAAAATGATGCTTAACCTATTTATGCTTAGTACAAACATGATCATTGATGACATAACAATTCTGCAAGCTGAAAACAACTTTGATTATCATAAACGAGGGCAGTAGATTCCAATATCTTCGTGAATTATTCTAAAAGCCAGATCACCTGACACACTGAATCTGTCGTTCCCTTATATTCAGCTTTATAGATGATAATGCCATTGTAGGCTATTTTTTGTTGATCCAAGATAGGGCTTCGGATCCTGAAGCTGAAAGTATAGTCTGTAGAGGACTTCCTGTCATTAATGTTACCAATCCAATCCAAACCCATATATCCATAATCCCATAAGCTTTAAGCCTACACATTTACCATATTCAATTCCATACAATAAAGTGCCTTTATATGTATCAAGATTATTTTGAAATGTATCTCTTCAGGGCAAGCTATGCTGTACAGAAGGGTACAGAACTATGTTGTAGGAAACATGCCCCCCCCCCCCACGTTTCCAGCCTGTTTCCTGACGGAAACTTGGAAACCCATACCGTACGGAAGTGAAACCCGTTTCCAATTGATGGGGACCATTTCGCATGCCGAAAACTCGTTTCCTTAAAACAGAAACCCGTTTCCAATTCGAATTTCATTAAAATCCCACATTTCCTTCCACAGTCCACCTAAAACACTTGTTTTTTTAATTTTTTGGGTTTTTGCCTTTTCCGGCTAGGGTTTTAGAGGCTTCCGGAATGTTCTTTATGCCTTGGGTTTGTTATATAATAACACCCATGCCTCCTTTTTGCCATCACGGCTTATCCCCAACGCTTATTGGCAGCTCAAGGTCCATTGGCATAGCTCAAGGCTTACGGTTCATCATCACAGATCTTTGGCTTTAGTGTATACATTATCTTGGGCAGGACGGCTCATCCTCACGGCTCTTTGGCAGCCCACGCCTCCATTTCCAGCTCATGGTGGTGGTGCAAAGGTCACGATGGAGGCTCAAGAAGTGGACACGGTGTTGGCAGTTGGTTGGGTTGCTGGATATAGACAGTGTGGTCACGATGGTGCCATTTTGTTTTGCAGATTGGTGGAGGATGAAGATGAGCCCGAGCATGATGACTATTAGTCTTCGGGCTTCAGCTCATGTTTTCTTTATATTTTCATNTGCTTAATATGAATCCCATGAAATTCTCCAAACATATTATCTTCGACTCTAATGCCCACCAAGGCCCAGGATTTGAATCTGGATCATTAGCATGGGAACACCCCCTCTCAACAACTAGACCACGGACCAACAGACCATATGGCAAAAGTTTCTGAAAGAAATGCAGGTTTTGCAAACAGCGGTTTTTAAATCTCAAAAAATATATGCAAAAAGAAAATATCAACTTTTTTTAATTCAACGAAAAGCAAGCAAACAACCAAACAGACATGAAAAGTTACAAGAAAATTATAGCCATAAATATTTATGTATATCCTCGTTCAAACACCCATACAAAATTACAAATTCATATATAAATGACAACATGAAATTACAAAAGATGAGTAAATTAGAGCATAGCCCCAAATATCAAAAAGATACTGCATGTCAAGATCATAAAGCTCTACATCATGATAGATCTGATAGCCAGTAGTGACAGTTTTGAATTAAGAAATCGCAGCAGAACCTAACAAAGATGCTCCAACAGTACAAGTTTTATGTCCTGTGGAGACAAGTTAAGATTCTGCAAAGATGCTTCCAAATCATCATCCTCAAGATTCACATCCTTTGAAGGCCCTAACTTGTAAACATCCTCCAAAAGATTGAAGTGAATGCAGACCAATTATTCATTCTTCTGTGAACCCAACCTACTGTGCTTTACTGAATGAATAAAGTTGTACATGCTCTAGAGTCTAGTCCCTCTCACGTGAGAATAAACTAGCCAATTGTGGAAGGACACATGGATAGGTTCATTAACTACTCTGATCCAACATCACAAAATGGCCACCAGACAATGAGGCCCATTGTCATCCTGTCTCAAAGGGTAGGTATATCTGAAAATATTCTCAACCCAAAACCAAACTTTCCAAATTGGATTCCAGCAGGTGCAGTGTGATGAGCTTCAGAAATGTATCATTTTGTTCATCTTCTTTTGGGACTTTTCATGACTATTTGACCTGACCCAAAATATCCCATTTTGTACCCTGAACAATGTATATGCCACCCTATTATAGCCATTTAAGTTTTATCTAGTAAATCCATCCAAATTGATATAATTGATAATTTAATGGAGTTTTTGCATGGAAAATATGAGTTATTGATGATCATTATATGGTGGAGGCACTAATATCCAATGTTCCGGGACGGCGGGACACGAGAGCGGGGCACGCACATTCGGGACGCATGGAGACCACCCCCAAATTTTAGGGAAATTCAGGGGGGGACAAGGGGACACCAGGGTCATAAAAATTCCAAAAATATAAAAAATATAATTCCCAACAATAACAATTCATCCCATGAAAATTAGTAAATTACTAAATACTGCATTCATCATTTTGCAATCATGCAATGTAAATAAAAATCTGATAGATTAATAATGCAAACACATTACACAATTCATCATGATTTGGAGGTTCATCAGAGTTTCATAGTTTCATGCGAGACCCCCATAAGGTTCATCGGAATTTCAAAGTTTCGTTCGAGACGCCTAGAAGTTTCGGAGTTTCGTCCGAGACGCCCAAAAGTTTCGGAGTTTCGTCCGAGACGCCCAAATGTTTCGGAGTTTTGTGCGCAACGCCCAAAAGGTTCGCCGCAGACCAAAACATTTCACCATGCGTTTCGTCGAGTTTCGCCCAAAGCGAGACGTCCCGAAACGTTTTGCCGTCCCCAGGATGCAGGAAACGCCGAAACACATCCCTGAGCCTGCGGAACACATCCCCATGGAATACTGCTAATATCTACACTGCAAAGAGGTCCTTGGTGTTCATCTTATTTATCCACAGATTTCCTACTTATACTGAGTTCCCTACATATTAAAGACAAATAAGGTGGCTGCCAAGATTCATGTTTGCTATGGAGTTATATTTTAGTTGCTCCAGAGTCCACCTCGATTCTGCAGCCCAATATTTGACAACATATTTCAGAAACATAGGCACATCTAAGTCATGAACTGTAGACTTAGCAATCTCTACTATGGACCTCCTCTTTCTCTCTCTATTGTTGGTTGTAAGGCACTGTAAACCCCCTCTTGATCCTCGCTTCTCTACAAAGGAAATCAAAATCATTGTAGGTATACTGCCCTCTATTGTCTAATATCAACAACTTGATCTTCCTACCTATCTAGTTCTTAATAGAAACTTTGGACTCTTAGAACCTAGGTTTTTCTAAAGAATCATCAATGAAAGTACATAATAAAGATTGCATTTCAACAAAGATGATATGGGTCCATAGACATCTAAATAAATCAAATCAAGAATCCCTCTTAATCTATGCTCACCGCTTGGGAATTGGAATGATTGCTAAGCACACATCCCTTGCACACTCCTCTCCTATCCACCTTGAAATCAGGAAATTCAACCACCATACCTTTTAGAAGAGGCAAAAATCCATAGTTTAGGTGACTGAAACTTTTGCGCCAAAGCTCACACAAATTATCACTTCCAATCAACAAGGCTCGCTACTTCATATGATCTGCTAACAATCTATAAAGGCCACCCTCTCTAACTCCTCTAGCCAAAACTTGACTCGAGCCGGGAGTATAACTTCTAATGATCACTTCCTAATCATCAAACTTAGTAGTGCACTTAAAATCTATTAAACAAGAAATTGAAACTATATTTTTAGTCATGTCAGGAACATACAACACCCCACATAGCTCTAGAATTTCTCATACTGACATGCAAATAGAATCCAGCCTAATGACTGGGTACTTGCCATCATCACCAAGCTCCACCTACATGTTGGTGTCTTGTTCCTACAACCTAAAGAAGACTAATCTATGTGTTGCCATAGCCTTGAGGCTCCACTATCAACACACTACCAAACACTTGAGACTATGTTGGTGGAAAGGCATGACACCATAGCACAAATTTTATCAAGCTTAATTGTCAACTCCATCACACCTAAAGTTTCTACACTTCCTGTAAACTATTTTGTGGGTTACCTTTTCCCTTCTTCTAAAGACACCAAGAAGCATAGTGGCCATGATTGTTTCCCTTGAAGAACTTGATATGGCTAAAATCTTTCTTATACTCGTTAGAAGACCCTAAATCTTCCTTCTTCTTCTAGCCTCCCTAAATCATGCTTTCTTTCCTCAATTCCTCACCTTCTGGATGAGGGCTAGGTCCAATACATTAACTGGTTGAAATTGTCTATAACCTCACCTCCCAACAAAGGCATCCCACACGCTTTCAAATGAAGGTAGATCCTCCAGAGCACATACACACTATAGAAAATGATACCAAAATGCACCAAAGCTATTTAGAGTCTTAGACTAATCTAAACTAGCTCATTCTCTTCTAGCTTGTCACCAACCGCAACTAGTTGATCTCTCAACTCTATGATATTCATTAGACGGCTAGCCATTGTATCCATCTTGCTCATGGGTACTAGTCAGTTCGTTCCTAAAAAGCATTCTTCTGGACATGTTCTTGCAAATTTTCTTAACCTTAGGTGAATGTTGTCCTAGTGTTCTCAAATAAATCAACAGATATTTAATTTGCAGAAATTAGATTCTTCATATAGTAGTATTCACACAAATATCTAGAAAATGAACAGGGGAAACAAAACACAATACATAAATAATTCACTACTTCAAATAAGCCTTTAATTAATAGATCCAGGCTTACAAGGAAACCTCCACAACTGCAAAAACTTATAGCTATATGGTACACTCAAAATGGAGCAAAAATCAACAAACTTACTGATGAAAACTGCCCTCAAACAACTGAGAAATTAACCCAAGGATTGTTGGTGGCTTTATGGACTTGCTACAAGCCTGTATGGCCCTATCTGTACAGATCCGTACAACTTCATGGACCTATTGTACTAATTTGTACAACTGTACGAATCTACGACTATTGTTTCCTGCCTATTGAAATCTACCTAGTTATTGAACCAGGCTCCTATCTAACGCTCTAATTTGGCTCCTTGAACGAGTCTCTTCACCTTCCAACTAAAACTTTATTTGAATGAATAACGCATGTGTCTTAACTGTCTATCTTGACTTGCCTTTATGCTTTAGTTGAAACCCTAATCTTTCGATGAGATACGGTTGAGATTATTCTAAATCATTAGTATATTAAAATTACACTAGATTTAGTGTGGATAACTTCACGCACGTTTGACACTAAACTTGTGCGAAAGTTCTTATATGAGCTACAAACATCAACAATCCCTCTTAGCGAGGAAGGAATTCTGCACCAATCTAAGTTTGTCTCTGAATGGTTCAAACTTCCCTTTTGCTAAGGGTTTGGTAAGAATATCTCCAACCTCCTGATTTGTGGGTACATAGTGGAGCTTCACTACTCCCTTCTAAATTTGGTCTCGAATGAAGTGATATATGATCTCAATGTGCTTGGATCTGTCATGAAAAACTGGATTCCCAAAGTTCGATAAAACTTTGATTATCATAGTAAATCATTGTGGGATCCAACTCCTGATCAAATAAACCTGCTAGAAACTTGCAAAGCCAAATGACCTCATGACTAGTTGTACACGTTGTCATATACTTTGCCTCTATTGAGTTGAGTGCCACAAAAGTCTGCTTCCAGCTGAACCAAGATATCATAATCGATCCCAAACTGAAGCAACACCCTAGGGTGTTTTTCCTATCTAATGCACTGCCTGCCAAATCTGAGTTTGTATATCCCTGTAACTTCATCTCACCATCTCCAAGATATCTCCACCAATACTCCATTGTGCCCCTCAAGTATCTAAGCACATGTTTTGTTTCTAGTATATTATCTATTAGCGCTCAAAGTAGCACCCTTAACCAAGGTCACCGATCAAGGTGCCATGATTGGTAAGCACGGGAGGAGCTAATGCCTAATGTCACCACATCCTAACTCCTTAATACTTTAGGTCAACTCCTAAGACCAAGGGGAGTCCCTAGTTTTCGGTAAATGACAACTGCAATTGCTTAAACAACACACAAACACCCTTCCCAAGAAACCTCTCAACAAAGATCATTGCCTTACAGAGTCAAAATAATAAAGCAACAATAAAACTACCTAATCCTCTTACCTCGGCTCCACCATGAACTAACTCAAGGTATTCACTACAAAACATATATCTAGCCTAGTGTTCACCAAATACATCAAGGAACCTATCAACTACCTATATAACATGGTATCCACCATATCTAAACATAAAGTAGTGACCTTCTTCAGATTAGTGATCATAGGCGTGGCCATAGGTTTGCATTCCTCCACCCAAAATCACTTTAGGATCTCAATTGCATACTTGCCTTAACCAAGAAAAATCTCCCATAGTCTCTACAAAACCTCCAACCCTAAGAAGTAATGCATCATGCCAATGTCCTTCATGTTGAACTCAACTACCATATCTACCTTTCACCCTGCAATGAGCTTCTCTAAACCTATAAGAAACAAGTCATCTACATATAGGACCAAAATGAGCAAATCAATCTCAACAAATATGAAATATATGTTGGGATCTACTTCACTTTTGGTGAAACCTATACTCTGCAAGTATCCATCGATCCCGTAATTCCATGCCCGGTGCCTGCTTAAATCCATACAAGGCCTTTTTTAGCCTACAAACATGGGTCTCTTTCCCATTGTCCTCAAATCCCTACAGATGCTTGATGTACACTTCTTCCTCAATTATCCCTTTGAGGAACGATGTCTTCACATTCATCTAATTCATCCATCCCATAATGGAAACTAAAGACATCATTGCTCTAATGGAAGTGTACCTGTTGTCAACGACTAGAGCAAAAGTCCCCTCATCGTAAACTCCCTCTTTCTCGGAGAACCCTCTTGCCACAAACCTTGCTTTGTACTTTTCTATGATGCCATCTGCCGCATACTTGATCTTGTAGAACCATCTCGAAGTCAATACCGATTTCCCCTCTGGTTTAGGCAGAATGTCCCAAACATCAATCTTCATGATGGAAGTGTACTTCACCATGGCATCCCTCCAAACCTACCGGTTTGTTGCCTCCTGAAAACTGGAAGGCTCGAAATCTATGATGCTTCTCATCAATGCCATGTAGCTTGGAAACTTATTCAAAAGTCTGCTCTCCCTGAATGAGCTCCTAGGAGCCTCAACATGCTCCTGAGCATCCCTCAGTGTCTACATGAACCATTTAGCTTTCTTAACAAAACTGGTAGGAGCCGGTGGCTCCTCCTCTGCATCTGAAGGTTGCTACACCGAATTGGAAGTCATGATGACATTGGCTCAACTTTTGGAGGTTCCTGGTCCTCATCCTATCACTAGAATAGGCTCATGAAACTTCTTGGATACAAAATCTTCCTCAAATTTTACATCTCTGCATTCAATTGCCTTTCTCTCCCTTGGAATATAGATCTTGCAGGCCTTTGAAGTCTCATTGCAGCCACTAAACAAACCCTTCATGCTAGAGGGTTCCAACTTAGTTCTCTTCTCCACTAGTATATGGATGTAAACTAGACATCCAAAGATGCAAAAATGACTCACCATTGGCTTCGCACCAGCAAATATCTCCTCTAATGTCTTGTCCCCAAAAATCTTGTGAAGACACATGTTCTAAATGCAGGCCAGTGCATTGCATGCTTTTGCCCACATGTTCTAAATGTAGGCCATTGCATTGCCTAAATGTTGACCTCTGGAAGATCTGTGACAATCTCTCTCAGAATAGGCAACCCTCATTAATGCAGGTGCCCCATCCTCTTGTGCCATAACTCGCACAAGTTACTTTTGTTATGTACTAGGGATTGAACAGGTTCACCCTATAACCTGTATAAATTGCCTTCCCCAACCCCAATCACCAGAGTTGATCCTCGACTAGACTCCTTCAATCCTATGACTTGTTGGTTCTTGAACTCTACTGCGTAACCCGTATCTTCCATGAACAAAACTGGAAGCAAAATCTTCTTGAGACCTAGAATAAATAACACATCATCAAATCTAACAAGTTACCTGACTAAAGTTGGAAAGAAATGGTACCAACTCCTACTACTGGATACTTGGAATCATCACCAAGCTCCACCTGAACTCTTGAGATGTGCTCCTTTAGACTTGAAAATGGTTCTCAGGATGATGTCATATGCCTCGATGCTCCATTGTCCACATACCATGTGTTGAGTTTAGTTGTCATTGATGTCAAAGAAGTTCATTAATGTCAAAGGAAGTGACGATGTGGCATCATTGATGAGGCTAGGAAACCACATGATGGTGTTCTGGTGTTATTAGGAAGTCATTGTTGCAATCTGACATCATTCTGGAACACTGACAATTTTGGAAATTGACTAAGTCTCTCTGACAGTCGGTTGAATCATCCATGTCGGCATAACTCATCCAGTCGCTTCGACACGGTCGACGTAACTCATCCAGTCTCCCCTAAACGGCCATGTCGGCGTAACTCATCTAGTCGCTCTGAAACGGTCGGTGTAACTCATCCAATCGCTCTGAAACAGTCAGCTAAATCATCCATGTCGATGTAAGTCATCCAATCGCTGCAAAACGGTCGACTGAATCATCCATGTCGGCGTAACTCATCCAGTATCGTCGAAACGATCGGAGAGGTTGGGAAAATATTGTTTCGGCACAACTGAAAGAAATTCCCCGACACCGTCGGAGGTAACTCATGAGTGAGCGCCGAAACGATTGGAGAGATTGGTCAACACCATCGGAGGTGACTTGCAAGTGAGCGCCGAAATGATCAGAGAGATTGGCCGACACCGTCGAAGGTGACTCGCAAGTGAGCGCCAAAACGATCAGAGAGATTGGGAAACCGTTCAAGTCAACTCGGAGTTTTTCGTCGAATAAAATCAAAAACAAAGTTATAAACAGAGATGTAATAAACATAATATGATTTCAATAAGCTGCAGGAAGTTAATCAAATGGCTATGAATCATCAATGTTTATTTGATAAACAGAGTTATGATGAATAAAAAGGGGCGTGATTGTATAAATAGAGAAGTGATTGTTAGTTAAGGAAGGAACGTGTTTGAAAAGACATAATCTGTTGCGAAAGGTCACTATGAAGTTGTGTGATGGTTTAAATGAAAAGACACGAGTTTCCAAAATTGAAGAGTTGTGTTGAGATGCGTGTTAAAGGTATTTATAGACAGATGTTTGAAGACGAAAGTGTCTTTCGTGTCCAGATCAATGTAGAAGCAGCAGAAGCAACAAACAGAGACCAAAGAAGAACCAGTGACAGTAATCGTAAAGAAGATCTGGAAAACATATAAAAACATACTAGGGCGGCAGGGTGGTGCTAGGGCAGGCTACAGGCCTACAGGGGGTTGTAGCCTCCTTCCAGTAGTAGCTGGTAAATAGGGTGTTGTAACATCCTTTCAGTAGCAGTTGATAAAACTAGGAGGTCATAGCCTCCTTCAAGAAGTAGCTGGTAAATAAGGTGTTGTAGCATTCTTTCAGTAGCAGCTGATAAAACTATGGGGTTGTAACCTCCTTCCAGTAGTTGCTGGTAAATAGGGTGTGGTACCATCCTTGTCTGTTGTAGTAGGCAAAAACTATTTGTAAATATAATTTTGCAGTAATAGGACATATTGGTGGTTTTCCCAATTGGGTTCCACGATAAAATCTGTGTTCTATGTTTCTTGTTGATTCTGTGTGTTAACAATTAATGTTAAAAGTGGTTTTAAATTATAAAAGTTAACAATACTGATTCACCCCCCCCCCCCCCCTCTCAGTATTGTCCAATATTCCAACAATTGGTATCCGAGCCAAAGAATGTAAACCAAGGAAAAATTCAATTGGTATCTAATGTTGAGGTATGATGAAACCTATCTTCCTCAAAAACAATAGATGATCAGGGTTAAATGATAAGACTAGTGCATGGTTGACATAGAGAAAAGGTGCATAAAATTGGTTGGAAGTAGACTGAGAGAGACTCAATAATAGAGCAGAAGGAAGCACAGTGATAGGGAGAGTCTATGAGTTTATCGCTTAGGTTATCATTCAAAGACTTGCTGCAAGAAGGAAAATGAGGATGCTAACTAAGACTATCATTCTTCAAGCAATGATTAGTACCAAGTCCAGTTAACAAAGGGAAGAGACATGTTGGCAAGGGCATTTGTCAAAAAGAAATAAAGGAAGCATGTCAAGGGAGATATTGACAAGGGGAGTTGTCAGAAGGAAGCCTTTGTCATTAATGTCAAATGGGAAGAAAATTAAGGAGTTTTTACCATCAATGCCAAAGGGGGAGAATGTTGAGTTTAGTTGTCATTGATGTCAAAAATATTCATTAATTTCAAAGGAAGTGACGATGTGGCATGTGTGATGAGGCTAGGAAACCACATGATGGTGTTCTGGTGCTATTAGGAAGTCATTGTTGCAATCTAACATCATTCTAGAACAGTATGACAATTTTGGAAATTGACTAAGTCTCTCCGAAACGGTCGGCTGAATCATCCATGTCGGCGTAACTAATCCAGTCGCTCCGACACAGTCGGTGTAACTCATCCAGTCTCCCTAAAACGGCCATGTTGGCGTGACTCATCCAATCTCTCCGAAACGGTCGGCATAACTCATCCAGCCGCTCCAAAACAGTCGGTTGAATCATCCATGTCGGCGTAACTCATCCACTCGCTGCAAAACGATCGGCTGAATCATCCATGTCGACATAACTCATCCAGTATCGTCGAAACGATCGGAGAGGTTGGGAAAATATTGTTTCGGTACAACTGAAAGAAATTCCTCGACACCGTCGGAGGTAACTCGCGAGTGAGCGCCGAAATGATCGGAGAGATTGGCCGACACCGTCGAAGGTTACTTGCGAGTAAGCATCGAAACGATCAAAGAGATTGACCAACACCATTAGAGGTGACTCGCGAGTGAGTGCCGAAACGATCGGAGAGATTGGGACACGGTTTGGGTCAACTCGGAGTTTTTCACCAAATAAAATCAAAAACAAAGTTATAAACAAAGATGTAATAAAACAAATATGATTTCGATAAGCTACAGGAAGTTAATAAAATGGCTATGAATTATGAATGTTTATTTGATAAACAAAGTTATGATGAATAAAAAGGGGTGTGACTGTATAAATAGAGAAGTGATTGTTAGTTAAGGAACATGTTTGAAAAGACATCATCTGTTGTGAAAGGTCACTATGAAGTTGCATGATGGTTCAAATGAAAAGACATGAGTTTCCAAAATTGAAGAGTTGTGTTGAGATGCGTGTTAAAGGTATTTATAGACAGAAGTTTGAGAGGAAGAAAGTGTCTCTAGTGTCCAGATCAATGTAGAAGCAACAGAAGCAACAAACAAAGACCAAAGAAGAACTAGTGACAGTATGTAATATCCCTGATACTGATATTCTACTATTTTCTATTCTTGGGCTTGCTTGTAGCCTCGGGATTTACAATAATTCTGAAATTAAACTAGCATGAAAGGTACCGAGCAAATGGCCCTAAATTATAGTTGAATCTAGGGTAAAGTTTTGCAGGAAGAAGGTAAACACTTACCACTAATAAACGTTGTGAGTCCTCCAAAAATCTGTTGCATGCACGAAGGCGGGATGATAGTGCTCTTCCTCAGGGGTTGACACCCAACTGCACATGTGTGCTCTCCTCAGACTGAAGGTGATGTTTTTGGAGAAGGGATGGTCAATTGCTGCCGAAACTTTGCAGGCTTGTCGATCTTCACCTACTGGAGAGGTGGACTGCCACATGCAGAGATTTTGCCTCCTATAAGTGCCCAGGCGAATTCTTTTGCCTCTCTAGTGCTCACGCCCCTTCCTCCCCTGAAGTCCTGATAACTGCCTTGGACAAGCAAACCGGTAGCTGATAGTCACTCTATGTTGTGGAATGAGTCTGCCGAGAAAGAGGAAACTGACATGCGGAGGAAAGACTAGGTTTTGGAGTCCCAACGAATCCTTCTGAGGTTTCCCAACTATTTCCAGCTGCAAAACGTGAACCTGCAAATAATCCTTCTGAGTGTGTTGGATCACTGAACACTGATTGTATAAGATGATAGCCGTTAATAAAACTAGATGGTCTATCCTGAAGAGACTGGGGCAGATATTTCACTGTCGAACCCTCGTTAGCTGAAGACGTCGTCTTCAACCCCAATTGTCACGGCTGCACACTGTGCTGCTGCTCAAAAGCTCCCAAATCAACAAGAACAATAATAGATATCCTCTTTAGTCCAATAACCCTCTTAAATAGAGTCTCATGTGCATTTAGGGTTTGCATGTCACTTTTAGGGTTTATGCTTGCTTTACTTTTGCATGCATGCAATTCTAATTTGATGTTGACTTTTAAGCCTAAAGAAATAAGGCTTCTTTTATCCCACTGATGACTTTAACACTGAATAAATGTCCTTATCTGCTCTAAGTATCAAATGCCCTCAGTCAATTCCCTCTTATGCAATACCTGCTCGAACATATGGGAATTAAGTAGGTTAGCGGGTGTTTTGGGTGCTTAATTAGAGGGGGACATTACATAGTAATCATAAAGAAGATCTGGAAAACATATAAAAACATACTAGGGTGGAAGGGTGGTGCTACGGCGAGCTACAGGCTTGCAGGGGGTTGTAGCCTCCTTCCAGTAGTAGCTGGTAAATAGGGTGTTGTAGCATCCTTTTAGTAGCAGCTAATAAAACTAGGGGGTCGTATCCTCCTTCCAGTAGTAGCTGGTAAATAGGGTGTTGTAGCATCCTTTTAGTAGCAGCTGATAAAACTAGGGGGTCGTATCCTCCTTCCAGTAGTAGCTGGTAAATAGGGTGTTGTAGCATCCTTTCAATAGCAGCTGATAAAAACAGGGGGTTGTAGCCTCCTTCAAGTAGTTGCTGGTAAATAGGGTGTGGTACCATCCTTGTTTGTTGCAGCAGGTAGAAACTATTTGTAAATATAATTTTGCAGTAATTGGACGTATTGGTGTTTTCCCAATTGGGTTCCACGATAAAATATGTGTTCTATGTTTCTTATTGATTCTGTGTGTTAATGATTAATGCTAAAAGTGGTTTTAAATTATAAAAGTTAACAATACTGATTCATCCCCCCTCTCAGTATTGTCCAATATTCCACCACCATGTGTTCTTCATAACTGTGTTGGAAGAAAAGCAAGATACCATCGAGAAATCTTTCTTGAATTTGAAGGCAAACTCGTTCATCTGAATTTCAACTGAGGCTACTACCTGATTATGTTGCTACTTCCCTTTACCCTTGTTCTTCTCCAGACATTATGATGCATAATGGTCTTTCTTATGACATATGAAACACTTGATTTTACTCTATTCCTTCTTCCCTGGTTGTGAGGCTGACTCCTCACTCTTCACCTTACCCTTGCTAGGTTCTTTACCTCTTCCCTTCTTTGTTTGACCAATGATGGCATGGTCACTGTCACTTCCATGTCTATTAGTCTTTGACTCCATCAAACCTCCTCCTGGTTACAATCATACCACAAGCCTTCCCAGGAGGGAAGGTTTTCCCAAGTACAAACACCCTAGACAAATGTTTCCCATTGAGGTGAGAATGCATTCATTGCCCTGTTGACTAGCTATTTGTCTTCGACCTTCTCCCCAACTGCTGCAAGTTCATCACAAATCTATGTGACCTTCATCAAGTAACTAGTGACAGTTTCTAATCTAGTCATCTCCACAACTCTATGCTTGTTGTGTTATATCATCTTCTTATTAACGTTCTCGCTCTAGTAAAAGCTAACTAGAGCATTGAACATATCCTTCGTCCTCATCTTCTCGGATATATGAGGGATCAAATGATCCTTTATAACATCCATGATCATCTACTTGGCTTTCATTTGTTTCTTCTTATGAGTTTTCAAAAGTTGTGGATCTATCGACGAAGCTACCACATCCTTGACAATATCAAAGGTCATTATCTTCTGATAGAAGGGTTACCCTGACTTTCCATGCTAGGAAACTTGATGCAACGTCCAACCTATCCTCAAACCTAAGGCTAGTTGATGCCATCATTGATCTGCACACAAACTCCTACTCTTTTGCTCTTTTGAATCTGAGTAGCTATGATGCCATGTATAATTTTCTTAACCCTAGGTGAATGTTGTCCTAATGTTCTCAAATAAATCAGCTGATATTTAATTTGCAAAAATTAAATTCGTCACATAACAGTATTCACACATAGCGAAAAAATGAACAATGGAAGCAAAACGCAATACACAAATGATTTACTCCTTCAAATCAACCTTTCATTAATAGATCTAGGCTTACAAGTAAACCTCCACAACTGTAAAAAGCTTACAGCTATATAGTATGCTAAAAATGGAGCAAAAATCAGCAAACTGACTGCAGAAAACTGGCCTCAAACAATCGAGAAATCAACCAAAGGCTTGCTAGTGGTTGTATGGACTTGTTGCATGCATGTACGGACCTGTCCATACGAACCTTTTAAACAGATCGACTATTGCCAATGCCTACCTGGTTTTTAAACTGGGTTCCTCTTTCCTTCTCTAATTTCGCTCCTCGAGTGAGTCTCTTCTGTAAATTTTCCTTTAATATTCAACTAGGGCTAAACAGTGCATTCAAAATATTTACTGATAACCACACATGAATATCTTTTACAGTATGGAGAGGAATATAAAACTGAAAAATAACTCACAACATCACAGCATAAAAATGACAGTTATTTTGGGTATGTAAACCCCCGAAAAAACCCAAGATGGGAAAACCGATGCAGCAGTCAGATATAGATTTTATTATGAGAAAATATGGAACGTTACAATCATTGCAAATTCACCCAAACCTGGGGAATGCAATACCCGGCAAAATCACTGGGAAAATCCCAGCTTAACCTCAACACCCTCCTATGTGAATGTACAGCCCAGCTATACGAAGCTCGGTGATCCTGCTGCTCGCTCCTCCGTCTTCCCAGCAAAATCCTCTGTCTGACTTTCTCTCCATGTCTGTATCCTGTCTCTGTCGGAATACAAGTGTGTGTGTCCTCTCCACCAATTGATCTCTCTTTTATAACTTTAGGTAAAGCGAAAACCCTAATTTCACTTTCACTTTAACTAGTGTTTCACTAAAGTTAATTTAGATCACTTTAATTTATTTTCCAAAGTAAACTTAGGAAAAGTAAATTAAATACAACTGGTTTCCTAATTTAAGCCTCTTCATGCAAGAACGCATGCATGCAGGAAGACCTTCCTTGTTGTTGCTAGTTTAACACTCCCTCTCAACGAGGAAGGGATTCGCTAGCAACCCCAACTTATCCCTGAACTTCACAAAACTCTGTCTGCAAAGTGCCTTGGTGAAAATATCTGCCACCTGCTCATTTGTTTGTATGTACTCCAACCGAATGGTTCCCCTCTGAACACAATCTCTCAAGAACCGGTATTTGATGTCTATGTGTTTGCTCCGGTCATGGAACACTGGATTCTAAGATAGCCTGATGCCACTTTGATTGTCACAATGAACTACTGTAGCCTCTAGTTCACACTCAAACAACCCTGCAAGTAACTTCCTCGGCCACATACCCTCACAAGCAGCCATGCTCGTTGCCATGTACTCGGCCTCTACCGAGCTCAATGCAACTGACTTCTGCTTCCTGCTGAACCAAGAGACAACCCCTGATCCAATGCTGAAACAACAACCTGAAGTACTCTTCCGGTCCTCTACACATCCTGCCCAGTCAGCATCTGTGAAACCTGCTAACTCATAAACCAATCCATACTCCACTGTACCTCTGATGTAGTGAAGTATGTGCTTCAAAGCCATCCAATGCACTCTCTGAGGGTCCACCATGAACTGACTCAAATAGTTGACTGCAAAGTTGATGTTTGGTCAAGTGTTGACCAAATACATAAGCGATCCGATCAGCTGACGGTACAAGGTAGGATCATATCTGTCTGATCCAGATGCATCAATCTTCCTCCAGTTGAAAACTAGAGGTATGGCCATAGGCTTGCAGTCCTCCATCTTGAATCTCTTCAAGATCTCTACTGCATACTTACCCTGTCCAATGAAGAAGCATCCATCTCTCTGCCAAACCTCCAAGCCCAGAAAGTAATGCTTCAGCCCAAGGTCTTTCATCTCAAAACTCCACTGCAAGGTTGGACTTACAGTCTCCAATCAGCCTCTCATCTCCAGCCAAAAAGAGATCATCCAGATATAAGACCAGTATGAGAGGCACCTCACCTGTCAAGAAGTACAGGTTGTGGTCAGCCTCACTCCGCTGAAATCTCATCTCCCATAGATAGTTGTCAATCCTCGAGTACCATGCTCAAGGTGCCTGCTTGAGCCCGTAAAGAGCTCGAGGTAGTCTACATACATGTTTCTCCCTGTTCTCCACATCAAACCCAAGGTTGGACTTACAGTCTCCAATCAGCCTCTCATCTCCTGCCAAAAAGAGATCATCCAGATATAAGACCACTATGAGAGGCACCTCAACTGTCAAGAAGTACAGGTTGTGGTCAGCCTCACTCCGCTGAAATCCCATCTCCCATAGATAGTTGTCAATCCTCGAGTATCATGCTCGAGGTGCCTGCTTGAGCCCGTAAAGAGCTCGATGCAGTCTACATACATGCGTCTCCCTGTTCTCCACATCAAACCCCTCTGGTTGCTCAATATGCACCTCCTCCTCTATCACTTCGTTGAGGAAGGCAGTCTTGATGTCCATCTGATGGACACACCAACCCATCTCACAGTTGCTAGTGAGATAATGGTCTGAATGGAAGAATACCTGGCAACAGGGGCGAAGGTCTCCTAATAATCAATACCCTTCTTCTGTGAAAACCCCTTTGCCACGAAGCGCGCCTTGTACTTCTCCACGCTTCCGTCTGTTGCATGCTTCACCTTGTAGATCCATCTAGATCCCACCACCTTTTTCCCTTGTGGCCTCGGCACAACTTCCTGTACCTGGTTTTTCATAATGGAGTCATACTCCTCAACCATAGCCTCCTGCCACACATCATGTTGTGCAGCCTCCCTGAAGCTGGAAGGTTCAGAGTTAATCAACTATGTCATCAGTGCCATATAACTAAGCCTCTCTGGTGGCACGCTCCATCTAAAAGATCTCTGTGGAGGATCAACCTGCCTAGAATCATATACTGTGGGCCTAGTGTCAACCTGTTATGGCTGCTAGATATCCGTCTCTTGCTGCAGCTCATCCTCCAAGTCAATGACTGTAGGATCCTGTCCACCTGACTCCTTCTGACCACCAGAACCTGTGCTTTGTGTCTGTACCTGTACCTGTACATCTGGCTTCTCCAACTTGACCTTCAAATCCTATGCTGGTTGCTGTTGGTAAGTCAATAGATCTCCGCAAGGCCCTGTCCTCATCGAACTGGACATCCCTGCTCACAATGATCCTCCTGCGACCAGGAATGTAAACTCTATATGCCTTCAAAATCTCGTTGTAACCAACAAGTAACCCCTTCTCCCCATAAGGGTCCAGCTTCTTCCTAGTGTCAGCATGAACATGACAATAACAGACACTGCCGAATATGCGAATGTGACTCACATCTGGCCTAGTTCCTGTGAAGACCTCCTCTGGTGTCTTCCTCCCCAAAGCTGTGTGGGGACACCTGCTCTGAATGTACACTGCAGTCCTATATGCCTCGGCCCAAAGGAATAGTGGCAATCCCTGATCAAATAGCATGGCCTTGGTTGCTCCTACCATAGTCTTGTTCTTTCGCTCTGCAACTCCCTTCTGTTGTGGGGCATGGGGCACAGTGTGCTCCTTCTTGATCCCTTCAGCCGAACAATACTCCATGAATTCATTGGAAGTGTACTCACCCCCGTTGTCTGTCCTCAGCACCCGAATCTTCTTTCCTGTTTGGTTCTCCATGAGAGTTTTGAACTCTCGGAACCTCTCAAAGACCTCTGACTTGGCCTTCAGGAAATAGATCCAGGTCTTCCTGGAATAGTCATCAATGAAGGTTACGCAGTAACTGTAACCACTGAACGAATGGACACTCATAGGTCCACATACATCAGAATGCACCAAGTCCAAGGGATCCTTAGACTTGTGTTCACTCTGTGGGAAAGGCTTCTTGATGTTCTTCCCCAAAGCACAACCCTTGCAGTGGTTAGGTTTTTCCTCCTGTACCTGAGGAACTCCAATGACTGCCTGTCTCAAATGCTTCAGTGCTCCATGGTGTAATTGTGCCATCCTCCTATGCCACAACTCACCCTGACTGCAATTGTTGCTACTGACTAGAGCCTTTGCAGGCTCAAAGTGAAGTCTGTACACTTTCCCGCTCCTCATGCCAATCACCCGATCCAAGCTCCTATCTGACCCCTTGGTCCTGATATATACTCTATGGTCACGGAACTTCACCTGATATCCCTTGTCCTCCAGAGCGGAGACTGATATAAGGTTCTTGGTCAGTCCTGGAACATACAACACATCAGCAAAACCGAGGGGTTTTCCATCCCTGGGCCTGATACCGCGCATCATCACCTAGCTCAACGTGGATCCCTATTCCACCCTCCTGCAAGTCTCTAAAGAATCTCTTATGTCCAATCATGTAACTAGATGCTCCATTTTCGATGTACCGTATACTGCTCCCTGTGGTGCTTGCCATGCAAGCTATCAAGCAAAACTCCTCATCGAAGTTCTTGTTGAACTCATCCACCTCTGCAGATCCAACAATTTGAGTGTTACTCTTCTTCTTCCTGTTTGGGCACTAGGAGGCAAAGTGTCCCTGCTTATGGCAGATAAAACACTTGACCTTTGACACGTCAAAGTTCTTCTTACCATCCTTCTTCATCTTTGCCTTCCCCTTGCTCTTCCCTGTAAGGGCTAAAGCCTCCTCATCCAAAATTTGTGGGGCACTACTGGATGAGCCTGATCCTTGACCCATGCGGGTCTCCTCCTGCCCAAAGTCATCCCACAATCTCTGCCAATCAGGGAGATTCTCCCTAGCCACCACACCTTTGACAAAGGTGTCCCATGGCTTAGAGAATCCATTGAGGGCTAGCCAAACTAGCTCCTCATCATCAGTCTTAGAGCCAACAGCTCCAAGCTCATCCCTGATTTGTGTGAGCCTCATGAGATAAGGCACCACTCCTTCTCCCTTGGCCATCTTTGTGTTGCGCATCCTCACTTGCAACACCATCTTCCGGTTCTCGTTCTTGCTTTGGTACAAACTCTCCAAATCCTTCCACATCTCTAATGCGGTCTTCTTACGAGAAAGGTGAGGGACTACATGGTCCTTCCCTCCATCCATGATTATCAGCATGGCTCTGGAATCAATCTTCTTCCAAGTTGCTAGATCTATCGAATTTGTGGGTGCAACCTTCGTGGCGTCAATGTGCTCCTCTGCATCACTGACATTCAGGATCCTTGTGATCCTTTCTTTCCATGTAGGAAAGTTCTGAGCACCCTGGAGTCTATCCTCAACTCTCAACTACATGGCCATTGTGAAGTGTTACCTGTCAAACCCTAGATCTCCAATCTAAGTTCGTGTCTTCAATAGATCTGCCCCTGATCTATCACTACTGCTGCAAATCTCTCGGCTTTAGCTCACCAGAGCTCTGATACCATGTAAAATTTCCTTTAATATTCAACTAGGGCTAAACAGTGCATTCAAAATATTTATTGATAACCACACATGAATATCTTTTCTTTCCATGTAGGAAAGTTCTGAGCACCCTGGAGTCTATCCTCAACTCTCAACTACATGACCATTGTGAAGTGTTACCTGTCAAACCCTAGATCTCCAATCTAAGTTCGTGTCTTCAATAGATCTGCCCCTGATCTATCACTGTTGCTGCAAATCTCTCGGCTTTAGCTCACCAGAGCTCTGATACCATGTAAAATTTCCTTTAATATTCAACTAGGGCTAAACAGTGTATTCAAAATATTTATTGATAACCACACATGAATATCTTTTACAGTATGCAATGGAATATAAAACTGAGAAATAACTGACATCACAACATAAAAATGACACTGTTATTTTGGGTATATAAACCCCCGGAAAAACCAAAGATGGGAAAACCGGTGCAGCAGTCAAATATAGATTTTATTATGAGAAATATGGAACGTTACAATCACTGCAAATTCATCCAAACCTGGGGAATGCAGTACCCGACAGAATCACTGGAAAACTCCCAGCTAAACCTCCACACCCTCCTGTGTGAGTGTACGACCCAGCTGTACGAAGCTCAGTGATCTTGTTGCTCGCTCCTCTGTCTTCTCAGTTAAATCCTTGGTCTGACTTTCTCTCCCTATCTGTATCCTGTCTCTGTCGGAATACAAGTGTGTGTGTCCTCTCCACCAATTGATCTCTCTTTTCTAACTTTAGGTAAAGCGAAAACCCTAATTTCACTTTCACTTTAACTAGTGTTTCACTAAAGTTAATTTAGATCACTTTAATTTATTTTCCAAAGTAAACTTAGGAAAAGTAAATTAAATACAACTGGTTTCCTAATTTAAGTCTTCTACATGCAAGAACACATGCATGCAGGAAGACCTTCCTTGTTGCTGCTAGTTTAACATCTTCACCTTCTAACCAAAGTTGTCTTTGAGTAAATAATGAATGTATCTTGACTCTTAACTCGCTACCTTGACTTGCCTTTATAATTTAGCTAAAACCCTAATCTCTCGATGAGATGTGCTGTTGAGATTAGTCTAAATCACTAATGTATTAAAATTACATTTTATTAGACTCAATAGCCAATAAAAAGACTTTCACTTGGACGACTTCACCCACATTTGACACTAAACCTATGTGGAAGTTCAGGTCTGAGCTACAAACATCAACAATTCTCACTCTGGTACAAGGTGACTAGGGTAGTATGCGTCTCCCTAGCATTCTTCTTCTCTATGATGTGAAGGATTAGATGATCCTTCACCGAATCCTAAACAATTCATTTTGCTTTGACCAATTTCATAGTGTGCTTAGCAGAATCTTGGGATTTGTGGGAAGTACGACCTCCTTCTCCACAAGGTACCATAGTTCAACCTCTTCCAACAAATTCTATAACTTGCACTTCCATGGAACAAAGTTGGAAGCACCTTTGAACATGTGACAATCTCGGAGACCATGATTGGTTATGACTACGACTCAACAAACAAAACTTGAATAATAGCTCAAACGACAATGAATCAAATCCACAACCCCTCACAAGTGTGGATCACCTTTCTTATGCACAAAAATAACACTCCAATCTCTGGAGCAACTAGAGCATTACACCCCACAACCTAAGTTGCCAGGAAACGTGGGTACGAAGACAAGGACGAGGACACCACTTTTTGAAACAAGGTACTTGGGTACGTCGAGGGTACTGTGTGTGTGTGTATAACATGTCGCAATCACATCATACATGCATATTTGATATTTCTAAATTCAATGATTCATATGAACATTCACATTGAAAATTTGAAACATAAAATAATAAATTTGATAAATCATGACACAGACTCATAGTAGATATCAAGTGGAAGACTGGAAGACCGAAGTTATATTAATATAATTAATAACATAAAATATTAAATGTCCATGACACCATGAATTCAAACTTCATTGTCATACTGCATTCAAAATTTGCCTAATGGCATTTCCAATCATGAAAAAGAAAGTTCAAAACAGTGAACATTAAACAATGAACAAGATAGCTGATTTGGCTTCTTCAAGCCATGTCATCAACATCCTCAGGATCAATGTCATCAACATCACTAAGGTCCTCTGCCACGTCATCGATGCAGTAGTGAGCACAGAGCACTAGTTGTGAGAAATGGAGTGTTGTGCGAGTTTATGTAAGGGGCAAGGGCCCACATAACATGTGTTTTAGCGTTTTAATTTTTTATTTTTAAAATTTTAAGCTTCAAACATTGCAAATCGACCACCCTGACCCGCGAGCTAAGATAAATTGCCCAATGGTCGTACCGCCAACATACCCAAACACACGGTATGGCGTACCAAAACCCACGCAAGTACCCTATTTCATAAATGAAGTACCTGGTATGTGAGGTTGGATTTGGGTACGGCCGAGAACATACCATTGAAGTACCCAAGTACCCAGTACGTGTACCCGATGCTGGTTCATGTACCCAACCCCCCAGTATAGGTGCCCATGCAACACAACCCACAACTCTTCACGGGTTCAAATCTGCTTCACTCATTGAAGCCTAAGTATCCCACCCCTAAAACCCTCTGACAAGTTGTCATCCTATCCATACATATATTCTTGGAAAGTTTCAGTAAATGTGCTCTAACATCAAGTTAATACTCAAACCATGGTAAGCAGATTCTGCATTCAAAGAATAATCCCAAAAGACTAAAAACCTATGTAACTTTAAAGCTTGAAACCTTTAAAGCATCAACCCTATGTAACTTTATTGGTGCAATTCATATAGATTTTGTTTATGTTTGATCAATTGATACTCAAGAGTTGTTATGGATGCATGCATTTTTTCTAGCATTGGCCTAATGGCATTGGCTAACTCGCTGCCTCAACGACATGGGGTGTGGTGTCAATGAGAAAAGTGGTCTAGTGCAAAGAGATTGGTATGTACCCCTTGAGCTGTAAGATGTTAGAGGCAGATTGATGCACATTTATCAGAGTTTCTCGAGATGATTTTGTAGGAGGTTATGTGTTGGCGAGGGTGTCCAGCTCACATATGAGAAGATATGCAAGTCTTCTAACTTGAGTACTTTGGGGATTTTTGTGTTTTATACACATAATTCATGTTATCATGTCATTTATCGCTCATTTAGTGTGAGCACTCCATTGATTACACATGATATTTGTTTTTGTGATGATTAGCCTATCGCTCGACCCTCTTATTGGCATGATTGAGGGTGTATGTCGCTAGCACCCTAGGGCATGTGGTGGTATTTCACTTATATTCTATCTTATTATGCCACAAGTGATGATCCTGTTAAATTTAGTGCAGATACGAGACCCATTGTCAGAGAGGTGGTACCCTAGTCAATTAACTAGGGCAGAGTAAGACCCTAGAAGGTACCCTAGGGCCCCTAGTAGTCTCCTGGGGTTCTTGGTCTGGGACCAAGCAGGTTGATGCCATGGAAAAGCCCCTAGAATGTGGCTAGGGCCCCTATGTGCCTATAGGGTATTCTGCTCTGGGACCAGGGAGACGATGTCCACGTAGATCCTGCAGGTAGATGCAAAGACATTCCTAGTCTGGGACCAGGGAGACGATGTCCACGTAGATCCTGCAGGTAGATCCTGCAGACTCTTGGTCTGGGACAAAGCAAGTCCAATAGGTGGTTGATCAACATTCAGTCTGGGACTGAAGCTCAGCTATGTACTGAGGACCATTCTCCAGGAGAATGGAGGACCTGATTAAGGACCAAATGGTTGATCAACATGATTCAGTCTGGGACTGAAACTAGGCCTAGGGTTGAGAACCATTCTTTAAAGAATGGAGGATATTGGTCAGTTAACCAAGATAATGATGTGTGATGTCCTCTCTCCTAATCGGTTACTGCTAGGATGTTTCTCAAGGGACTGGCCACCCCTTGATGATGTCCCTAGCACCTAACCCTTACGAGCAATATTGAGGACCAAAGGATCGTACCATCCGGTTTGGATCTTCCCCTTATACAGTGATGATAAAATATATGAAACAATGTACATTAAGAGAGAGAAAAGATTAAAGTCCTTGGACTTGTTGGTCCTATAGGTAAATGTTTGTCCACCCTTATGGTTCCCCTTGATCTTGAGAGTTTGTGGGTTGTTTTATTGTGGCCCCCTTGGTTGACTCATGGTCCTTTATCTTACTTGGTCCTAACACTCTTATTGCGTGTGCACCTTTGACTCTTACCTTATGGGTTTTATCCTAAGTCATATTTTTACTTTATGGTTTTATTAATAAAACATTCTTTATGGTTTTATTAATAAAACCTTTGGACCCTTTTTTTTATCTTATGGTTTTACTTTATGACCATTGGACCATTCATTTTATTTATATCTTTTATTTGGACCTTGGATACTACCCTAAGTCAATTTTTTTATTTTATGGTTTACTTTATAAATTTGTTGGACCATTGGTTATGTTTTTTATCTTGGACCATTTTATTGTTTAGACCTTTGATACCCTATCTTAAGATTATAAATTAAAAGGTTTAGTTTGAACTTAACATATCGTATCTATTTCCTTGTCTAACTTCACGACGTGCTTTGCATGTTGGGTTCCTTCAATGTGACTCAAGACTGTTTTTCTCCCTCTGCGTGATGTAATCTCCCACTGCACAATTTGTCTTCCTCTGTGTGGTCTACTCTATCTCTGCATGACACTTCCATCCGCGTGTCTGCGTGGTTTGCTCTATGTGACTCCATCTACGTGGTTTGTCTGCGTGATTCCATTCGCATGGCTTTGCTCCGTGTGACCACCTACTAGCATGACCGTGGCTCTACCCGTGGCTTCTAGCTCTGCTCCGCGTGGCTCTACTCTGCATGACCACCTGCTAACGTGATCGTGGCTCTAGGTCATGGTTGTCACTGCTCCGTGTGATCGTTCCTTACAGCGTGACCACCTTCTTCTTCCGCATAGCTGTTCTTCCGCGGGACTATATGACTGCTCCGCGTGACCCCTTCCCAACGTGACCATAAGTTTCTCTTCTGCGTGGACAGTGGGTTTTTCCAGCGTGACCATGAGTTTTCTCTTCTGCGTGGACTGTGGGTTTTTCCAGCGTGACCACGAGTTTTCTCTTCTGCATGGACTGTGGGTTTTCCCAGTGTGACCACGAGTTTCTCTTTTGCGTGGACTGTGGGTTTTCCCAGCGTGACCATTAGTTTCTCTTTCAGTGTGGACTGTGGGTTTCTCAGCATGATCATGTGTCTCCTACTTAGCATGACTGTGAAAGCATGACTGTGAAAGCATGACTGTGTAAACATATGACTGTGTGTCTCTGCACAATGTGACTGCATCCTTCTCAGCATGATTGTGTGTCCTTTGTCAACATGACTGTACTGGGTATAACTGTGCTTGTTGACTAAGAAGTCTGGGTCAATATGCTTCTGCTTTAAACCTCTCAAGCTCTCTCTCAAGGTACGACAATTGTTTACCCAGTTGACTTGTCCCTTCAATGACAAGATCAACCTAAAGTATCTGAGTATAAGGCTGATTCAAATAATGGTTATGATTCTTTACTGCTGATATCTCTTGTACATTATTTATTATTTTGTTACTGTACATGACATTTGATGAATCTCAATGACCAACTTTAACGCAGTGACCAATGGAGTGTTAAAGTTGAAAGAGATGAAAATTATGTTTAATTATTATTGCAGTTTAAATTATTGGAGCAGTATTATCCTAGATCGTGTTATATATTTATGTTCATGCATTAAAGTCTATTTCTTATGTTAAAATATATATATTCTAACCCTAAAACTTTAACATATCCTAGGAGGAGTGCTCACCTTATGCACATATTTAGATGGTTCTGAGATGTTTAACCACATTTTGACCAATAAATAGAACAATCTAGCTAAAAGGGGTCTTTCTTCTCCTTTCATGTATTCATGATGATGATATGGAGGTTATGAAGTAGAGCACTATGCTGAGTTGGAACATTTTGGGATGAATTACACTTCTTCTATGCATTATTGATGGAGTTGTCCTCTTGGCTCTTTAATATAGTTGATGTTTGGCACACAAATACACGATATAGTTATGCATTGACCCTTTTTGCCTTGGTATGACCATTGGAGACTTATTGTCCACATGTGTGCCTTGGAGGAATCTAGTGATGGGGCGTATGCCTTCTTTTGTTAATTTTAATTGATCCCATATCCAGTGAACAATCACAAATAATTTACATATAATGATTAACTGAACAGTGAAAACACACTAAGATCCTAACTAATTACCCTGCAGAAAAAACACAGGAAATCACATGCATTTGACACTTAGATTTACCCTGGAAAACCCCAACTAGGGAAAAACCAGCAAACATTGATAATGACCCACTAAGGAATAATACAATGACCGAATGCTAGCCTTCACACCTCAAGATCAGTCCTTCGATCTTGTTGGTTGCTAACCTTCGGCTGCCCCCTTGCTCCTTTCCGCTGGCCTTGCCTCGACACCTGCACACTTGGATGAAAGACCTTCTCCAACCACTCAGTGAGATCTCACTCACTTTGTGTGACAGTTGTGTCTCCTCCTCTCACCTAGACTGACTTTTATAACATTACAATATGCAAACACCTTGGGTTAATACCATGGACTGCCAATTACCATGGGCTCTCTACTTTACACAAAGTAATAACAAAAGAACGTTCACTTTAATAACTCGCTTAATTAAAGTGAAACTCCTAAGTCTGACAGGTCTCTTGGACGACTCCAGCATGCCAGACACTTGGCCTATGCAGAAGTACCTGTCTGATGCTACAAAGATGAACATCTTTGACCACACATGCCACACATGTGGGACTACTCTAGAGGAGCACACCACTAGATCTATGGGATTTGCTTCATATTTTAGTATATTTGACATGCACGCTCTAGTGGGATGAGTTCTTTATTGTTTCTTTATCACTTTAACATGGTCCTCCTAAACTCTTCATGGAAAGCATTGAACCTTTGACTCCTTGTTCTCACTCTCCTTCTAGGAGAGCACATGCCTTGATCTTCGTGGAGTTTTGTGCATGTGGCTTAGCCACCCATTATTTTAGTATTTGTTGAACTTGTCTCTCAAGTAGGTTAGACAAAAAATAGTAGTTTACGCATTCCTAGATTAGATCTAGTGTTTTGGTATGGATATTATTATTTTATTCATGGAGGTTTTGAGCCTAGAACTCTATTTCAGCAAGGCCCCTCCATTTGTAATGATTATTTATGGTTAGAGAAAACCTAGTATATCCATTTTGTGCTATTAGATATATTGTTGGAGCACATACTATTGAAGTGACTTTAATTGATAACACTATTGAAACTTGGATTTGTTTAGTAGTAAAAGACTTTTCTTCTTACTCTTCATGTCACATGCCAAATATATTTTTTTTTCATGTTGTTTTAATAGAAGAGAATGTTGAAACTATATGTTGATGTAACTCCATGAACGTAGATCCATCTATAGAGAATTTTGTCCCATACCACTTGTTAGTCCTAGTGGTAGACTAGGTTGAAATAACATATGCCCAGGCATGATAGAGGCTCAACTTGTATAGATATTAGAGCTATATCTGTAATGAAACTTGAATTTGATTCATTCTGTGAATGATTTAGGTATTAATTGGTTTATGAACAATTTTGAAGATGTAGAGGTAAATTGCATAGCAATTTTATGAATCTAACAGAACAATAAGGAAACAGAGATATATTTAACAGGTGAATACAAACTTTGGATTCAAGAAGCATTGACGGACAAATTCCTAAATGAAGACAAATTTGAACGTACTGAACTATGAAATATAGAATTCAGTAATTATTTACATACAGAAAGGCATAACATGAGGTTATTTGTGAAACTTAAGCAGCAAGACAATTATGTATACAATAAGGACAGAACTCCATACACTAATTCATTTACACAAAAGCTTTAAAGATCATGACAGAAGCAAAAGAGCTTTAAATTTCTAACATAACATTCTACATTTAAACACAAAAAGTATCATCAATGCTCAATTGAGTCAAATCTGTTGTAGCATGCTTTATTATCCTTCTCATGAATCCTCTCATATAATGGACAGAATTAAAAAAAAAAAACACAGAGAAAGAACTCTATGCAGGACTCTGTATCTTTAATCTCTAGCAAAATCTTTACATGGCCAAAAGCTATGTCACATGGTTCGAGTTCGAATTCGAGTTCGACGACCTTAAAATTCGATTTGAATTCGATTTTTTTTATGAAGTTCGGGATGAGGTTCGGCATTAGGTTCGCCGTAACTCACTTGGAATGCCATTTTCTTCACATAAGGTTATAGCTGTCGTGTCCATAGCAGTTGCTGAAAGATAAATATATTTATTTGTATATGAAAAATGTAGATTTAAAAGTATGTGAATTACATTTTTATTTAACAAAAATAAAGTTATACTTTTTATTTTATTATCAAATTTTTATTATATATATATACTCTGATATTTTTAAGTATATTGAATTAAAATGGATATAAGCTCAAAAAAACATTTATGCAAATATATTAAAATTGTTATTAAAATTAAAATAAACTAAGACAAAATATTTAAAATATTTATTGTATATTATAAAATTATTATTAAAATAAATATATAAAATAGTTAAATTTAAAAATAAAAATAAAAAACATATAATTGAAATTAAAGATTTTATAAAATTATGTTATACAAATCAGATGGAAAATTGTTTAAAATCTCTGCTGTTTAAAATGAAATAGAAAACTATATTAATATTGTCTTGTGAATTGAATTCTAAGACGACATGACCCAAATATTAATATTAAGTGGAGAGCGATAAGCAAAAGTTAATAACTTTGATGCATCACACTGTTGACATAGACAAATTATAGATTTAAAATCACACTGTGGGAGTTCAGCTATAACGTAAGGAACTGGGAAAAATCAGTGCAGTGATAAACCTATAACTTGAAGGCTGTAATTAAAAATTCTAGTTGGCCCAACGTCGGTGGAGAAACAATTTGAATGTATTTAAATATGAGTCTTGGAACAAGTTAAAAACAAATGAAAACGTTTCAATTTCGATGAGATTCATTTAATCGGCCTTTCTCTGTTTGTGGGTGCGGGTGACAGTACATATCTATTAATCTCATCTCTCATCTCTGTATCTGTAATTGATTGGATCAGTCCACCATGGATCAATATGAAACGCTGGAAAAGATTGGCGAGGGCGCGTATGGGAAGGTGTACAAAGCCAGGGACAAGACAAATGGCCAAGTTGAATGGGCTAAATATTTTAGTGGGAAGCAGAGTATATATCATATGAGAGCGGTGGACTCGGGAGTCGGGAAAACCTTGGAAAGTGGGAAAACCGGCGACAGGACAGTGGAACGCGCGAACCGGCGAAAGGACAAAAATTGAAATTCGATTTGAAATTCGTTTGAGATTCGCCTAAAATTCGATAAAGTTCGAGTTCGTTCAAGTTCGATATGGTTCGATTTGATCCGCCTTCAGGTTCGACCTTGAAATTTGCCGAATTTAAACGAATTGCAAATTTTTTTTGGAGTTCGGCGAATTTCGAACTTCAAGCATAAAATTCGCCGAACCCTGTGACATAGGCCAAAAGTATTCATTTGACTCAACATATTAGACAGAAAACTTCTAGTTCTAAAAATGCCAACCTTGAGCTCATGGCTCGAATTACATTATATATGTTGATTTTTCTGAGCAGCATCGAGAGCCATTCTCTTAGGAGAATGGAGACATCTGGTTCGGGACCAAAATGTGGAACTAGTCCAATACTGGGGGACTCAACCTTGAGTTGAGTGACCATTCTGTTGAATGGGGATAGATCCTCAACCTTGAGTTGAGTGACCATTCTGTTGAATGCAGACATCTGGTTCAGGACCAGGATGTGGAACTAGTCTAGCACTGGGGAACTCGGCCTAGAGCTGAGTGGTCATTCTTTGAATGGAGGCACCTGGTCAGTTACCAAGAATTTAACCTAGTTCGGGACTAGGGACTCAGCCCGGGGCTGAGGGCCATTCTCCGGGAGAATGGAGGCGCTTAGTTTGTTACCAAGTATTTGACCTTGTGTCAAAATTGCAGCCTATGGCTGAGGCACCTGGTCTGTTACCAGGATAACACTATAAGCCCTAGACCTGGTCTAGGCATGTGTGAAACTCTGACCCTCGATCAGTGGGCTTTGTGATCTTCTCCAAGTCTTATCTACCCTTGGTTAAGACACCTTAGTATCTGATCTTGGTGTCACACAGAGTGTGAGATAAAAGCATTCGTAATTCTCTCTATTTATGATGATGTACTTTGAGTGGGCATGAAGGACCACCTTGACCACTTGTTTTGACCACAGGACACTTGAAGAAGGTTAAAGTAAAAGTCTAAAATACATAAAGACCCTTAGTACCACTAAGGAGTCAATGTGAAAGTGCAAAAAGACCCTTAGTACCACTAAAGGTAAAAGTCAAAGTGATAAAAGAATAAAATAATATTATTTTGTTCTTTTGAGTTTTGGTCCACTTACAGGTGACTCAAAGGCTATAAAAGAAGATCAATCCATTTCATTATCACACACACTTGCTTTCACACATGTAGTTGCTCCAACAAAAGAATTTGTTGGTTATTGAAGAGAAGGAATTTTTTGTGTTTATGCCCTAGTATGGATGAGTCTAGCTAGGGCATCCACACTTGTCTTGTTGATCAACCCTAAACTAGGGTTTCACTATCTTTGCAGCAGCTAGGGTTTAACCCTAAGCCTCTCCATCTTCACGACTTCCTCAATCAGCTTCATTTCTCTACAGGGCAGGTGCCTTTCTTCACGGGCAGCCCTATCTCTCATCCAGTTGCCCCTTCTGCTCTCGGTCATCATCAACGAGCCCTAGCAAGGCTCGAGCAGGCTGCCATTAGCCTCGACAGCAACAAGCTGCCTGCCATGCATTTCGGGCAGCCTTGTTAGGGTCTGGGCAGGAGATAAGGAGGCTTGTCAGACCTCCGGCAAGCAGCAAACAGTCCGGGTTGGTCCCGGAGAGACCTCGGGCTACCTAGACAGAAACCCGAGCAGGTCTCAGCATACGGCAGTAGGCACTCTGGGCAGGTTTTGGGCAGCAAAGAAGACCACGCGCAGCCTGAACAAGTTCGGGCAGCAGAGACAACCACAGGCAGCAGAAAGAATCAGTCTCGGGCAGCAGTACTAAATTCAGGCAGTACCCAGGCTGACCTAATTTCTGGGTTGGGCAGACAATTGGGTAGGAGAGAGAAAATTAGGGCAGAAAGCCCTAATTTGATAAAAAAGCCTAAATTGGTATTTTTGTGTAAAAACTATCTTCTGTAATTTTGTGGATCTGTGGTACAAATCCATTAGGGTTTGAGAATTCATTGAAGAACTCGGTCATCTCATTTACGAGATGAATTACTAATGCTTTTAGGATTTTTGTCCTTTAAAGGTTTCCCTAGTGAAAAACTCTTGTATTCAGTTCTTGATGTGTTGATGTTTTTACTGCACTTGTCATTTGTTATCAGTTAGTTTGCAAATTTTAAAGTATTCATGCTAATGCCAAAAAATTTAACATGGTATCAGAGCTTAGCATGTGAAGACCTGGTAAGAAGAAATTGTTGTTGTCTTCCTAGACCTTGGGATATTTTGCAGAGTTGACATTTGACTAAGTGGCAGAGATGCCCACCAACATCTTCAGAACGGAAGAGAAGCTTCAAGGTTATGTTGGACACACCAGGCACACAGAGAGGGGGGGGTTAATCTGTGTGTGCAATTTTTATTACTTTTTCAACTTTAACAATCGACCACTTATTCAATATTATGCATTACATTATCATTATATCATCAGCAGCATTGTTATCATCATTATATCATTATCATCACATAGAAAGCATACCAACACAGTACACAAGATTTTTACGTGGAAACCCAAGTCCTGGGGGTAAAACCACAGAAGCATTTTTAAAAATAGTTTTCCAGAAATAAATGGAAGGAGGCAACAACCCCCTTATTACAAATACTTCAATTTTCCAACTGCAACTGGAAGGAGGCTACAACCCCCTAATTTACAGGCTACGACCTGAAGGAAGCTACAACTCCCTGGTTCTCCGGCTTCAACCCCCTTTCCTTGCCCCATCCTGCCACCTTGATAAGAAGATAGAAACTGTTGAACCACTACCGCATTGATCCTACGAACCTGCTAATCAACACCTATACTGCACTACACAATCTGTACCACACTGCACAACCTGTACCACACTACAGAACCACAGCCACTACTAACCACTGCTCATCATCTAATCACGACTCATCAACCGATCACTGTCCACTGTATCACACTGCTCATCAAGTAGTGCAATCAACCTATCCAATCAAGCTGTACAAGTCAATCATCTGACTCAGTCAATCTGAGTCTGCACACTAAACTTAGTCCACCTGGTTCAAACCAACTACTCATACAACTCAGCCAATCTGAGTCAAAACAACTACACATAAGGCAACTTGTGCCAATCTTGCTCAACTGAACCAACCTGTACCAAGATGCTTATGTACCTACACCAAATCAATCATATACTTGTGTTAGTCTAATGAAGTTCTAACAGTCAACCAACCCTTCTTACTTGGCTTAGTTCATCAAGGGACACGTTTGAGCAACCAAGAGACTTCACATACGGTCAACCAAACTCTATCCAATCACACTCAACTCAATGACACCATAACCAACCTCAATCACATTCAAGGAATACTTGACAGTTAAACATGATATACCTCAACCAAATAACCTCAGCCAAGAAGATAAAAGACTTAACCAATTATGTCAAGCTCAATCAATCTCATAAACTCTTTGACACAAAAGGATTTTTCACTCTACTCAAATCAAGTCAACAAATCAAACAAATATCAAGCAAATAGTCACTTACAACACTGTCAAAGGTTGTCATTAACAATCAACAACAATCCAACTCCACTTGGATCAAAGACACAATGATCAACACTTGTCAAACTAGTTTTCAAAGAAAACATTTAGGTTGATCAATGAAATAACTCACAAGATCTACTACTTACATGTCAACTTCTCATTCAATGCTACATTTATACAATAGTCAAGATAAACACAAAGATCTATGCCAACAACATCCAAGATAATCATTAAGATCACATCAAGATATATGCCAAGATAACCATCACCATAGCCTCCATAACATTTTCAATGACTTCAAAGATATATACCAATATATAGGATCACATACTAAGATCAAAGAGGAACTCTATCCATGTGAGGCATGTTCCATTACAAGAGAAACCATGAAGCATGAACCATACCTTATTGAAGATCACAAGATGAAGAAAAAGTAGAAAAAACAAAAGAAACTCTAGATCGTGTCATCACATAGCCCTCGTAACAAGCTTTCCAACGAGCCAAGAATTTTGTAATTTCGATTCCGTATGAGAAAGTTGTGCCAATTTTAGTGAAGATGCCCAGAAATTTCTCTGTCACAAAATTTCGCACTGTTCTCCAAGAGCTGCAAAATTCCTAAGAGAATTGATGATAAACATATGAAATGTTTGATATTCTATTTATATAGGTTGTGGAGAAAAATTATTACCTTGGCCCTACATGCAATTCAAAATTACAAATAATTAAATTCTCTTTTGTTTGGTCAGCTCACCCAAAAATGTGGGGTACCCCAACTTCAAAAATTCATATCTCTTCAACCGTAAAAAGTTAGAAGATGCTCCACATATCAACGGAAATGGATTGACGAGGACTATCTCCCTACTATGGGTTTATTTTCAAATTCTTGGTCTAATACCCTTAAATTCTTCAATATGTGCAGGACGTCAAAGACCCCACACATGAGGGTGCCAAAGACCATACCACCAACTACAAGAGTTTCAAAGTATTCTTCAACATATCAAGGCACGTACGTGGGCTCTACCTCCATCTACATCCCAATAGCCATATAACCACAAATAGAACCATACATCATCATGGTTCAAGACCCAAGGCACCACATGAAAGGGTTTCAAGGACTCTTTCAAAGATATCATATAATATTTTGTGAAGACCCTGCAGCAAACAAGAATTCAAAACACACGATATAGAAGCAAAACTCAAAATCACTTTTATATTAATCGCAAGCCACTTCGAGAGGGCAACCTCCCTTGAGCAAGCTCAATACAAAATAACTTCACGGTCCCTTCCTTGGCCTCAACACACACTTATATACTAAAAATAGGCGCCAATACTATGGGTCAAAACCATGGGCCAATATAAACTATGGATCAACAAATACTACAGGCGGCTTACAAAGCATATGCGCCTCACAACAATAACACAAACTATGGATCAACAATTACTATGGGACGACTTACAAAGCATATGCGTCCAACAACAATATACTAACATAGTAAAGAGAGGGATTGACATGGGTTCCTAACATCCCCTCCCCCTTAGAAAAAGCTTTGTCCTCAAAGCTTTAGATGTGGAAATTGTCGCTGTATCTGGAGGAGTGGTGCCCACAGAGCATCCTCGGGTTGCATTCCGTGCCATTAAATGAAGACCTCTGTGATAGAGCGAGAGCGAAGCTGACGAGTGCGCTTATTGAGGACAGCCTCCGGCTCCAAAAAGATGGATCCTTCATTATCCAGTTCTGGTAAAATAGTTTGGCCTTTGATGTTGGTGCCAAGAACTTTCTTCAGACAAGAGACATGAAATACTGGATGAATGCGAGAAGAAGGCGGAAGTTCCAATTTAGAAGCAACAGACCCAATCTTCTGAAGAATCCTATATGGCCCATAGAACGTTGGAGCGAGCTTATGACACCCTTTGAGTTTTAGTGAGGATTGCTTGCAAGGCTGGAGACGAAGAAAAACCATATCACCGGCTTCAAAAGTGCGCTCAGAATGGTGCTGATCAGCTTGTTGCTTCATGCGATTTCCTGCCATGTGAAGGGTTTCGCGCAAAATGCGAAGGACTGCGTCAACTACCTGAACTGGAGAACTGCTGGGGGTGTAAGGAAGAAGAACTGGCGGTGCCTGAACATAAACTGCTTCATATGGAGTCATTTTAGAGGCAGTGCGGTAAGAGGTATTGTACCACCATTCAGCGAGAGGGAGCCACTTTGCCCACTGATGTTGTTGCTCAGAGGAGAAGAACGAAGATAAGGTGCCAAGCATTTATTGATAATTTTAGTCTGACCAGCCATTTGGGGGTGATAACCTGAACGCATCTTCAATTTGGTGCCAGTGTGGTGAAAGAGTTCTGTCCAAAAATGACTGGTGAAAGTCGCATCACGATCCGAGACAATGGAAGAAGGCATTCCATGAAGACGAAAGATCTGGTCCAGGAAAATTTGAGCAACGGAAGAGGCTGTATAGGGATGGCTGAGAGCACAAAAATGACTATATTTGGAGAGGCGATGAACCACAACCAAAATCACAGTCTTCCCTCCAGATTTAGGGAGCCCGTCAATGAAATCCATAGAAATATCTGTCCATATCTGGGGAGGTATGGGCAAGGGCTCGAGCAATCCCGGGAGGGGTGTTGTTTCACCCTTATTGTGCTGGCAGGTATCACATTCAGCCACCATCTGTTGAAATGTCCTTTTCATGCCCTGCCAAAAGAAGTGGCGCCGTGCCCGTTCATACGTGTTGAGAAAACCAGAGTGCTCCGCTGACAAAAAGGCATGGAGTTCATAGAAGATAGCTTGTTGAAGAGCTATGTTCTGGGGAAGCACCAGACGACCCTTGTATCGCAGTGAAGCACCATCCCAAGAGTAATGTGGGACAACAGAAAGGTTGTTGGCCAAGCGTTGGATGATGTGAGATAATGAAGAGTCATTGACATAACCCTGCTGAACCGATTGCAACCAATTTGGAACAGGCATAGAAATAGCGGAAAGAGAACCTTGGTCATCAAATGTGCGAGAAAGGGCATTCGCCACAAGATTGTCCTGACCCTTCTTATAAGTGATCTCATAGTCATAACCCATGAGTTTGCTAACCCATTTCTATTGTGCTGGGGAGGATACACGCTGTTCTAGGAAATTTTGCAGACTCTGGTGATCAAGCTTGATGCAGAAATGATTCCCTGAGAGGTAGGGTCGCCACGCATGCAAAATGGCCATCATTTCCTTCTCATATGTAGAGGCAGCTAAATTCTTACCGGAAAGGACTTGGCGGGTGAACGCAATGGGGTGTTCATCTTGAAGGAGAACAGCACCAAGTCCATTGCCGCAAGCATCACTCTCAATAGTGAAGGGCTTGGAAAAATCGGGCATAGCTAGAACAGGTGTAGTACAAATAGCATGGAGATGATGATCAGAGAAAAGGTGCATTACAAGAGCCAGATGCTGGAGATGTTCAGCCCATGTTTTACTGTAGATGAGGATATCATCAAAAAATAACAGAATGAATTTCCGCAAATAGGGCCTGATGTTGGGAGGAATGCGGCCAGGAAGGAGCTGAATACGATGGTCCTCTGGTCGTGAAGGTGGAAGTCCCACTGGTTCAGCAAAAACACCTGTATAGCGATCCAGAATTTGTTGGAGATCCAAAGGAGTAGTGGGGGCCGCTAATGGTTGCATTTGAATGGAATGGAGCTGAGCAATGACACCATGGGAATTCTTCTTAAGGAGTTTTTCTAGGCGATGTGAACTGATGATGCTGAGAGACCCTGGTTGTAATCCCTTCAATGTGTGTTTGTGTCCATCGGGGGAGAACTGCATCCAAAGTTCAGCAAAATCCCATAATATGGGGCCAAGTGTGCGCAGCCATTGAGCGCCCAAAACCACATCACATCCGCCTAAGGTCAAGGCAAACATGTCATAGCGGAGGTTATAATCTCCCATAGAGATACACACATTACGACACTTCCCTTTGCAAGGTAAGGTGCCCCCATTGGCAACCATGACTTCAAAGTTGGAGCAAGGATGGATAAAACAATCAGCTTGTTTGGCAATCCGAGGGTCAATGAAATTATGAGTGCTGCCAGAATCAATGAGTATTGTAAGAGGAAGCTTCTTGAAATAACCGCGTAACCGCATTGTTTGGGGGGCAGTGACTCCAGCTAAAGCATGGAGGGATATCTCGGGTTGGTCGTCCTGAGATGGAGGGTCAGTAGGTGGCTCCTGAGTGTCAGCCGGAGCATCCATTGTCTCGGAAACTTCTTCACCAATTTCAGAGGCAGGTGGAGAATCCACATCCAAGAGATAGAGCTTTGTTGAACACATCGATGTCCCCGACTAAATTTCTCATCACAATTATAACAAAGCCCTTTTTCTCTGCGTGCCTGCATCTCTGTTTCAGACAAATGCTTGATTGGAGGTGAGCGAGGGGCTAGCGGAACGGGAGGTCGTTGAGAACCCATATTTCGAAAGGGAACAAAAGAGGATTTGGAGCGTTGTTGGGCTGCCATCTTGTCTTCTGCCAACTTAGCCAACCCCAGGGCTTCCATCATTGTGTTGGGACTGAACATTTTGACCTTAGAGCGAATTGCATCCTTGAGACCACTGATAAAACAACTCCGGTAGAAGTCATCAGGTAATCCTTCCGTGTGATTAGCTAGTTTCTCAAATTCAGTTTGATACTCTTTCACAGTGCCAATTTGGCGAAGTTTAGTGAGAGCTCCTGTGAAGTCATCAAAAGCACTAGGACCAAATCGTTTCAAAAGGAGCTGGCAAAAAGCAGGCCATTTTGGCTCTTCATGAGCCTTGATGTACCAACGGTACCATTGAAGAGCTTCCTGTTCCAAATGAAAGGAGGCAAGTGGAACTTTGTTGACATCAAAAGTATTATGAAGACTGAAATACTGTTCTGCACGATAGATCCATCCAGTCGGATCAGTACCATTGAAGAGAGGAAAATCTAGCTTCGGATCGCGAAAATTGCTGGAAGAAGAGAACCCATTGGTTGATGAAGACTCGGACTAGCGTCTGGTGTTCATAGCTGACTGCTCAAGATGGAGACCGATAAATTTGTCATCCAGTTCCTGGAGTTTGGCTTGGATGGCTGCAAGTGCTTCCTCCATGATTTTTGCGCCTGTGCGGGTGACAACCATAAGCAGGAGAGTTTTCAGGAAGGGATCTGCAACGGCGCGGAAGTGATCAGCAACAGATGGATCTGCAACGGCGCGGAACTAATCGGCAACAGTTCTGGACAGAGGAAATATGCAATTGTGCAACTGAAAATAGATATGGACCCCAAGTATGTGCGGCTTCCTATCGGTTCAAGGGATTCACTCAGCCACCAATGCTGTCTGACGGCTTGCGTATTGGGGCAGTACCCCTCACTCCACGGCTCAGGTAAAACTGATAACCGCTTGGCCACAAACGACAGCTCTTGGTTTACCTCACGGGTGGGAACTAGTCAATCAGGTAGGGGTCGTTGCCCTTTTCGCTTAGCAGGTCCTCTCAATGGCCAGCTACTTCGGGGTTCCTGTGGTACTCCTCACAATGAGTTTTAGGGCTTATGCCCAAGTACTTCCCACAGTTAAGCGGATAGGAATTATTCCCAGATCCGAACCTGCAACAGAAAAAAATTTGGGCAGAAATTCCACCCAATGTTCAAAAACCGGATCTATATTGCTCAGAATCGCTATTATAGCATGTTTCCGGAACTGGAACAACCACTCTGCTTCTACCCATGAAGTCGGAATAGAAATCTGGGTACTCGATCAAAAGATTTTCTCGCCGCAATTTCCGCGGCCGTCACCGAAATTCTGAAAAATTGCTGATTTTAAATCCGCGATATCTCCACTTTTAGAACTTCAAATGAGATGTTTTTTTTTTGAAACTGCGTATTTTTGAAAGAGGAATTCAGATATGCAATCGGTTTCTTCTGATTTTGTGCAGAAAGTTTCAGAAATTGATCTGAAAGTCGCCGCCAAAAAAAAGAAAAAAAAAATTTCCCACTTGTGCCAAGGAAAGTGCTTTGATACCAGATGTGAAAACCCTGCAGCAAACAAGAATTCAAAACACACGATATAGCAGCAGAATTCAAAATCACTTTTATATTAATCGCAAGCCACTTCGAGGCGGCAACCTCCTTTGAGCAAGCTCAATACAAAATAACTTCACGGTCCCTTCCTTGGCCTCAACACACACTTATATACTAAAAATAGGCGCCAATACTATGGGTCAAAACCATGGGCCAATATAAACTATGGGCGCCAATACTATGGGTCAAAACCATGGGCCAATATAAACTATGGATCAACAATTACTACAGGCGGCTTACAAAGCATATGCGCCTCACAACAATAACACAACTATGGATCAACAATTATTATGGGACGACTTACAAAGCATATGCGTCCAACAACAATATACTAACATAGTAAAGAGAGGGATTGACATGGGTTCCTAACATATTTAAACAAGATACTTTCCATGGACTTCAAGGGCTTCAACATCATCATGTTCAAGGTCTCCATATCATTAAAAACATATCCAATGGTTCCACTATATATATGCATCACCTTGAGAGTACCAACGCCCCAAAAGAGGGGTACAAAGACCTCACCACTAGTTTGCAACACCTTATGGGCTTTATATGCATGATCACAAAGCTACTACATGCCAATGACCATATAGCGTCTAGGGGACATCAAACCACCATATATGTGGTTTCAAGACCTAAACTTTCAAGGACACCAAGGAGCTCATAAGAATGGGTTCCAACATACCACCATAAGTGTGGTTTCCAAGACCTAAGTCTCCACATGCAAGAGGATCAAGATCTAAGCTTGTGGACTCAACGACCCCACAAGAACTTAACAACCTCAAGGCCATCTAATGCGAGCAATGGGATTCACTATCAACACATCAAGGACTTTACACGCATGAGCCACATCATCCATCCAACAACCAATCAAGAGACCAAAACAAGTACAAGCATAACAAACAGCACAAAGACCAGTAACCAAAGATCAACCATGAGTAAGGAACTCGACAATGGACTCAAATGGGACCAAGATACAACTTAGGGGAACTTGACCGAGTCAATGGGTAATCAGGGATTTTGTCATTGTTCCAAGGCCTCCAAGGGCTTCAAGCTTGGGCTTGGACAAGGTCAAAAGGGCTCCTCTAACACAAACAACCACAAACTAAACACTAACCCTCAAGGGCTCCACAAGGGGCACCAAGGACTCAACAACTGGCATCAATAACAACTTAATCAATAGGTTCTGCCAACTACAACTCCTGGAAAGCTAAGCATACAGTTATTCTAGAAGAAAATGACCTTGATGACATTGTGTTCAACGTCAATGAAGAGCCAACATCTAATGCAGGCAAAATTGCTTACAAGAAGAAACAGGCTAAGGCTAGAAGGATCATTTATGATTCTGTCAAAGAAACTGTGATGCCCAATATCACAACATTGAAGACTGCCAAAGAATGCTTTGACACCTTAACAAACTTGTATAAGAAGAAGGCTCCCAGTCAGAAGAGAGTCTTGAAGAAAAGGCTTTGAACATTGAAGATGAACACGGATGAAGGGGTTGGACCCTTCTTCACAAAGATTGCACAGGTAAGAGATCAACTTACTGCTATTGGTATTGTTGTCGATGACGATGACCTTGTGCAGACTGTGGTCGATGGTCTTCCAAACTCTTAGGAAACATTCCTAGCATCTGTCAGTGGACATGAGAATCAGCCAAACTTTGAAAGGATTTGGCATGATTGCTTGGAAGAAGAGGGAAGGACTTTAGGCAAGGAACTTAAGGAAGGAAACCTTGCACTTGCAGCAAAGACAAAGAAGTTCAAGAAGCCCTCCCCTCAGCAAAATAAAGGAAAGAAACCTCAAGGTAAGTACTCCGATGTTTCAAAAGTGGAGTGCTATAATTGCCACAAGTTTGGGCACTTTGTCAGGGATTGCAGGCAGACCAAGAAGAAATTCAAAAGAAGATTTCAAGCTTCTACTGTAGAAGAAGAAGAAGAAGACCACCAGGGCTAACAAAGAAGACAAACCTAGAAGAGAGTACTACTTGATCTCTGCTCTCTCTGGTTCCATCACAGACAGTGCTAACTCTTGGTTAGTAGATAGTGGTGCCTCCAGGAAAATGGCAGGTAATAGTGGAGCTCTTACAAGCTACAGAAAGAAGAAGTTCACTACATAGGTGGAACTTGGAGATGACTCCACTTACAAGATTGAAGGAGTTGGACCAACTTCACTTCAACTTGATTTAGGTACGGTTTTACATATTTATGATGTCTTATATGTTCCTAGTTTAAAGAAGAACCTACTCTCTATTGTTGGCTTAGAGGACAGGGGCTACAGAGTCCTCTTCATGGACAAGAAGGTCCTACTATGGGCAAAGGATGAAAAGCTAAGCTCAGTTGCACAGATTGGGGTTCGAGAGGGAGGCCTTTACAAGACTTCCGAAGATTCTACTCATGCTTTGGTACATCATACAGTTGATCCATGTGAGCTATGGCATCGAAGGTTTGGACACCTTCACTACACAGCTCTTCCAGGCCTCCAAAAGATGGTCACAGGTATGCCAGAGGTATCTCCAAAACATGATGGAATTTGCAAAGGCTGTGCTCTAGGTAAGAACACTAAGAAATCCTTTTCCAGAAGCAAGAATAGATCTAAAAGCATTTTAGCTTTGATTCACTCTGACATTTGTGGGCCTATGTCTTCACCCTCCTTGAGTGGGTGCTTGTATTATGTCTTGTTCATAGATGATCATTCTCGTAAATCATGGATTTACCTCCTCAAGGCCACAAGTGAAACTTTTGACAGGTTCAAAGAGTTCAAGGCTATGATTGAAAATCAGACTGGCAAACACATCCGTATCTTGAGATCAGATAACGGAGGTGAGTATGAATCTAATGAGTTTGATGGTTTTTGCCGAGAAGCAGGAATCAAGAAAGAGCTGACAGTATCGTACAACCCTCAACAAAATGGGGTTGCAGAAATGAAGAACAGAACGATCTATGAAGCTGCTAAAGCCATGCTTACCGATCTAGATCTTCCTTTATCCTTGTGGGCTGAAGCAGTATGTGCAAATGTGTACATCCAAAACAGAAGCCCTCATGCTATCTTGGGGAAGAATACTAATGAAGAAGTCTTCACCAGAAAGAAACCTGCAGTTGACCACATGAGGATATTTGGCACTCCAATTTACATTCATGTGTCAAAGGAAAAGAGGGCCAAGTTAGAGCCTTCCGGTAAGAAAGGTATATTTGTCGGTTACAATGACAGCTAGAAGGCCTACCGCATCTATGTACCTAGACAGAGGTACATTGAAGTCAGCAGAGATGTGATCTTCCATGACGAATCTGTGTTTCGTCAAACACAAGAGCTTTCAAAGGAAGATGAAGTACCTCCTTCTAAGATTCCAAATTCAGAAGTTCAGAGGGAGGAAGAGGAATTTGAGGATCAAATTCCTGATGCACCTGAGGATACTGAAGGTCCACCAGAAGAACTGCTTGAAGTTCCTCCTTCCAAAAGGAGACCTACTTGGTACCGAGAAACGGTACAAGAAGCCGAGAAGCATAAAGCTCCTCCCGAGACTTTCAGAGAAAGCATAAGACTACAGAAGTACTCCGGTCTTATGAGCCATCTCATTAGTGCAGAGCCTTCCATGTACGAAGAAGCAGCAAGTCAACAGGTATGGGTTGATGCCATGATTGAAGAGTACAGTTCAATCATGAAGAATGATGTATGGGAAGTTGTTCCCAAACCAACAGAAAAGTTAGTGGTGACATCCAGATGGCTTTACAAAATCAAGCATGTTGTTGATGGCAGTGTGGAGAAGTATAAAGACAGATTCGTAGCTCGTGTCTTCACTCAGAAAGAAGGCATTGACTATGATGACATTGCCAGGTATACTACCATCAGAACCATCATTTCTCTTGCTGCAGTATTCACATGGAAGTTACATCAGATGGATGTAAAGACAGCCTTCCTCAATGGCAAGATTGATGAGGAAGTCTATATTGAACAACCTAAAGGCTTTGTGACTCATGGGAATAGGACCCATGTGTGTAAACTAAAGAAAGCCTTGTATGGAGTGAAACAGGCTCCGAGAGTCTGGTATGCGAGGGTGGATGGATTTCTCCACAGCTTGGGGTTTTCCAAAAGTACAGCTGACTGCAACTTGTACTTTAAGGTTGTTCATATCATATCTTGATCCTTGTTCTATATGTGGATGACTTGTTTCTTACAGGTGAGGAACAATTGATAGAAAAGTGTAAGAGGGAGCTTACCTCTAAATTTGAAATGAAGGATCTCGGTTTGATGCATTATTTTCTTGGCTTAGAGTCTGGCAAAAGCCAGGCGAGATCTTACTAACACAAGGAAAGTATGCAGTGGATATCTTGCAGAGATTTGGGATCCAGGACTGCAAATCCATGAGCGTGCCCATGACTACCAACTTGACAAAGTTGCGAGACTCGGCCACCAGTTCACAAAGTGCAGACTCTACTCTGTATAGACAGCTTATTGGATCCTTGATGTATCCCGTACATACGAGACCAGATATTTGTTACACAGTGAATGCTCTGAGACAGTTCATGTCCGATCCAAAGCACATACACTGGGTAACTGCTAAACACGTACTCAGACATGTGCGAGGTACTATCACTTATGGCCTCAGGTATACTTCCAGCATTGGAGTATTATTAGCAGGATATGCTGATTCAGATTGGGCTGGCAATGCAGTAGACCGGAAAAGCACCTCTAGTTACTGCTTCAATATAGGATCTGCAATGATCTCTTGGTCCAGCAGGAAATAGGATTCCATAGCTCAAAGTACAGTTGAGGCAAAGTATATTGCTGCAAGTGATGCCTGCAAGGAAGTAGTTTGGCTCAAGAAACTTCTATCTAATCTGTTCGGTGGAAAGCTTGACTCAACAATCATCCATTGTGATAATCAAAGTTGCATTAAGCTTTCAGAGAACCCGGTGTTTCATGACAGATCGAAACACATTGAAATGAAGTATCATTTCATCATAGACCTAGTACAAAGAGGTACTCTGAAGTTGCAGTGCATTCGTACAGATGAACAGATTGCAGATATCTTGACCAAGCCTCTGACAACAACAAAGTTTGTGTACTTTCGTCACAAGCTTGGCATGGCAGAGAATGCCTCTCTCACTGAGAGGGAGTGTTGATTTTTCTAAGCAGCATTGAGAGCCATTCTCTTAGGAGAATGGAGAGATCTGGTCCGGGACCAGGATGTGGAACCAATCCAGTACTGGGGGACTCAACCTTGAGTTGAGTGACCATTCTGTTGAATGGCGATATCTGGTCCAAGACCAGGATATAGAACCAGTCCAGCACTGGGGGACTCAACCTTGAGTTGAGTGACCATTCTGTTGAATGGAGACATCTGGTCTGGGACCAGGATGTGGAACCAGTCTAGCACTCGGGAACTCAGACTAGAGTTGAGTGGCCATTCTTTGAATGGAGGCACCTGGTTAGTTACCAAGAATTTAAGCTAGTCCGAGACTAGGGACTCAACCCGGGGCTGAGGGCCATTCTCTAGGAGAATGGAGGTGGAGGCGCTTGGTCTATTACCAAGTATTTGACCTTGTGTCAAATTATGCAACCTATGGCTGAGGCACCTGATCTGTTACCAAGATAACACTATAAGCCCTAGATCGGGTCTGGGCATGTGTGACACTCTAACCCTCGATCAGTGGGCTTTGTGATCTTCTCCAAGGCTTAGCTACCCTTGGTTAAGACACCTTAGTATCTAATTTTGGTGTCACACAAAGTGTGAGATAAAAGCATTAGTAATTCTCTCTGTTTATGATGATGTACTTTGAGTGGGGATGAAGGACCACCTTGACCACTTGTTTTGACCACAGGGCACTTGAAGAAGGCTAAAGTAAAAGTCTAAAATACATAAGGACCCTTAGTACCACTAAGGAATCAAAGTGAAAGTGCAAAAAGACCTTTAGTACCACTAAAGGTAAAAGTCAAAGTGATAAAAAAATAAAATAAAATTAGTTTGTCTTTTGAGTTTTGGTCCACTTACAGGTGACTCAAAGGCTATAAAAGAAGATCAATCCATTTCATTATCACACACACTTGCTCTCACACTTGCAACTACTCCAACAAAAGAATTTGTTGCTTATTGAAGACAAGGAATTTTTTGCATTTATGCCCTAGCATGGATGAGTCTAGCTAGGGAATCCACACTTGTCTTGTTGATCAACCCTAAACTAGGGTTTCACTATCTTTGCAGCAGCTAGGGTTTAACCCTAAGCCTCTCCTCCTTCATGACTGCCTCAATCAGCTTCATTTCTCTACAGGGCAGGTGCCTTTCTTCACGGGCAGCCCTATCTCTCATCTGGTTGCCCCCTTCTACTCTCGGTCATCATCAACGAGCCCTAACAAGACTCAAGCAGGCTGCCATTAGTGTCTGGCAGCAACAGGTTGCCCGCCATGCATTCCAGGCAGCCTTGTTAGGGTCCGGGCAGGAGATAAGGAGGCCTGTCAGACCTCCGGCAGGCAGCCAACAGTCCGGGTTAGTCCCAGACAGACCTCGGGCTACCTAGACAGAAACCCAGGCAGGTCTCGGCATACGGCAACAGGCACTCCGGGTAGGCTGCCACAGTTCGGGCAGCCGAGAAGACCACGAGCAGATCACGGGCAGTCTGAGCAGGTTTTCAGGCAACAGAGAAGACCACGGGCAGCATAAAGAATCAGTCTCAGGCAACTGTACTAAATTCAGGTAGTACCCAGGCTGACCTAATTTCTGGGTTGGGAAGACAGCTGGGCAAGAGAGAGAAAATTAGGACAGAAAGCCCTAATTTGATAAAAAGCCTAAATTGGTATTTTTGTGTAAAAACTATCTTCTGTTATTTTGTGGATCTCTGGTACAAACCCATTAGGGTTTGAGAATTCATTGAAGAACTGAGTCATCTCATTTACGAGATGAATTACTAATGCTTTTGGGGTTTTTGTCTTTTAAAGGTTTTCCCAGTGAAAAACTCTTGTGTTCAGTGTTCTTGATGTGTTTATGTGTTGATGTTTTTACTGCACTTGTCATTTGTTATCAGTTAGTCTGTAAATTTTAAAGTATTCATGCTAATGCCAAAAAATTTAACAATATAGAGTCTTAGTACAACTAAATACAGTTAGCCTTGATTTGACCTGTAACTGAATAGTAATAGTTTGTTGACTAATTACTTTTTACATTGTCTCTTTTCACATTTACTTTATGTCACTTGACTCTTTTAATTTTTCTTTCCGGGCCCGCTTTTCTTCTTCCCTTTATCAAGTGTTTGTTGTCCACGTATGTGTATTTGGGTGACAGGACTGGATGACCCTGGGGAATGCCAGCATGGCTCATCTTTTGCAACAATTCTGCATATGCTTGGCTTCCAGCTAGCAGTTGACCTCAAGGTGGCATGAAAGAGATTGGAGTTGCTTGTCTCGGGAACTGCTGAGGAATCTGAGGTATTTGTGGACTGCTAGACTGCTGAGTTGGAGTTGATCCTGATGGACCATAGTTGATGATTTTGCCTCCTGGAGTATAATATTCGCACTGGCATTTGCTACTTTGGTATCAAAAGCATCTGCATGCCTATATAAAATATGTTCGTGTCCAGAAAACAGTGTTTTGGATTGCAGGATTTTGGATGGTTGTGCCATTTTAGCTATACTGTGCCCTGGAATGGTATCAAGTAGGTTTTGAAATTTACGATTTAGAGCACACAAATTGTATTCTTAGCAAATGAATGACTGGGGACGATTAATGGTATTTCGAATTACCTGGTAACCGTAGATGATCGAAAGCTCTTTCTCTGTTGCAAATGCGACATTGGGCAGGTAGATTGACTCTGGTTAAGCTTGCTCTTCTGCAACAAATGATAAGGGTAAAACAACGCAGAGTTTTGAAATTATAACGGGTTGAGCAAATTCAAAATAACGGACAAGTTGGCATAAATGGATTTGGCACACAAGCAGATGACATCACTGTAGGTGTGGGGCTCGGGTGGACACGTGTTTACATATTAGTGGATTAACACCACAATGACATGACCTTCTGGTGACTTGGGTGGTTTCGGCAAAAACCAGGACGGTTTTGGTAAAACCACAACTCCTGACAGATCGACGGTTTTTAAAAGGTATCCCAACGAGGAGTTATCAATCAGCGGGTGCCAAGTGTCCCGTTTTTGTCGTATCTAACTCCTCGGCAAGAGAAATTAACATCGGAAAACTTCGTCGAGGAGCTATCAACGTCAACCGTTGATCTTTTGATTCACTTTTTATTAGCTTGCCACCTTTTTTTATTTTCCTTGCATCTAACCCGCACGCTATTCATCGTGGCCATCAATATGAAAATAGATCAATGGTTTTCCGCTGCATCATAGTTAGCACTTGGATCTATCGCCTCAGTCACGTGTCATAGCCCAAATTTACATGTCCCTCGCGATTTTAGCCCCTCTGGGCTGATTTCCTAAACATCACAGCTATTTCTAGCTGTTCTGAAAACCTTCAGAAAAACTAGGTACTAACACCACCTTTTAAATCAGAGTTAGTATTCAGTAAGGAAATTGGATGGTAGATCAAAAGGTTGCATATCCCTTTCCCTTTGCAAGATAACCCTTTTGTAGCTTGTTTTTCTATGATCCCATGTGCCCAAAGGTTCCAGATCACTTGTCAATCCTTCAAGTAGCAAAAATTAAAATCAATCTCTTCCCTTTATTGTATTTTTCAGACCTGAAATTAGTTAAAAACTTAAAATAAAATCAGAATTTTCAGATCTTAAAATTCAGTTGTTGTTTTCACTGCTGTTCTTTTAAATCAGCCGAATTTTTATGCAATTAAATCTGGAATTTACATCATCAAAGCTAGAGTATAAAATCAGATTTGATTCCAGCTCATACCAATTTAGGTCTGTTTATGCCATATGGGGCTGCTGTTACAGTCATTTAAATCTGAAATATACATCAGAAATTAATACCTCTAAGATCAGATATAAATCAGCCCATGTGCCACTCAGAAATATATTAATAGGGCAGCTGTTTAAAGCCTTAGAAATCTGGAAAACATATTGTACAAGTTACAACCTTATAAAAACCAGAGTTGTGATTAGTCTTCCTCAACCAGAAGAGAAAGACTATCTATCACCCATAGGAAAGCCTCTCTTGTCCTGGATTAATTCCCAGCCTAAGATGTAGAAGAAGGATTGGTGAGGTCACAGTGGCCTCCCTCTTAGTTACCCTTGTCTTTCACCTAATGAATTAGGGCTTTGTTATCTAGGGTCTGGAATAAAGTTGTAATACTACTGACAAAATTTTAACGAATAACAAAAGTAAAACACTTGAAGTATCAGAAGAGAATTGTGCTAGAACCGGAATAAAGAAGCAAGTTGCAACAATGCCTTCTCATCACCCTAATTCCTAATTATAAGAGTCATTTTATTGTTCAACCAACTTACCAACATCAACATCACTCTGGACAAAGACAACACTCAGATTATTACATTATGAAAAATCAAAGAAGTTCACTTCAAGAATTGAATCAACAAACAATTCCAAAGAGAATCAAAGTAGGATGGATCGATTCTCTAACCATGAAATAGTTTTGTAAAAAACTTCAAAGATCCTTTTATCTCGTTTCCTCTACCCCGTGATACTATCAAAAGAAAAAAGCTTATTGGGGTGAAGATGCATTTTGGAGACCAAGGCAAATGGACATCAACCACTCTTTTCCATGCTTTAAAGACAAAACATTTTTAGGGAGGATGACTTGCAATATACCTAAATGCATATTACCATTATGTAATAATGTTACAATGTCATAAGTCATTAAAACTTTACATTGCAGTACATGCATTACAGCACCTACATTGAGACCCCTCTCAGGGACACTCAGGATAACTGGCTCACCTCCTGATGCTGTTGGTGGCTCAACAGCAGCCCAGAGAGATAATGGCTAGAAGATTATATACATGTCCTATAATTTTTATTCATGTGAATATGTAAACTGTATTGATCTCTAAATAAACAATGCCTAGACGCAAATAAGGTTACCTGAATAGAGTAATCACCAGGAGACTCCTCTGTGCCTGCAAGAAAGCTTCCCATCATGACAGTAGATGCTCCCAATGCCAAGGCCTTCACAATGTGCCCTGAATTTGAAATTCCTCCATCAGCAATGATAGGCACACCGCTCTCTTTTGCAACAGATGCAACTTTGTAGACTGCTGTTGCCTGCAGCAATCAATATCAAATCTGTGATGATGAAAACTGGCGACCTGAAGTCTATAACAAAACTTTCAAACCAAATTTTAATAGATTAAATGAATGAGAAGTATGTGAGTTAGCGACAGCATGTGTATTCTGTAGAGAGAAACAGCAAGATGATATATCTCTCTGAAAAGAATCATAACAACTAAAAAGACCGTTCAAACAGAAACTTGTATTATGTTTCCTTTTGGCACTGGAATTTGAGGGCATCTCACTTTTTCTCACAACAAAACAGATTTTCATACACATGTACAATAAAAACTTGTTCTAAAAGCATTTCCGGTTAATATGACAAAATCGGTTAATAAAAAACTTCAAATATGTTTCACCCAAATATGGAATAATGTACAATATTCGTTGTAGTATGCAATGTATGCTTTCTCAGTATTTACAAAGACCAAAGGGAAATATCAAATATATAAGCTCACTCGTCCAAATACATGTGAAGTTTGATTGATCTTAAGATAAGGCCGTTGGCTACCTTTTATTCCATGTTATTGTTGCATCAATAAATTTATAATTCAAATAACTTATCAATGCATTTATAGTTCAAATAACTTATCAATCAATTGTTGACAACCTGTATTTGATGTTTGAAAATCTAATCATGGCAGATTCCCAAGGTTATATCTATTGTAATCGTGCACAACATAGTTTAAAGTCTCTGTTTGTCATCTACTTGTGGAAAGTAACCTGTACTAAGATTCAACTCTGTACCCAACAATCTCAATAAATTCTTCTGAAACTGACAAGTTTTTTTCACATCAATGCATATTTTTCCACCAAATCTATAGAGCTTAAAGACAACTGAAAAACAATAACCATAGTTTCATTAGACTATACAGTTTAGTAAGAGAAATAAAGTAGGATATATTAAAAGTTAAACCATGGAATGTGACACACTTGTAGCAGTTTAAGTGCAAATCCCATGTCGGTTTGAATGGGAAGAGCCTGCCCATTGTTATGCCTCAGTGTCTGAAGCATTCTTCCAGATGTAGCAGAGTGAGAGGTCTCTATTTCTTTTGTAAAGGCCAAGTTTTCAGGGCTATATTATGTAGAGTGTTGATTTTGAGGCTAAATACCCCTGATTAGGTCATGGCAGGTCCCCTTGGTTTCCACCTCAAGGAAGTGCTGGCCTTGTGGCTCTACTAATTACCCCTTTGGGTGGGTGTCCGATGCCCTTGAGGCAAATCAATGGGACACATTGCCACACTCATATTTTGCTTTGTAGAGGTGAATGCACATTTAAGGGTTGTCTTACCCGGTTTAGCACACGTCATGTTGCCCACTTGGACCTATTGTTTTGATGCAAAACCCCTCGTCCTCATCTCCACTATCCAAACCCATGACGCCATTCCTTAAAGAAGAAGCCTACATTGTTAAAAAGGAGGGCGTTAAAGGACAAGCATCAATTGGGGTTAGTTGGAGCATGATGCCCTCCTTTTGGCTCATCTTGCACTTCGTGGAGCCTAATTGCACATTTTTATTCTTATTTTATGTCATTGTATGGTTTAATCCCCAGTTTGTGGGTGCACTAACCTTAAATTTTATAATTTGTCATTAACTTTGTAGATTTGAATTTGTAAAAGGTTGAGGGTTGTCTCATATAAATAAGACAACCTCACCTCAATTGTAAAACATGGACAAGGTTCAAAAAATGATATCTTTTCTTTTTCTCTTAGTTTATTGGAGCACTTGAAGCTATGCACACCTCTCTCTTGGATGTCTTTTTTGCTTGAAGGATGAATTGATGATGTTCTATGGTTTAATCTTGCACATGCTAAGTTGATGCTAGACTAATTGTAATAACTCATGCTCAAGGGTGACCTAAGATGTGTTGAATTTTAGCACTAGCATGAACACTTAAAAATTTTGCAGACTAACTTAAACAAATGACAAGTGCAATAAACAACATCAAGCACATCAACACATTGAAAACAAAAATTTTCACTGGGGAAACCTTTAAAGGACAAAAACCCCAAAAGCATTAGTAATTCATCTCGTAAATGAGATGACTGAGATTTTCCAAAAAATCCACAAACCCTAACTGGGTTGTACCACAATTACAGAGAAGATCAATTTTTCCACAAAAATGCCAAATTAGCTTTTTACAAAAATTAGGGCTTGATGCCCTAATCTTCTCTCTCCTGCCCAAATAGTTCAAACCCTGCCCGGATCTGTTTAACTTGTGCTCGGAACTGTTCTCTCTGATGCATGTATGTTTCTCTCTCCTGCCCATTAATTTCTCTGCTGCCCAAACCTTGCCCTATTGTGCTACCCTCTGCCCGGATCTGCTATTGGGCTGCTATACTACTACCCGGAGGGCAAACAGACCCAACCGGGGCCCTTTAAGGCTGGCCCATAGGTTGCCCGGAGGTCTATACAGACCCGGTAGCCCTACGGGCTACTGCAAGAGCCTCACGGGTATGCCCACAGGCTACCCGGAGGTCTGTGTGGCCACGTCAGCCCTCACAGATCTGCCTAGAGGCTACCCAAAGGTTGGCCGTGAGCCAAAACCCTCACGGGTATGCTACCCAAGGGTAGAAAGGAGGGTCAAACCCTCAACATTCCTGCCCGAAAGAAGCAAGGGAGCGGCCCATGGAAAAGTTGGGTTGCCCGTAAAACTGATGGCTTCTCGGTGAGCTGAGCGAGAGGCTACCCATAAAAATAACCAGCTGCCCGTGAGATGAAGGAGTTGGGGTGAAACCCTAGCTCATAAACCAGCTGCTGCTATTTCACAGTGAATCCCTAGCTTAGGGTTTTACTTCAGTAAGTGATGATGCCCTAGCTAGACTCATCCATGCTAGGGCATAATCATAAAAACTTTCTTCTTCAAGACCTATGAGATCTTTTGATGGAGCAGCTGTAGCTGTGAGAGAAAGTGTGTGTAATAATGAAATGGATTGATCTTTTATATCCTTTGAGTCACCTGTAAGTGGACCAAAATTAGAAAGATCAAAATATTAATATTTTATTCTTTTCTAATTTTGACTTTTGCCTTTAGTGGTACTAAAGGTCATTTTGCATTTTCACTTTTACACCTTAGTGGTACTAAGGGTCTTTATGTATTTTTGAATTTTGCTTTAGCCTTCTTCAAGTGCCCCTGTGGTCAACACATGTGGTCAAGGTGGTATTTCATTACCACTCAAAGTACATCATCATAAACAGAGAGAATTACTAATGCTTTTATCTCACACTCTATGTGACACCAAGATCGGGTACTAAGGTGTCTTAACCAAGGGTAGCTAAGCCTTGGAGAAGAACGCAAAGCCCACTGATCAATGGTCAGAGTGTGACACATGCCTAGACCCGGTCTAGGACTTATAGTGTCTTCCTAGTAACAGACCTGGTGCCTCAGCCATAGGATGCATAATTTGCCACTAGGTCAAATACTTGGTAACAAACCAAGCTCCTCCATTCTCTCGGAGAATGGCCCTCAACCCTGGGCTGAGTCCCTAGTCCCGAACTAGGTGAATTCATGGTAACTGACCAAGTGCCCCCATTCAAAAGAATGGCTACTGAAATCTAGGATGAGTCTACCAGTGCTCGACTGGTTCCACATCGTGGTCCCGGACCAGATGTCACCATTCAACAGAATGGTCACTCAACTCAAGGTCGAGTCCCCCCAATGCAGGATTGGGTCGATATCGTGGTCCCAGGCCAGATATCATCACTCAACAGAATGATCACTCAACTCTAGGTTGGGTCCACAGCGTGGTCCCAAACCAGGTGTCCCCATTCTCCTAAGAGAATGGCTCTCAATGCTGCTCAAAAATTAGGAGAATGGCTCTCAATGCTGCTCAGAAAAATCAACACTCCCTCTCAGCGAGAGAGGCATTATCTGCCATGCCAAGCTTATCACGAAAGTACACGAACTTTGATGTTGTCAAAGGCTTGGTCAAGATATCTGCAATTTGTTCATTTGTACGAATGTACTGCAACTTCAGAGCACCTCTTTGCACTAGGTCTCTATTGAAATGATACCTCATTTAAATGGGTTTCGATCTATCATGAAACACTGGGTTCTCCGAAAGCTTTATGCAACTCTGATTATCGCAATGGATGATCATTGAGTCAAGCTTTCCCCTGAACAGATCAGATATAAGTTTTCTGAGCCAAACTGCTTCCTTGCAGGCATCACTTGCAGCAATATACTCTGCCTCAGCTGTACTCTGAGCTATGGAACCCTGCTTCCTACTAGACAAAGAGATCATTGTTGATCCCATACTGAAGCAGTGACCAGAGGTACTTTTCCGGTCTACTGCATGCCAACCCAATCTGAACCTGCATATCCAAATAATAATACTCCACTGCTAAAAGTATACCTAAGCCCATAAGTGATAGTACCTCGCACATATTTGAGTACATGTTTGGCAACTATCAAGTGTATGTGCTTCGGATTGGACATGAACTGACTTAGAGCATTCACTGTGTAATAGATGTCCAGTCTTGTGTGCATAAGATACATCAGGGATCCAAGAATCTGTCTGTACAGAGTAGAGTCCACACTCTGTGAACTGGTAGCTAAGTCACACAACTTTATCAAGTTGGTAGTCATGGGTACGCTCATGGACTTGCAGACCTGCATCCCAAATCTCTGTAAAATATCCACTGCATACTTTCCTTGTGTCAGGAAGATCTCGCCTGGCCTTTGCCAGAACTCTAAGCCAAGGAAGTAATGCATCAATCCAAGATCTTTCATCTCGACTTCAAAGGTAAGCTCCCTCTTACATTGTTCTATCAACTATTCATCACATGTGAGAAACAAGTCATCTACATATAGAACAAGTATCAAGACATGATTATGAACAACCTTAAAGTACAAGTTAGAATCAACTGTACTTTTGGAAAACCCCAAGCTGTGGAGAAATCCATCCATCCTCGCATACTAGACTCTTGGAGCCTGTTTCAGTCCATACAAGGCGTTCTTCAGTTTACATACATGGGACTTCTTCCCATGAGTCACAAAGCCTTCAGGTTGTTCAATATAGGCTTCCTCCTCAATCTTGTCGTTGAGGAAGGTTGTCTTTACATCCATCTGATGTAACTTCCATCTGAATACTGCAGCAAGTGAAATGATGGTTCTAATTGTAGTGTACCTTGCAACAAGAGCAAATGTCTCATCATAGTCAATGCCTTCTCTCTGAGTGAAGCCACGAGCTACGAATCTGGCTTTATACTTCTCCACACTGCCATCAACAGCATGCTTGATTTTGTAAAGCCATCTGGATGTCACTACTGACTTTCCTGTTGGTATGGGAACAACTTCCCACACATCATTCTTCATGATTGAACTGTACTCTTCAATCATGGCATCAACCCATACCTATCAACTTGCTGCTTCTTCATATGAGGAAGGTTCTGCACTAATAAGCTGGCTCATAAGAGCTGAGTACTTTTGTGGTCTTATGCTTTCTCTGAAAGTCACGGGAGGAGCTTTATGCTTCTCACCTTCTTGTACCATTTCTCGGTACCAAGCAGGTCTCCTTTTGGAAGGAGTAATTTCAAGTAGTTCTTTTGGTTGACTTTCAGTGTCCTCAAGTGCATCTGGAATTTGATCCTCAAATTCCTCTTCCTCCCTCTGAATTTCTGAATCTAAAAACTCAAGGGGAGGAACTTCATCTTCCGTTGAAATCTCTAGTGTTTACGAAACACAGCTTCCTCATAGACACGATAAGCCTTCAAGCAATCACTGTACCCGACAAAAATACCTTTCTTACCGGAGGGCTCTAACTTGGCCCTCTTTTCTTTTGGCACATGAATGTACACCGGAGTGCCAAAAATCCTCATGTGATCAACTGCAGGTTTCTTCCTGGTGAAGACTTCTTCTGGAGTCTTCTCCCCCAATATAGCACGAGGGCTTCTGTTCTGGATGTAAAAAGATCTAGATCAGTAAGAATGGCTTTAGCAGCTTCACAGATCGTTCTATTCTTCCTTTCTGCAACCTCATTCTGCTGAGGGTTGTAGGTACGTGTTGAGGGTTGTAGATACTGCCAGCTCTTTCTTGATTCCTGCTTCTCGGCAAAAATCATCAAACTCATTAGATTCATACTCACCTCCGTTATCTGATCTCAAGATACGGATGTGTCTACCAGTCTAATTTTCAATCATTACCTTGAACTCTTTGAACCTGTCAAAAGTTTCACTCTTGGCCTTAAGGAAGTAAATCCATGACTTCCGAGAGTGATCATCAATGAACAAGACGTAATATAAACACCCACTCAAAGAGGGTGAAGACATAGGCCCACAAATGTCAGAATGAATCAAATCCAAAATGCGTTTAGATCTATTCTTGCTTCTGGAAAAGGATTTCTTAGTGTTCTTACCTAGAGCACATCCTTTGCAGATTCCATCATGTTTTGGAGATACCTCTCACATACCTATGACCATCTTCTGCAATCCTGGGAGAGTTGTGTAGTGAAGATGTCCAAACCTTCTATGCCACAATTCATATGGATCAACTGTATGATGTACCAAAGCATGAGTGGAATCTTCGAAAGCCTTGTAAAGGCCTCCCTCTCGAACCCCAATTTGTACAGCGAAGCTTAGATCTTCGTCCTTTGCCCATAGAAGGAATTTCTTGTCCATGAAGAGGACTCTGTAGCCCTTGTCCTCTAAGCCAACAACAGATAGAAGATTCTTCTTTAAACCATGAACATATAAGACATCATCAATATGACGAACCGTACCTGAGCCAAGTTGAAGTGAAAGTGAGCCAACTCCTTCAATCTTGTAAGTGGAGTCATCTCCAAGTTCCACTTGTGTGGTGAACTTCTTCTTTCTGTAGCTGGTGAGAGCTCCACAGTTACCTGTCATGTGCCTGGAGGCACCACTATCCACCAACCAAGAGGTGGCACTGTCTGTGATAGAACCAGAGAGAGCAAAAATCAGGTAGTACTCTCTTCTAGGTTCTTCTTCTTTGTTAGCCTTGGCTTTCTTCTTCTTTGGTTCTTCTTCCTCTTCTGCTTCTGCAATAGAGGCTTGAAACCTTCGCTTGGGTTTCTTCTTAGTTTGCCTGCAATCCTTGGCAAAATGTCCAAAATTGTGACAATTATAGCATTCCACTTTTGACATGTCGGAGAACTTACCTTGAGGTTTCTTTCCTTTCTTTTGCTGAGGGAGAGGCTTCTTGAACTTCTTTGTCTTTGCTGCAAGTGCAAGGTTACCTTCCTTGGTTACCCTGCCTGAGGTTTTTTCCTCTTCTTCTATGCAATCACGCCACAATCTTTCGAAAGATGGCAAATTCTCTCGTGGTTCTCTCATCCACTCACAGATGCCATGAAGGTTTCCCAAGAGCTTGGGAGACCATCAACCACAGTTTGCACAAGGTCAACATCATCAACAACAATACCAATAGCACTGAGTTGATCTCTTACTTGTGCAATCTTCGTGAAGAAAGAACCAACCCCTTCATCCTTGTTCAGCTTCAAAGTTCGTAGCCTTTTCTTCAAGACTCTCTTCTGACTGGGAGCCTTCTTCTCATACAAGTTGGTCAAGGTGTCAAAGCATTCTTTGGCAGTCTTCAAAGCTGTGATGTTGGGCATCACCGTTTCATTGACAGAATCATAGATGATTCTTCTAGCCTTACCCTGCTTCTTCTTGTAAGCAAGTCTGCCAGCATTAGATGTTGGCTCTTCACTGACATTAAACACAATGTCATCTAAGTCACTTTCTTCTAGAATAGATGTCAACCTAGCCTTCCAGTAGTTGTAGTTAGTTGAACCTTGTAGCTTCTCTTCCGGTCTGAAGATATTGACGGCCATCTCTGCCACTTAATCAAATGTTAAGTCTGCAAAATATCCCAATGTCTAGGAAGACAACAACAATCTCCCTTTACTGTGTCTTCACATGCTAAGCTCTGATACCATGTTGAATTTTAGCACTAGCATGAATACTTAAAAATTTTGCACACTAACTTAAACAAATGACAAGTGCAGTAAACAACATCAAGCACATCAACACATTGAACACAAGATTTTTCACTGGAGAAACCTTTAAAGGACAAAAACCCCAAAAGCATTAGTAATTCATCTCGTAAATGAGATGACTGAGATTTTCCAAAAAAACCACAAACCCTAACTGGGTTGTACCACAATTACAGAGAAGATCAATTTTTCCACAAAAATGCCAAATTGGCATTTTACAAAAATTAGGGCTTGATTCCCTGATCTTCTCTCTCCTGCCCAAACAGTTCAGACCCTGCCCGGATCTCTTTAACTTCTGCTTGGAATTGTTCTCTCTGCTGCCCGTCTGTTTCTCTCTCCTGCCAGTTAATATCTCTACTGCCCAAACCTTGCCCTACTATGCTGCCCTCTGCTCGGATCTGCTGCTAGGCTGCTGTACTGTTGCCCAGAGGGCAGACAGACCCAGTGGGGGCCCTCTAGGGCTGGCCCGTAGGCTGCCCGAAGGTCTGTACAGACCCGGCAGCCCTGCAGGCTGCTGCAAGACTCTCACAAGTATGCCCACAGGCTGCCCAGAGGTTTATGTGGCCACGGCAGCCCTCACGGTTCTGCCCGGAGGCTACCCAAAGGTTGGTCGTGGGCCAAAACCCTCACGGGTATGCTGCTCGAGGGTAGAAGGGAGGGTCGAACCCTCAACGTGCCTGCCCGGAAGAAGAAAGGGGGCAACCCGTGGAAGAGTTGAGCTGCCCATAAAACCGACGGCTTCCCGGTGAACTAAGAGAGAGGTTGCCCGTAAAAATAACCAGCCACCCATGAGATGAAGGAGTCAGGGTGAAACCCTAGCTCATAAACAGTTGTTGCAATTTGACAGTGAAGCCCTAGATTAGGATTTTACTTCAGTAAGTGATGATGCCCTAGCTAGACTCATCCATGCTAGGGCATAATCATAAAAACTTTCTTCTTCAAAACCTGTGAGATCTTCTGATGGAGCAGTTGTACCTGTGAGAGCAAGTGTGTGTAATAATGAAATGGATTGATCTTGTTTTATATCCTTTGAGTCACCTGTAAGTGGACCAAAATTAAAAAGATCAAAATATTAATATTTTATTCTTTTCTAATTTTGCCTTTTGCCTTTAGTGGTACTAAAGGTCTTTTTGCACTTTCACTTTTACACCTTAGTGGTACTAAGGGTCTTTATGTATTTTTGACTTATGCTTTAGCCTTCTTCAAGTGCCCCTGTGGTCAACACATGTGGTCAAGGTGGTCTTTCATTACCACTCAAAGTACATCATCATAAACAGAAAGAATTACTAATGCTTTTATCTCACACTCTATGTGACACCAAGATCAGGTACTAAGGTGTCTTAACCAAGGGTAGCCAAGCCTTGGAGAAGATCGCAAAGCCCACTGATCAAGGGTCAGAGTGTGACACATGCCTAGACCCAGTCTCGCGCTTATAGTTTCTTCCTGGTAACAGACCAGGTGCCTCAACCATGGGCTGCATAATTTGACACTAGGTCAAATACTTGGTAACAGACCAAGTGCCTCCATTCTCCCGGAGAATGGCCCTCAGCCCTAGGCTGAGTCCCTAGTCCCGGACTAGGTGAATTCCTAGTAACTGACTAGGTGCCTCCATTCAAAAGAATGACTACTCATATCTAGGCTGAGTCTACCAGTGCTAGACTGGTTCCACATTGTGGTCCCAAACCAGATGTCACCATTCAACAGAATGGTCACTCAACTCAAGATTAAGTCCCCCCAGTGCAGAACTGGGTCCATATCGTGGTCCCAGACCAGATATCATCATTCAACAAAATGATCACTCAACTCTAGGTTGAGTCCACACCGTGGTCCCGAACCAAGTGTCCCCATTCTCCTAAGAGAATGGCTCTTGATGTTGCTTAGAAAAATCAACAAGATGCACTATCTTGCTCATTCTTGGTTAATGTTGGTAAGTTTATCTCCTAACCCTAGTTTAATGTTGCTCTCGAAGTGCTTTAGAATGAGTTAGGGTTTGTTTGCTAGCATTTCATCAACTTGCTTGAGGAGACATTCCTACCAAGGAGCTTTCAATTGTTTTGTTGGGCCTTCGACTTCTCTATTTGCCCTAATTAGGATTTTGTTACCTAACCCTTAAGGTTGCTAGCTTAGCCCTAGTTGTAAGTATTGCATACCATCTCAAGAAGAGGGACGGTAGCCTTGATCTTTCATAGCCCTAGGGTTTAAGACAAGAATCTAATACCCTAGCTATGTCAATTCTCTTTTTATCAAATTTTACATGTTTTATTTTATGCATAAAATATTTTGCTATTGGAAAAAACCTTAAAAATCTAAATAAATTCATGAATCCAAAACTAGTCGTGATTTGGTATTTATGGTCAACCCTAAAATTTAGCCCTAGGATTTTACCACAAACCCTAGAGGGCATCCTCTTTTGAAAAGTGCTTTGGGATACATGAAACCCTCATAATTGGTGAATTAGAGGGTTTGCGGTATTTCTAGCTTATCCTACAACTTTGCCCTAGTTCAATTGTCCTCTTTTTCTTGAGGGTGCACTTTTTGGAGTGGTTGCCTTGGGAAGTGTGACATTGCCTTGAAAGGTGTGATATTACTTGGAATTTGTGATAAGATGAATAACTCCATTTATATATGACTATTGTGTCTTGATTTGATATTGTTTGGCTTCTATAAGGCACTAGTCATAGCTATTAAGTTTTCAAGGAAGGTATTTTTGGTTTGTTGGTGGTTAAAGGTATCTTTCATTGATTAGGGTCCCCCCTAGGTTTTGGAGTTACCCAAAGTGTTGAGAGGTTAGACTGTGGTGACATTGGGTGTAACTCTCTCCCAAGCTTACCGTCATAGCACTAGACCTACATAGCCTTGATTTGCAAAGAGGTGCTAGTTTGAGCGGTAACACCCAGATGTTGAATGTGAATTTGAATTTTGACACCACAATGACATAACATGACCAAACAATAAGAGACCTCTTTTTACTCAATGCTATGCGCCCAGCCAAATTTTGGACCGCTAGCTAACCATAAAAGGGAAGGATGATGAAAGCATTCCACAAAACAAACCATTCTCTAAATTAAATTCACAGAAGAATAATTTCAAGCAAGGAGAATGCATATAATAAGCAAAGTGAGTTGTCTTTATGTAGATCCTAGACTTCAGGCAGACTTGCTCCTGAACCAAAGTTTGACTCGAATAGAATTATTACCTATGAACCTGATTCAAATTGCACAAGGACTTACAGGGTCTCAAACTATTTTATGAAATCCCATTAGTACAGGAATTGAGATATTCTACTATTGCTTGGGAGCTGCTCTGCAAATAATTATTATAAGTGGGAGACAAGCTCCCATCTACATTTCATCTATATTTGTGCATTCTATATTTCTCTGATTATTTCTGGTAACTTGGTTAATAACAAGGACTATTTTTTTGAAAGAAGCAATGGAATATATATAAAATACAGAGTATTTTTCAGAGAAAGGTAACACTAATCCCAGATAAGATTTTATAGTTTATTGCTCTAATTTAATCTTTCTGTAAAGAATGCAATTGAAATTAGTTGGAAATAGAGTTGCAAAGCCGCCCTGAGAGACATTTACCTGCCCTCTTCCAACAGCACATACTTCCTGTGTAGTGCATATCGACCCCGATCCCATCCCAACTCTGAGGGCATCTGCCCCTGCACTTATCAAATTTCTGGCCTGATTGGCAGTCACCACATTGCCAGCAATCACATCCAAGTGAGGAAAAGCCCTCTTAGCATAGCACAGCATATCTCTCTGGTATATGGAATCCCCCTGTGAGCTATCCAGAATAACTGCATTCACACCGGCATCGACGAGAAGCCGAAGCCTCTCTTTATCACTTTCTCTGGTCCCAATTGCTGCTCCAACAAGTATGTTGCCATCAGGTCCAAGAGATGGACTCCCCAGAGGAGGACTCTGCCTGATTCTCTTCACGTCACCTCTAAACAAAAGTTCCATAACAGACCCATCATTCTCTGAAACCAGAGGAAGATACTTGACCTTGTTATCACTCAGAATTTTTGTAGCCTCTTCCAAACTGCAGCCTGCAGGAGCTGTCACAACATCTGGCGTCATGACTTCGCTAACTTGAGTATACCTATCTGCAACCAAATCGAAGTCCCTTTCTGTAACTATCCCTAAGAGTTTAGACCCAATAGTCCCTGATTCCGTAACTAGTGCACACAGAAAGCCCTGCATCTCCTTGAAGGCGTCAATTTTATGAATAGCATCAGTTGGCAACAAACAAAACGGATCACGAACGAACCCAACTCGCTGACTTTTGGCTTTTTTCACGAGATAAGCCTGCTCATGTGGGAGATTGTTGTAATGAATAAAACCTATTCCTCCCAACGCAGCCATGGCTGCTGCCATTGAAGATTCTGTAACGGTGTCCATGGGAGAAGACAGGCATGGTGTTCTAAGAACTATATTTCTTGTTAGATAGGTAGTCAAATCCACTGATTCTGTAGCGAAATCAATATGGTTTGGATGAAAAATTACATCGTCGTAGGTGTAAGAGTGTCCCTGGTTGAATAGCTTGTGGGCTGAAAACCCATCTTCTATAGAGCTGCTACCCTCCTCGCTTCCATTGATATTGCTCGCCATCTCTGATTGTTGTGTGTTCCTCCGAGAAAGGGCAGCTGCTCACCCGTGTACTTAGATGTGTGAGTACTTAGCCGTAGAGTCAGTCGTTCGCTGCACTTCCAAACAGTGGAGATGGTCGTGGTTGCACTTATATTTATAAGTATTATACGTGTACTTAGATGCGAGTACGTAACTGTATGGTCAGTCGTTGGCTGCACTTCCAAATTGTGGAGATAGTCGTGGTTGCACTTATATTTATAAGTACTATAGTAGTTGATCTCACGAGCCAGCGCGGGTGGAGTCTCATGGTTGCCCTATAGAATTTTGATTTTATAAGGGAGGTGTAGTGGATAGACTTTTGATTTCTGCCCGGAGGTGTAGTGGATAGACTGCATTTGAGAAAAAGTTTGTATCAGTGTAATGGTGGTCGTACTATCGTTGATTATGTCCTCGCCAATATTTAGGTTGGTCGTGGCCCGTGAGTTTGGTAGCTAGGTGGCGCAATTGATGAAACTCGCTGAAAGGTTTGGAGAGGTTTTCACTGTTAAAAAAAAAGCATTGTATTTGCTCTGGGGTTGAAGTCAAGAGCCAGCGGTGGGGTCTGATGGTTGCCCCAACGGAAGTCCGGTTTCGATTTTTGCGGGGAAGGTGTAGTGAACAAACTACACCAAAAAAAAAGTATTATATTTGCTCTGAGGTTGAGGTCAGGAGCCAGTGATGGGGTCTAATGGTTGCCTCGACGGAAGTCCGGTTTCGATTCCTGCGGGGGAGGTGTAGTGAACAGACTACACCCCAAAATAGCATGTACGAATGTGGTGGTGGTCGTACTCCCATTAATTATGTCATTGCCAACATTTAGGCTAGCCTCGGCTTGTGAGTTTGGTATCCAAGTGGCACAGTTGACGAAGCTTGCTGGATAGTTTGGAGAGGTTCTCACGATTAAAATATAAAAACAAATATATATATATATGCTCCACTCATGATTTATTCATCCTATATATTATTCTCTGAACGTTTAGATGTGTCATGGTGTAAGGCGAAAATTTACCAGTCTGTTGCGCAGACTTTAATGCGAAGGCTGTTGCGCAGCAGGCCGTTGGATCTCAAGGTAGTTGAGATCCAACGGCCTGTTGCACAGCAACGATCGCATTAAAACCTGTGCAAGAGGCTGGTTATTGATCACCATGGTGTAACACTATAGGATTATAACAATAGCATGTTTTATATCTTAAATTCGTGAATAATATTAAGATAATATTTAATTTGAGTTTCTACTAGTTTATTTGTGATATTTATTTTTAAAAATTTAAGTGACATTCTTTGAACAAGTAAGTTATTTTTTTCCACTAATTGATGTGTGGTATGCAAGTTATTTTTTATTGTGATTTCAAATTAATAGAAATTTTAAAATTTTTTAGATTCTCTATTTCTCATAGGAAACTAATAGTATAGTTATTTAACTTGCTAGTGAATAATGATAGGTAAGTGACACGAACAAGTTACTTGATTTTAAGTGTCAAGAACAAGTTATTTGTTTTTTTTCACTAGGAAACCTGAGTCGTTCATCCAAACAAGAATATGTAAACAGAAGTAAACCCAGGTGGATGGAATGAAATATATCTATCCACGCCAATGGACCACCTTATCCTTAACACGAAGAAGTTACTTGTTCTCCACACTAACTACTAGTTTTTTTTCTTTTTTCTTTTTTCATCGAAGAGACAACCCTTGATATTGGCACTAATTGTTGGTTATCCATGCATAACTATGATTTATTCATGCATTAGCTACCAGTTATTCATGCATTAGCTACCACTTATCCACGCATAGCTACCGATGCTTTTTTATATTCTTTTTATAATTGCTACTTCTAATTTGGAACGAATGTCATAAAATTAATCTATGATGTATTCATGCATTAATTACTACTTATCCATGCATAACCACTAGTTATTTTTTATATTTTGTTTATAATTGTTTATTTCAAATTTGGAAAGACGACCTTAAATGAGTAAGTTATTTCTTACCCCTTTCTTTAGCCATTCCTTAACTGAAGCTTATTTAAATCTTAATCAAGATGCATACAAGCACAACAAAATACGATGACCATGAAATGAATCTCAGTTGTTGATTTGCTCAAGAAAGTCCAAAATCTCAAATAATATCTACCAAACAAAAATAGTTTAAATTTTATTCTTCATAAATAAGAATCTTACATTTTATTTCAAAAATTAATTTTAGAATAACATAATTTTAATTGATAATTTGGTAGCTTCGATTTTAATTTTAATAAATTAAACATAAGTAAAAGTAGCAAAGTTGCTTATTTCTTATATTTATGAAATAGTAAGTAATATTAATTGCTTCATTGGTGGACAAGGTTTAGTTCTCATGAGGGCCTATATCGAAGTCATGGGATCACCTTGAGGTAGTGGTCGAACTTGTGGTTGTACCCAAAGGGATTGTATTAAATGATCTCGTGACCTGTGCACACATAAGTGGATCAAATCCCACCCTTATATCTTTCAAAATTAAAACGCATGGATGGGATGTTAGGGAGGGGAGGGGAGCCGAGCAGACTCCCCCCTCATGAGCTCCACAGAGCGAAGCATCCACCATACAGGGGTCCCAAGCATGTGGATTGGTGAAGGATGGATGGGTTAGATGGTTGGCAAGGCTCCACCATGTCAACTAGGCCCATAAATGATGGTTGTGATGGTGGTTTGGGTTAGGCAAGCTCTGGTTTTAGTAATGATGATTCAAGGTTGGTTTAGGCACTAGTACATGAGCATTGAGAAGGCTTACGATATCATAATGGACTGGTACGAGATCGAAGGCGGTGGAAGTAGACAATTCTAAAGCCTCCAATCCTTTCCAATCTCTCGACATTTGTTAATTAGTAAGTCTTGCCTATTCCTCTCACATTTTTTGTTCCATTGTCTTAGGTCTTTGTAGAAATTCCCTATTCTAGTTGGCCATCTAGTGACACCCCCTGGAATTCTCTGAAGCTCAAAGGTTTCCCCACCCTCTGGCAAGAGGGAACACCATTGACATTGTATGGAATATCTATTTGTCATGCCAAAACCTCCAGTCTTTTCCTTAGTTGATTGACTTATGTTATTTCCATCTCCATGGTTGGTCAAGACAAACGCATGAAGCTTAGGAAAGGTAGCAATAATCGAACTCAAACTAAAGCTCAATTGGAAGTTGGGCTAAAGAAACCAATTGCCAACAGGTGCTATAGGAAATTCAATCCTAACTTGCTCAAGTAGAGTTGTGGTTCAAAGAGGAATTGCACTATCCAAGACATAAGAATAGAAGAAGAAAAAAGATCCTGGATTCATGACTCATAAAACACTAGAACCCAAAATACAAAGTATTACAGAACGATGGCTCTGCATTGGACCATAAAATTGTTATTAAAAAAGGTTTTGATATACACCAAGGAGGAAAGAAATGAGTTTTTATTAAAAATGAATGAAATCAATGCAAAGTTGAACTACCTCATCAAAGCTACCACCACCATGGACTATAAAATAGTTGTTTCAAATGATAATACTACTACCTAGTTTTGTCCTGCTATAGGACTCTTTTTTGTTTTTTTTTGCTATCATAGTTATTCTTAAGGGTTAATAGTCTTTACCAATAGCATTTACAAAACTAACCAAATTCTTTATGATGCAATCAATAAACTATTATTTTCAGGTTGATCGAATTTCTCATAGAATCAACGCTACTTTTTTGTGCAATTTTTTGTTTTAGTTTAATACATAACCCGTTACCTTTTTTTCAGAAGAAAAATAGTCGTTCCTTGATATTCATTAAGAATCAAAGGTAACTAGTACAAAAACGTGATAGAAGTATCACAACAAAGTTGAGAGAGAGCTACAGTCATTTCAATAAGTGAAAACTATGTCATTCTCTCAAAGGAAACCCGCCAATCATATCCACATAAAAAAACATAAAAAATCCAACCAACTTATCCAAAAAAACACAAAGAAACAATCTTTTGTTTTAATTTAACACATAACTCATTACCTAATATAAATACAAATTTGTAATGTGTAAAAGAGATTAAGCAACATACTTACCATTAATACATTTGTGTAAATATTGTATAAAGTAAAGATATCCAGAGATTATATGAATATGTTTAAAGATTTTGGTTTTGAGTAATCCCTGATACTGCTTGCTTAGGCTTCTTCACTGTCTTTACCTCTCCCTGTATGTTTTGGGTCTTAGGGGGTTATTGGTTCTTTCAGGGAGATGCTTCTCTCAGAGTGTGGCGAACTTGGAGTTCCTCCCCTTACCAGGGGGACTAGTACCAACCAAACAAAAAAAGTGGGAATGCTATCGATTTTTTCTGCCACCTCTGGGTTTCGGGTTTTTAGGGTTTTCAAACTTGCATGGGCATTCACGTGGTGCATATCCATGATTCACCTTTCTACTCCCATTGGCATGCGTAGGGTTGACTCTTGTAGCTGTTTTGGGTTCCCCCGGGGTACAGGGGTTTGGTCCTTCCCTAGCATGGGTTTTGCAATGTTTTGTCTCCTGTCTCTTGACCTTTTTCAGCTATATACCATCCGGGTTTTGTCTGACTGGTGGTTTTATCCCCGTGTGTCTCTCAGGGCCTTTCTTTTCTGGCGGGTGGAGTTATACCCACTTGTCTTACTGCTGGGTATATTGGAACAGGATTTCTTTCAGGGTGCTCCTTCGCAGTCTTTATTAAGTGGGTTATGTTTCTGATCGCTTCCGAATTTTCGAATATTAGTGGTTTTGGGTTTTATGCCCCTCTTCTTTCTTCTCTGGGGGTTAGGGTTTTTCATTGTCTCTCCTACCGGAATGTTTCTGGGTTGACTTGCAGAGGGCTCCCCTTATGGATGACATCAGGGCTTCAACACGTCACCGGCGAAAGCGTCACACTAAAGGTATAAAAACCCTAGTTGGGAAATTCCACTTCGTCCTCGGCCACGATGTGTATATGGAACGTGTGTCATATTTGTGCACACGAGCCGTGGTGGGCAGGCTGGAATATTGTCGTCTGGGAAAAAAAGCCTGGGTTGATTGGGCTACTGAATTCTGGAATTCGTTGCTGTCATATATTCCGACCATAAGTTTACTATCCAATGGATGGATAGTATTTGTTTTTCTTGAAGCGGAACATGCTATGCGCATTCTCGTTACTATCTGGCGTATCGGCCCTGGATCACTGGTGCTAGGTCGATAGCACACCCATTTTGACCCTCTCAGGGAACGAGTGACAAAACGCAACTTATGGGTTCTTTTGCCTCATCTCCCCTTTCCCCTCTAGAACAAGATCATTTTAGAGGGCATTGCAAACACGGTTGGTCGTTTCGTTGCTGCCGACGAAGATTTTCATCTCACCTTCGATAAGAGCTTGGCTTGGGTGCTGGTAGAAATGGATGTTACAAATGGGTTATCGGCTGAGGTGGAGATACTTTGCCAGGAGCGACTTTTGATTCAGAAGTTGGATTACCTCCATGTTTCGTTTCGCTGCAATAGATGCCATGAAACTGGACACCTTCGGCGAACTTGTCCACTACTCCTGAATGAGTGTTCATGCACTAGTCAGGATGGAACACCAACTTCACGTGGTCTATCTCCTTCCTCTTCTCCGGAACATCCAAAAACTGATATTTATTCTCAGTCTCTCTCCTTATTTGAAGATGTTTCAAAGTCACTTCTTGAGGCTTTGGATGAATCGGTCCCCCCTCCTGTCATTGCTTGTCCCTCTGTTATTGTCGAGGTAGCAAACTCCCCACAGGCCTCTATAGAAGCTCCTACATCACCACAACTTATTGATTCTCAAGCACACTTGCCCTGTTTGTCGCCTCCTCTCAACCTGTCTCCGGTACCATCACCATCTGTGCCTTCTTTTTCTTCACTAGTGGATTCCCCTCCGCTCCCTACTCTAGTCTCTCCTCCCTCACACTCTCCTCGCAGTCCTACATCCTCTCCATATTTCTCAGACCCTTCACTCCAAAGATCTATGTTTATCTTTTCCGCTAATACCCCTACTTCACCCTCTACTTTCCACCTGAATTCGATTCGGTTCGAAAATGTGACTGTTAGGAAAAAAAATAAGGACAAGCCAGATTCTGCAGGGGCTCTCTCCTCAGCCTCACCCTCCTTATATCCCTCTCTTGACTTGCATAAAGAATGCGGCAAGAGGGAACCCGCCTCGAGGACTTAGAGCATCGCCTCCCCTTNTGAAAATCCTCTCCCTCAATGTCAGAGGTCTGGGAGGCTAGACCAAACAATGTATCCTCCGTACTCTTTTCCACATGATTAAACCTGACATGATACTCCTTCAGGAAACGATGTCCAGCTCTTATCCCGCTCTTCATGCCTTTTCTAAGCTATTGCCCATATGGGAATTATGTGCCATCAGTGCCTCAGGCCTCTCGAGTGGTTTACTTACGGCTTGGGACCCTCATAGGGGTAGATGTCGGGCCTTTAAGACTGTTGTTGGAATTCTTGTCAAAGCTAATTTCCGAGGTATGAGTGCTCCTTTTATTATCCTTAATTGTTATGGCCCCTACATAAATAGGGATCTTTTCTGGGATAATGTTCTTAGGGGGGGTCTTCTCAGTGCTCCTAATTTGATCCTGGGGGGTGACCTTAACTTAACCATGAATGCCTCTGAGATCTGGGGCAAGAAAGTTGTCCCTAACCCTCTTGCCTCCCATTTCAAACTCCTTTTTTACTCTATAGGCCTTTTGGATATTGCCCCTACCTGTGTGGGGTCTACTTGGAGAGACGGTAGGGTAGGAGAGGAAGGAATCAGCAAAAGACTTGATTGCTTCCCGCTATCTTCTACCTTAATTCCCTCCCTCGAGGTTCACCATACGTGGATTCACCATGTGGATATCTTTGATCATTATCCTATTGTCTTTGAATGGAATAAATCGGTTGGTTCCTTCAACTTCCCTTTTAAGTTTAATAGATCCTGGCTCACCAATCTGGATTTCAATCTCTGGCTTACTAAGAGATGGCCTGAGCTAAATCCTCAGTCTTCTTTTGATGATATGGATCACCTCTCCCACAAGCTCCGAATTCTAAAGAAGGAAGTTAAAGTCTAGACCCGTGAAAAAGAAAACATTATGGTAACAGATACTATCAGGTTGGACAAGGATATTGTATCCATTCTCTCGGGATCCTCCACGGGTGTCTTGTCCCATAAGGATCAGTTATCAATGAATCTGCTTAGATCCAAAAAGAAGGGAGTTGCAAGCTCATATCCTACTCACCTGGCAACTCAAGAGTCGTACAAAGTGGGCTCAGTATGGTGACTCTAATTCAAAATTCTTTCATGCTTTGGCCTCAGGAAGAAGAAACCATAATACTATTTGGTCTTTGGAGGATGAGGATGGACACTGTATCGAGGATGAGAGTGCTCTTAAGGAACTGGGCCATAGACATTTTGCCCATATTTTTCGTGATGATAAGTCTACCTATATACTATCCCAACTCAAGGCAGTCATGCTTTACCCTAATATGATCTTACAAGAGGAGGCCCCTAGCCTCACTGCACCTGTTACTCTGTCTGAGATCGAAGGAGCATTGAAATCTTTCAAGAAGGATAGGAGCCCAGGTCCCGATAGATGGCCTGTCGAATTCTTCTTACATTTCTTTGACCTAATGGGGGACGAATTACTGTATGCGGTAGATTGTGCAAGGACTACAGGTCGCATCTCACCCTCACTGAATTCAACCTTCCTTGCCTTTATTCCTAAGAAGGATAAGCCTTCAACCTTCACTGACTTCAGACCCATTTCTTTGTGCAATATGTTGTACAAGCTCATTTCAAAGGTTATTGTTGTTCGACTGAAGCCTTTCCTGGACTCTCACATTTCCAGAGAACAGTATGGTTTCCTCAAAAATCGCCAGATCGTGGAACCTATAGGCATTACCCAGGAGACACTCCACCCGACGAAGACCAAGAATACTTGTGCTCTCATTCTCAAGTTGGATCTAGTAAAAGCATTTGACAGAGTTAACTGGTCCTACATTAGACTCATTCTGATTCAAATTAGGATGCCTCTCCTGGGTGTTAATTGGATAATGGGATGCCTCATTTCAACAAATTTCGTTGTACTGATCAATGGCACTCCCTCTAAGTTCTTCAGTGCCTCTAGGGGAATTATACAAGGATGTCCCTTGTCTCCCTTACTTTTCATTCTTGTCATTGAAGGTCTCAGTTTCTTGACCTCTGATGCTAGGGAGCACGGTCTCATAAGAGGTATAAAAATTACATCTGCACTCGCCCTCACACACCTCCTATTTGTGGATGATGTAATCTTGCTTGCCTCGGGTACTCTGCTTGAATGGATTGCTTTTGAAGTTATTTTAAGTACCTTTTGTAAGGCCTCTGGGATGAGCATAAGTGTTGATAAATCATGCTTCCTCTTCAACAATGTGGATGAAGGCACACTTGCTGATATTGCAAGAGTATTGCCATATAAAATGGATCCTATAGCCATTGGTTTCAAGTAACTTGGATATTTTCTTAAACCTTTGGGGTACAAGATTAGTGACTGGAATTGGTTGATACAGAACTTTGAAAATAGAATTTCTGACTGGTCCCACAAGTATCTTTCTCTGGGTGGCCGTTTGATCCTTGTCCAAGCGGTATTGTCTAGCATTCCGATACATTGGCTGGGCCTTGCACCCATACCTGTCATTGTCTTAAATAAGCTAAGAAGTCTAACATTTGCTTTCTTATGGGGCTCCTCTGGAACTAAAAACATGCATCATTTATCTTGTTGGATGAAACTTTCCTGGCTGAAAGAGTATGGAGGTTGGGGCATTAAAAACTTCCATTGGTTCAGTATTGCCTTAAGAACTAAAAACTTATGGATGGTCCTACAAAATCACGGGTTGTGGCACGATGTGCTAATTGGTAAGTACTTGAAAAATTACTCGGTGGCGACATGGCTCAGAGGCAAAAACTTTAAAGTCCGCGGTGTTTCAATAATTTGGAAAGGGTTCTTGCAAACACTTCCATGGTTGGGAAGATGCTTAGCATGGCATGTGGGTAATGGTCACGATGTCCTTGTGGGCATTGATCCTATTACCGGTGCTCAATCTCCTCATTATCTTCATATAGGGCTCAAAGAATACCTGGAGGACCTGGACATTACTACTCTCTCACTAGCTCGTAATATATTACTAGGCTCACATCAATATTGGTACACTGCTAAGGACCTCTGCATTGCAGGTGAATGGAAGACTGCTTGGGATAGTTACATGAGGGGTCTGGAACTCGGCAGGATCAGGCTCAATCCTTTGCCGGATACTCTTGTTTGGGATTATAACAGATCAGATGGTTCGGTGTCTGCTAAGCTTGTTTATGACGGTCTTGTCCAATCATCATCTCCCCCAACAAGTAACAGACTACTAGCTCTCATATGGTCTGGCATTCTGCCCATAAAAATCAGCTGTTTTATTTGGCTGGCACTGGAAAATAAAGTTCTTACGTGGGACAATCTACAGAAAAAAAAGGTTGGATAGGGCCCGGTATTTGTGCACTCTGCTATGCAGATGAAGATAGTATACAACATTTATTTTCTACTTGTTCTGTATGGAAGAGTATTCTTATTCAGCTAAATGGACAGTACCATTTCGTTCCCCCTTCCTAGAGCAATAATCTCTACATTTATTTGGGGAACTGGATAGACATATTCACAAATTACTCGGTTTGCTGCTACCTTCCATTTTATGTGATGTGGGCTATCTGGAAAGCAAGAAATTTATACATTTTGAAGGAAAAAAGAAGTCAGTCTTAAACATTTTACATCAGATCACAAATCTCTCTCAGTTGTATTGTCCTCCCTGTAAAAAGGCTATTAAGCTCAGAGCCTTAGGCTAGAACCCTTCTCTAGTCTATCCCTGTGGTTTTTTTGATGGGGCATCGGCAAAAAACATTGGAGGAGCTGGCATCTGCTTATTACGAAACGAGTCTCATTCCTTTGAGTTTGCATTGGGGGCTAGATCTTGCACCAATACTAAAGCAGAACTGATTGGGCTTTGGGCTCTTCTGCATATTGCCCAGGTGATGGGGATACCCACACTTAACATATTGGGTGACTCTTTTGTCATTATCAATTGGGCTAAGGGCATTGATGCCCTCTCTCCACCTGATCTCAGTCACTAGTGCAAGGACACCAGAAAACTCTGCACCTTCTTCATGCACTTGTCTTTCTACCATATCTATTGTGAACATAATCAGCTCGCAGACAGTCTATCGAAGACTGCCCTTTCATTGGCTTCTGTTACTGGTTTCTATACTGAAAATTTTGAAGGCCTTTTGGTCTCTCATGATAATTTCAAGCTCTTTTGAGCTAGGTGCAGGAGCATGTTCTCCCATATTTTTTAGGCACCTTTTTGTTTGATTCGGAGCGAGCAGATTCAGATAGCAGCTCTATGCATATATGTTCACAGTTGAGATGGTACAGATGGACAGTCCTCCATATGTCTCTGACTGGCATTTTCTATTTGATGTGTATAATCTTGGATCTCCCCCTTGGCAGCTCAGTTGTGTTGAGACTCGTTCTTGGTATATAAGTAGATCTGAACTCCTTCCATGACATTACATGATTGTAACCCATACTCAAGGATGGCACATTAAGATGCCATTTGATTCTATTAATGAATATCAAGGACAGGCTTTTTTCTTTCTGAAAAAAAAAACCAAATATAAATTGGTTTTTATTTGCATATATAGAAATAAAAATTTAATATAAAAGATGATATGTATGTCTTAATTGAGTTTAATTTAACTAATAAATAAAAAACTGTTATGCCTTTTATTTAGATTTATGGCTCCCTATTGCATGTGTACTTTCACAAACCCATCGTCAAAGCATATTCTAAAGATTAAAAAAAAGGGAACTAGGAGAACCACGAATTAAAAAATTTGAGTAGTCATGAATTATTATTGCGTGAAAAAAAAGGAAGTAGGAGAACCATGAACTAAAAAGTTTGAGTAGTCATGCAATTAGAATATATTATTGCGTGATAAAAAAAAGGAACTAAGAGAATTACGAATGTCATGAAATTAGAATATATTATTGCGTGTACATCTTTATTGAAAGTTTGAATAAGTTTAAGAATATATTATTGCGTGTACATCTTTATTGGAAGTTTGAATATGTTTATATATATATTTTTTATTTAATAATATATATCTTTTAACTTTATTGAAAGTTTTATTAAGTTTTTTTAAGAAGAAAATATCGGTTCTTTGATATTCAATAGAATTAAAGGTAACTTTTTACATCATCAAGCTAGGCTTTCACAAATAAGCCTTCACCAACAGAAATATCAGTCAAAAGACTCGGCTATAATCAACATGCATAAAAAACAGCAGCTCCACAAAGGGAGGTAAAAAACAAAGCTATCATCTACTAACTCCATAAGAGTTCCTAGTTCAGAGAAGCACTATGTCACTGACTAGTGGCTAATCCAAAGAAGCACCTCTGGGGGTCAGCTAAACAGAGGGAAGAGTTCACCTCTGACATCCAAAGGATGTATTCATACACACAGTCATCAAAGATGAGAAGAATCAAAGAGTGATACAAGATAAAATAGCTGTAAAGTATCCTTAAGAACACATCCCCCCTTAGAAAATTCTAAAACATGAAGAAGGCCCGAGGTCAAAGATAGAGCTTCTTTGGATAAGTCATCGTCAATAACATTGTGTTCTCTGTAAACATGGGAGGCATCATAATGAAGAAAGTATGATTCTAGCTCTCTGATATATAGACACCAACCGTCAAGATTGAGAGCAGAAAGTTCAGCCTTCCTATTTAACCAGTTAATGATGTCTGAGGAGTCTCCTAGAATGTGAAGACAGGGCATCCTAATCTGTTTGGCAAAGATCAATAGAGTCCAGAGAGCAAGAAGTTATGCTCTAGTGTTGGTGCTAGTACCAATACCCATCTTCAAATGAAAGAAATGCTCCGAACTGATAAGGAAATGAACACCTATACCCCCTTTCAAAACTGTAGCAGCACCGTAAAAAAAACCAATCGGATAATTAATAGTAGGAGCTGGGGCAATATTTCTTTTTTTCCTACTGATCTGTGCGACTAAAGGATGTTGTTTGAGCTGCTCCAAAATGCAATATACAATATGTTCGGGGTTAGGCTTAGTATCATCAAATATACATATGTTCCGTGATAGCCATAGCTGCCAGCACATAAATAGAGGTAGGTAAGCCAACAGTCTTTCATTTATGAACCAATGCTCCAGATTCAGCATATATGAAGAGTCTTTCCAGATGAGGGGGTGTTGTAAGACTGAGCTGAGCATCTGGATTACCCTCTGAGTGTAGCTGCAATCAATAAAGATGTGGGAAACCGACTCGAGTGAGCAATTGCATAAGCAACACCAAATAGGTCCAATCCACCCTTTATTATACAGATTATCACAAGTGTTAATTCAGTTGTTCATACATAACCAGTTAAAGCATATAATCTTCAAAGGAATGTTGCAATTCCAAATCTAAGTAAGGGTGTTATCGAAGGGTTTTGGATTATGGTAGGAAACAATGAGGTCGTAGGCAAACTTTGCACTTACCCTACCATTTTTATTGTTAAACATCCATATCAGTGTGTCACGCCCATCGTCCAATCTAACAGGGCCATGTGAAAGCCCAGCAATATAGTTGTTCCAAGAAACTTTCCACTGACTAGCAAGTTCCAAGTCATCTATAGTAATCCAGTAGGACCGAGAGACCGATTCAATGCCCCAATTGCGGGCATTCGAGAGATGAGAGATACCATAATTAGCTAAGTAAGCCCTAAGCTCCTCAAGAAGTATGTAATCCGAGTTGAGGCCATCGATCAAATCAATACCTATTTTGTTCTTGTGTTCATTACTAGCCTTCTAGCCGAGACATCTGGTAAGCCATGAGATAGCTCGAATGAAACCATTCCAAAAGAAAGAAGTACCCTGTACCGTGAAGCTCTGGCGTTGGAGCCATTCATCCACATGTTTGTTCTTGAGATATTTAAACTTAATGATGGTGGTCCAAAGGCCATTTCCATTCAGAACGAGACAAAGACTCTTCAACCTAAGCGCCAAACTGAACCACACAAGATTCTTTATATCCCAACCTCCGCATTCATATGGTCGAGATATCATGTGCCAATCAACCAAGTGTGATCTGGAGCATCCTTTATGGTTTCCCCATAGAAAATTAAATGTGGCTCTTCGAAGATAATGTATAATAGATCTAGGCAAGCGGGCAAGAGAGAGACAGTAAACAGTCAGTCCCAAGAGTACAGATTTCACCAATATTAGTCTGCCACCCAAGGAGAGTAACCTATAAGTCCAATGATTAATTTTGTTGTCAAACTTTCCGATAAACCATCTCCAATCATTTACACAATATCCAGAGGGCTTAAGATAATATCCTAGATACTTGAAACCAATATCCAATGGTTCCATTATGTAGGGCAGCAGAGAGAAGATCCTTGCCCTACAAGACTCATCAATGTCATTATACAGGAAAGATGATTTCTTAGCATTGATTTTCATACTTGTAGCCAAGCAAAAGAGGTCTAATAAAAATTTAAATTGATGCCATTCCTCCACAGTCCCAATACCAAACAATAGGACATCATCAACAAAAAACAGGTGAGTAAGAAAGGTATGTTATGCCACCTTGAAACTTGTGATGTCTCCATTAAGCTGAGCATTTGTGATAAGTAATCTTAGACTCTCAATGATCAAGATAAATAGTAGTGGGGAAAGGGGGCATCCCTGCTTGATACCCCTGGACACCGAGAAAAATCGAGAAGGGATCCCATTGATAAGAACAACCAAATTTGGGGATTCCACACAAGCCATAATCCAATTGACCCCCATCATTGGTACACCTATTTGTAGAAGGACCAGTCTAAGAAAAGTCCATTTCACTCTATCAAAAGCCTTTACGAGGTCAAGCTTAAGTACCAGGACTTTTTCCTTTCTCTGCTTAATGGAATGTAAAGTCTCATGAGCAATACCAATAGGTTCAATGATCTGTCTGTTGTGTAAGAAGCAAAAGTGATTTTTAGAGATGGATCTGTCAAGAAGAGGCTTTAAACGATTCACTGCTAATTTAGAGATGGTTTTGTAAATCAGATTGCAAAGGGAGATAGGTCTAAATTCCAAGAAGTAGAGAGGCTTGTCACATTTGGGGATGAGAGTGATAAATATAGAATTAAGAGCACCAGTTACCCTCCCCTCCACCCTAGATTGTTCCACAGCATTAAGAATATCAAGACCCACCAGATTAAATAAATGTAGATAAAATTCAACAGGCCAACCATCAGGTCCCGAGCTTTTGTCTTTCTTGAAGCCCTTGAGTACATCCTCAATCTCACATAGAGATACCTTAGCTTGAAAAGTTCAATATCCCCATCCTAGACAAAAGAGAGGAAGAGTCTGACAACTTTTAATTTTGCCTCAATATTTGTATTACCTTCATCAACAAATAAGTCAGAGAAGTGTTGAGCACCCATCTCCTTTAGTTTTTTCTCATCCTCAATAATTTCATCATCAAGCTTCCTGAGGGACCATATAGACTTTGAGTTCCTTCTGGCTGAGGCATAGGAGTGAAAAAACTTCGTGTTTGCATCCCCCTCATTTAACCGGTCAATCATACTTTTCAGCTTCCAAGTGATCACCTGGTGTGTTAATAATTCTTCCTTTCTAGCATTAAGCTTTGAAAGATATGGGTTTTCCTCAACAGTCAGAATATTGGACTGACTGGAAGCTAAGAGGCTAAGGATGGCTGAGTAAATCTCAAGAGCCTCAATTGTTCTGGTAGAGGTAGTCTTCTTTTCCCAATATTTTATAGTACCTTTGAGTCTCTGAAGTTTATAAGAAATGACATTCATTGAGTTCAAAGAGTTGGGCACAGGTGATGACCAGGAGGAGTCCACAAGGGTACATAAATTTTTGTCAGATAGCCAAGCTCTGTTGAACTTGAAAGGATATCGATGGCAAGTAGGAAGGAGATTCCACTCAAGACTTATAGGAAAGTGGTCAGAAATCTCGCTAGGATGGGTCCAGGAATTATAATGGTTCAGAGTAGGAATAAGGTGGATAGAGGCTATAAATCTATCAAGTCTTTTGTTGACTCCATTAGCTCCTACTCAACAATTTCTCCAGGTAGGCCCAGGTGAGTTTGGAGCCAAATCCACAAGATTGTTAGAGTCTAGAAGGTGAGAAAAGTAATGTACCAGATGATCCATTCTAGCTCTAACACCCTAGATTTCAGCATCTGAGATAGTAAAATTCAGGTCCCCGGCAAGGATGAGATTAGGATAGTAAAAAATGCCTTTTTTTGGACATTATCCTAGAAAAATACTCTATTAGAGTAAGGCCCATAACAATTCATGATAGAGAAAACAAAGTCTAGTCCTTTGAAACTAGCTTTGATCAGGATGCCTGCATAGGACTGAATAAGATTTGGTGAGGTGTGGATTCCAACCTGTGAGCAAACCACCTGAGAGACCATGGGCATCAAGTGCACATAATTCCCAACCAGGCCTCAATTTAGAAAAAAGACTGAGAGCAGTAACATAATCACACATAGTTTCTTGCAGCAAAATCAAATCAGGTTTCAAGTTAGAAAAGAGTGACCTGAGGGCTTTTTGTTTGGTAGGCCCTCCAAACCCACGAATGTTCATAGAGATGATTCTCATGGGTCAACCTGAGCTACAGGTGGCTGAGCTCTAAGTGCCTGAGGAGAGTTATGTAATCTAACAGCTGCATTTAATCTAGCTGAGAGGGGAGTATAATGTCTCGAGGTAACAAAACCAACAGTAGGGTGGCTTATAGATTTATCCCTTCTGGATTTTCTTATGGTCACATTTTCATATCTGATTGAGTCCAGTGGTAAAGTAGAGGGAGAGATAGGTGATTTGTCTGAAAAGATGGCTAAATATTTAAGGAGGGAGGGTTCAGAGAAGGAGGGAGTGTTCATAGGGCTAAGTGGGGAGCCAAGCCTGTTAGGGTGAGAGTTACTTAGAAGAGGGGGAAGTCTGCCATAGTGAAAGGAGGGATAGTCACTGTATGAGGATCCCCTCAGGTGGTCTCAGATACAAGAGGAAGTGAGGAGGGATTGACCTTAGGTAAGGTTTGTTTAGCAGCCGACTGAGCTAAGGCAATATTTTCAATGTCTTGTATATATTGTAGTTCCCCCTCAGTTATGTCACCAAAGTGTGTAGGAGAAGAGGATACATAGGGACCAGAAGGGGTAAGTGTACCCGAGGAGTCTCTAGGTGGCAAAGGTTTAGCAAGTGATAAAGGAGAGCGCTTTTAGAGGGGTGGAGAGTCGGTCAGAGGGGCGCCATGTGAGAGCTCCAGGTCCGAGAAGCCCAGATTCAAAGGATGACCGTGGAGAAGTGAGGGGCACTTTTTTCGCAGATGACCAGTATCGTGGCAGTAACTACACCTGAAAGGCATGTTCAGGTAGTCAAGTCTTTGGACATATACTGAGTTGTTGCATTCAATGTCGATTTCAGGCATTAACCCCTTTGAAACATCAATCTCAACCAGAACTTTAGCAGTTCTCTTATCAAAGATCAAGTGAAAATCTTTTTCTAAGGATACAAATCTACCTAGAGTATTGGCTATGCTGGTTAGGATTTCCCTGTTCCAAAGGGGGAAGGGTAGGGCAGGCATAAGTACCCACAAATGTCTTTTAACCACCCTCTCTTTTAGGGGATCGAAATTTGTGTGCCAACGACTGAGGACCAGTGACCCATTAGCAATGGTCCAAAGTTGATTAAGTATATGTGTAGCATCCACATCTTCAAGAAAAACAATGACCATCCATTGATTTGCAAGAAGACTAATTATGGGTACGTAATTTAGGATAGGTTTCTAGGTTATGGTTACCCAATATACCCATTCCTCCCGGTTCATGGAACAGTTTTCTAGCCTGCCAATGAGGGCTCCACGACAAAGATTAGATACCCTATCCAGCATTACATCACAACCCATAACATATCTACGTCTAGAATCGAGGGCTGTCATCACCTAAGTTTTTCTAAGGGCTTTATGGCGGGGAGGTCGTGTCTGCTCCCCTGGTGGCCTAAAGGAGGACATAAACCTAATGCATCCATACCACAAAACAATCAAACACAAGAAAGGGAGAGAACTGATAGATAGACAAGGCACAATAGTCTCCAAGATCAAAAAATGTCGAGGGACCAAGACAGAACCACACAGACCAAGACCCGAAAAATCGAGGGAGAAGGTCATAAACCGAAAAAAAGATAGATTACTCCCACTTGATTTACATGGTTGGTACTAAGCCATCTTTGCAAGAGGGCAGACTCCATGTGGGCTGTCGCTAAGACAACCAACCCAAAAACAAACGAAAGGCGACAAGAAACCAAAATCGAGACAACAAGGTAACGAAAACAAGAAATGATAGCAGAAAGTAACTGGGCCAGTCCAGCGACAGAGAAAACTTACAAGATAAGTCGCAGTCCGCCAACCCAATGCTTGTTTGCCTGGAAGCAGTCACCGTCGTCACACGAGAAGCTGGGAAACCACCAGTACCTCCTGAGATACCACAGACCATCGATAAGTTATTGCCATAGCTAACGAAAGCCCCAAACCCCCAAAGTACACGCCCAGTGTAAGTGAACCCACTTGGTCAATACAAACCCTAAGTTGAATCACAGTCCACCAGACAGTCTCCACCGATGGTAAGAAGGGAGAGCAGGGATAGCATAGTCAATGTGTTCCGCAATATCTCCCGCGAAACCACAGACCACCCACTAATACCACTACAGACAGAGTCAATAAAACAATATCGGTCGACAATACCCGAAGAAACCCACTCGAGCAATCACCAAACTAGTGACCGTGATTAGTGCCTCAAATGCAGCGACCACACACCAAAAAATAATGTCCAAAGTCGACAAAGTACTCAGAAACAAAAGCAGAAAGCTGCCACCCCAAGAATGATAAGTCTAGGTCAACTAGCGCCCCAGATGTCTAATACAAGTGATAACCCAGAAAGTGCTAGTGATGCAACAAAGGTTACAGATGGCCCAGGCTAGAAGTTAAAATACCATCACGAGCAAGCAAGGACCCCAAACAAAATAATACCAAAGTCGCACTAGTAATCATGGATAATATTCTAGGTCAACTAATGACCTCGAGATGTAGTATTACCTGCGATGACCCGCAAAAAGTGCAGACCAAACATCAAGGTTATAGATAGTCTAACCAAAAAAAAAGGGTAAAGGGAGCAAGGTGAGATACCTAGAAGATGAACCGACCTCGTTAATCCCACGTAGATTCATGTAAGCTAGGACTGAGGGTGAGGAGTCTTAGTCTAGGTACCGCCAGAGTCCAAAGGGAGGCCAACCAACTTGCACATCCAAAACCCTAGTTCCATTTCTCTCGAAACCCTAGTTCAGAGCTTTCACCTGATCCGCCAGTTGTAACAGCAATGGCATGTTTTGAAATTTGAAATTTGAAATTTGAATTTTGAAATGCCTGGGCCACTTCTTGAGACCGACCTTTTTTATCGCTACCATCAATCAATAGTACTCCCTGAAGCTGCTAGAGATAGACATACTGGAATAGTAAAGATGCAGAGGACTCTCGCTTAGGAGACGAAGATGTTGGAGAAGGTTGATGGCGTCCAATGATTTTAAGCATACTAACGCTGGTGGAGCAGGTCACTGAGATGGTGTCGTTCGACAAAGTCAGAGAACCCTAATGAGAGATCGCCAGAATCATGCTTGAGAACATCTATAAATATATAGATATCCATTCCCTGCAATTCTTTTACAACTAGGGTTTGAAGGGAAAAGAAACATTGGCAGTCAGGGTAGCCTGGACTTACGAATTTTGTGTAGTCATGTTTCTCAAGGTCACTTGGTATTGGTGTTCTTGCAATATTCACTATCATAAGGGCGCTAGTCCATTTGTTTTTTTAGACTATGAGGTTTTGGGCCAGAAGAGGTGATCTAGGAAGGATTTGCAGAGGGATTTTGAAAAAGTTTTACTAAGCTTGCATATTCTTTTGATTTAATTTTTTTTACATTCAAGATATATAATAATGAAGTTTGAGTAAACATGAAATTTGAATATATTAAAAAAAAAAGATGACTATATTGTGTTGTACATCTTTATTGAAAGTTTAAATAAGCTTGCATATTCTTCTAATCTAATGAAATATATTTTTTCCATCTTTCAAAGTTCAAGTAAGCTTTGCATATTCTTTTGATTTAATATTTCTATCTTTATTAAAAGTTTGAGTAAGCTTGCATATTCATTATATATAATCATGAAGTTTTATTAGACGTGAAATTGGAATATATTAAAAAAAAGACTAGATTTATGTTGTTTATGAAGTTTGACTAGACATGAAATTGGAATATATTAAAAAAAGACAAGATTTAGCAGTAAAGATACATATTCCTTGCCTTTAGGGTTGAAAGCTTGAATGAGCAATCCATAGTTACTTGGAAATCTATATATAGAGTTGAAAGCTTGAATGACCAATCCATAATTGCTTGGAAATCCATATCAAAGGCACTAGCAGAAGCCCACTGCTTAGAAAATCGACGACAAAGACATATGAAATTAAGTAATGAAGGTCTCAATCCAAACCAATAAACTATCATTGTTGGACATTGAGTTGAACACTCCCCGCGAGTTTCATGATATGGACTAACTGCCTCCCAAGATCCTAACTTTGGCTATTGTGGCGGAGATTAACACCTGCAAGTTTTGTTCTAACGATAATCGTAAGTCCAACAACTGGTATCAGAGCAACAGGTCAAGGGTTCAAAACTCCTCAGATCGTGTTAGGGGGATATTGTTGGACATTGGGTTCAACACTCCACGCGAGTTTCATGACATGGACTAACCGCCTCCCAAGATCCTAACTCTGGCTATTGTGACGGAGATTAGCACTTGCAAATTTTGGCCTAACGATAATTGTAAGTCCAACAGGAGTGGTTACACCCGCTCCAACTTATCATGGGTTAAGGATTAACTAATACATTAATTTAGTATGCTAATTATGACATAAGGCCTATCGCCCCCCTCAACAGTCCCCCAGGATGCAATGGAGATTGTTTGAGTCACTACCCATATGGACATCATGCAGATATTCTGTCACATAGATCCACATTGTATTGGTTGGTGGTTATGTTATGTTCAGTTCGTAGATCCACTATGTATGGTCTTATGGCTACAACTTACATCATGGTTGATGCTATGGATCCATGCTTGTATTTTTAGTGGCCATATCTACCTTCAGTACTCGCATGGATCTATAATGTATTGGTCAGCAACCATGTCTTCAGTCTTTTAGATGTTTGGTTCAGAGTTTTTAGAAGTTGTGTTGCAAAGTCCTTGATGGTTGTTGTCAGTTCTCTAACCAATGGTTCCTCTTTCCGACAATCATATAAAAGTACACCACCTCTCCTCTTTCTCTAGCTTCGTACTTTGAGGGGAAGTCTGTTACACATAATTTTCATCGGCATCACGAAACTTGTAGCCTCATGTTGCCACAATCCCTTAAAGACACTTCCATGGTGGATGATCCCTGACTCCATTGTCTTCCATAGTGGATGATCCCTGGCTCCTTTGCCCTGCAATTTGACTTGTTTTGCATCTTAGACGCATCTGTCTCCCTCATCAACCTACGTTTATTTCCTTATATGCACTTTCATTCATTGCCAAAGTGCACCATCAAAGCACCTTGTTTATACAACAGACCATGCCTATCCATTTTGACGCACCTTTCTCTACTGCCAGAGAGCGTCGACCTCTATACGAGAAAGATTTTAGGTCTTCGAGAAGGTTCCATAACAAAATTCGTTGGGATATCCTTTCCCTCCTTTTCCTATGGATCTAATTCAAATTCCTAACATATTGGGATCACATCCTACCCACCTTCCCTAATCTTCTCACCCTTCCCTTATCTCTATTGCCCTATAAATATAGCTCTTGGGTATGGGTGAAGGAGGGAGAGATCAGAAGTAGGTAAATGTTGGAGGAATTTCTCTAGACCTTGAGACTCTTAAGGTGCTTTGTATTCAATGTAATGGTGACTTGTTGGAGTAAGAAGTGCCCATTGGGAAGAGGTTACAACACCAAGGCCTAAACGGTTGTACTTTTTCTCTGTCATTCTTAATACAATTGTATTTTCCTTCCCATACATCTGATGTTCATGATCATGTATTGTAAGATTCCTTGGTCACTTGCATAGGTCAATTATATTATTACCATTTCATTTGTATTGTCTTGTCTTGATCTGTAGTAGGTTCTCTTCTATGCAAAGCTGAATCATGGATGCTCTGGAATCATAAGGACAACCATTGTATAAGAGGTAAGTTTCTCTCTATACTCATCTTTTTTTACTGTCTAATTGAACTAGGTGAAGTTTTGTACATTTTGCCTCCTTTTGTTCTAGATCTAAATCATTCAGACTAGGGACTTCAGTCTTTGTCCGCATTGACTGAAAACTCCCATAACAGTAGTTGGATGTCAAAGTGACAGGAAATGGAGGGAATTGATGGGGGGGAATAAAAAACACTAGGAGATTGTGATGAGAGTGGATAAAAGGGCACCCGGGGGGAAGAAAATGGGAGCTTCATGAGTTGGGATGAGACCTTCGACTGCAAATGAAAAAAAAATGAAATGATTAGTGGATTTAGAGTTGTCTAGGGTAGCGGTGATGTAAAGTAAGGGAGCACAACGAAAAGCGGCTTGTAGAGTCGTGATTGGAAGTGGGGGTCATGGTGCAGAAGAACGTGCAATGTGGCTAGGATGGAAACATGAGAATAAAAGCTAGGGCACAAAACCCTGCAAAATGATGAAGGTTGAAAGCTAATGAAAGAGGATACTAGGGCTAAGTGGATGAAGAGCGGTCAGACTAGTGGATGAATATGGGGTCAAAGGCATCAACTACCACATTATTCTTGCCCTTCACATATTCAATATAAAACTCAAATGCTTGAATCTTACTCACCCACTTTTATTGCCTTTCATTTAGATCATTTTGAGTGAGGGAGTACCTTAGACTGTTATGGTCAATTTTAACCACAAATTTGTTTCCCACCAAGTATTGCCTAAACTTGATCAAAGCATGCATGGTAGCTAACATTTCTTTATCATAAATATAACAAATATTCTCATGTGGTTGTAGCTTCCTACTCTCTATTGGGTGTTGTTGTCCTTGCTTTAGGATTGCTCCAATGCCTTCTCCTGATGCATCACATTCCAAGACAAATGGTTTAGAAAAATCAGGCAAGGATAGAATAGGACAATTGCTTATTACCTCTTTCAATATTTGGAAAGATTTTTCAGCCCCTTCATGCCACTGGAAAGCATGTTTCTTTGTCAAATTAGTGAGAGGTGAAGTGATTTGGGAGAGCCCCTTCACAAACTTTCTATAGTAGGTACAAATTCCAATGAATCCTCTCATTTCAGTGAGATTTTTGGGATAAGGCCATTTTATAATGGCTTTTATTTTTTCCATATCCAACTTCACACCATCTTGACCAATGATGTGTCCAAGATACAAGAGTTATGTCAAACCAAACTCACATTTTGACAACTTAGCAAACAAAGATTGATCATGCATAATTTTTAATACCACTTCTAGATGATGCAAATGTTCCTTCCATGTTTTACTGTAAATAAGAATGTAATCAAAGAAAACTAGTACAAACTTATGAAGTTGCTTGTGGAAGATATTGTTCATGCATGATTGGAATGTGGCAGGAGCATTTGTGAAGCCAAAGGGAATGTCAACAAACTCAAAGTGACCATGGTGGCATCTGAAAGCAGTCTTTGGTATGTCTTCTCCCCTCATTCGAATTTGATGATAACCAGATCTAAGGTCAATCTTTGAGAAGAGATTGGATGCCTGGAGCTCATCAATCCTTGGGATGGTATATCTATTCTTCACTGTCTTCTTATTCAAATCTCTAAAATCAATGCACATCCTCAAAGTTCCATCCTTTTTCTTTACCATAACAACTGAAGAAGTATATGGGATTGAACTAGGCGTTATGAGACCAACTCCAAAATTTCTTTAATGGCCTCCTCAATATCATATCGAATCCTTTTGGGGTGCCTATAGGGATGCATTTTGATAGGTTGTGTTCCTATATCTAACTCAATGATATGCTCCACCCCTCTGTCAACTAGTGTTCCTGGGGGAAGGTCTCCAAAAACACTCTCATACTTACTCAATAACTACTCTATCTCCTTAGGATGTTTGGCAACCTTCAAGTGAGGTTTAGAAGATGTAATTAAACATTCAACAACCCATTCCATGTCTCCACGCCTCAAGATAGACCTCATACTATGAGAGGACACCACTTGATTTGGGTAAGTGTGCATTCCCCTCAACAAGATGGGTTTCCCTTCCTAATTTTTGAACCTTGTTTCATGGACTTGATAGTTCATTGTATGCTTCCCTTAAAGAATACAACCATTGGAATCCGTAAAACAACATTTGTATCATCTATAACACCCCGGTTTTGGCTCCGTTTGCATTAAATGTATATGATGTAAATATTGTATTTAATCGTGGTGTGGAGGTAAAGGCAAAAGTCCCACCATCGATTTAGCGTTTTATGTTTCGGCGATTAAAAAATTCATTGCCGATGGTATTTCGTTCTAGCCGACACATTATAATGTTGGACATCATGTAAATGTGCAATTTAATTAAAATACCCACAACGAGCTATGTCAATGCAACAATAAAGAGATGGGGGCATGATTTCCTAAGGATAAGGGGGGGGGATATTCAAACCTTTGGGCCGATGGGGAAAAGCCAAATGTCAAAGGGATAACCCATCAAAACTATCAACTACCCGTTTCTTGTCTTTTCCAAATCATTTATTTATGTAAGAAATTGGTTGAAGTAGTTATTGCATGGGAATGGGAAAAGTATGGGAAAAAATTCGAATTGGGCAGAGCACCCATTTTTGGAAAACGCGTTATGACTCCTTGGGCAAGTAAAAATCCAAAAAAAGTATGCCCATTCACTCATGCATTCATGTTTTTGTCTTCCCCACGTTTTTGGAGCTGTTGTGCATTTCTACATGGATGTTTTTGTAGTGTTCTTCAATTTTCCCATGGTTGGGAAGTGGTTTTGCTAACATTCAGTGGTTGGGATCTCTGCTGGACATTTTTGTATGGTTTCTACATTCCCATGGTTGGGAATTTCGTGTTTTTAGTGTTGCACAGTTAATGGGGGACAAATCCACTAATTTAGGGATTGAGGGATTCGTTTTTGCCCACGCGAAGCCATAGAACGTCTCTGGAAATTGAATTGCTCTCCCAGGGTCGTTTTCCCCCATTTGCAAATTCGTTTCTGGGTCCCAAGTCGTTTTTCTTCAACCCAGAATTTTGTATCTTGCTATGTGTGCATATTTTTCTTTGATTTGAACTGGTTGGGAGTGGAATTGGGTATGAACTAACTTGATAAATCTAGTGTATGAAGGAACCTCACCGACAGATCTAGAGGGGTTGGTTTTCTTCTTTGCACATCCTAAATAGCACTGGAACAGAAGGAATAGCCCAAGGGATTGTGTAGCAGAGAAGGGGATGCTTCCTTGTGTTGGGTGTGTAGATGTTTATAATTCAAGCCAGATCTGGTGCAGGTGTCCATAGCTATGTGATTGAGCTCACTATCTTAGCAATTTATCCTTTCACCTCCCTAGCAGCCTAATAAACCAAATTGTGTTTGGCTTGGCTGAATTTTGATATACCTTTGGCTATGTGTGAGCTTGCTAGTGTTCCCTTATTCCTTGTGGGAATCATGCCCAGCTTGGGGGTGGCAGTGCTGTTGAGAGATTGATGAGCACATTGGCCTATGGTTGGGTGGAACATTGCAGCGACGTAATTGGTTGCCGGACAAGCTTCTTTCAAGATAAGTATTCTTGTCTATTTTATCTCTGCACTTGTATTGTGTTTATGAATTAATATGAACATGTTAAATGCTTGAATGGAATGTGTTTTTCTTCCAACGTATGTTAATGATTTATGCATCTGCATATGTATCTTCTATTTCATTGCATATTTAATTTACGTTCATGGGGATTAGATTACCTGGATTGATAGCATTATAGTCGTGTCCTCTCTCTAGTAGAGGGGTGGGGACGTGACAGTGTGGTATCCGAGTTGATGTTGCAGCTTTGGGCCTCAATGGACCATGAAGAATCAGCCTATGTTCAGCAAGAAGAATCTAACAACAGAAAAATTCCAATTTTTTCTGAGTGTTGGAGAGAATTCTCCTTTGTCGGCTGAGATGATTGAAGCCGCAGCGACAGTGTCGACTGCAAAAGCTAAAGATGAGCCGACAGTGGAGGCTGGGTTGCCAAGAGTCGAGCCAACGGTGTCGCAGCGACAGTTCCAGGGAGTTTAGCCGGAATGCGCCGACGGTGTCGCAGCGGCAGTTCTAGGAAGTTTAGCCAGAATGCGCCAACGGTGTCGCAGCGGCAGTTCCGGGAAGTTTAGCCGGAATGCGCCGACGGTGTCGGCGAGAAGTGACAAAGAGAGCCATTGTATATTGGCAGAAGAAGACGAAGAAGAAAATTTTATGAAAAAAATTATAAGTATGGGAAAATCGAAAGAAACTTCAGAAGTTTTCCACAACGGCGGAAGAAAACTTGTGAAGTTTTCCGACGCGATGAAAGAAAACTTGGGAAGTTTTCTGACGTGACGAAAGAAAACTTGGGAAGTTTTCCGATGCGACGAAAGAAAACTTAGGAAGTCTTCCGCAACGGAGGATGGAAGTTGGAAAGTTTTCCTACGCGGCATAGCGGATGAAAGTTGAAAAGTTTTGCGACACGGCGCAGCGGTTGAAAGTCGAAAAGTTTTCCAACGTAGTGGATGGAAGTCAAAAAAAAATTCGACGTGATGGAAGGATCCATTAGAAGAAAACCTAGAAGTTTTCCGACACAATGCATTGGGTGGAAAGACAAAATTTTTCTGACGCAGTGAAAAGATTGGCAATTTTCTGATTGGGTGAAAGTTCGAAATTTTTCCAATACGTCGGAAGAAAAGTGAAAATTTTTCCGCAACGACAGGAGAGTCGACAAGTTTCTGCTGTCGGAAAAAAAGTAAAAAAAATTCCACAACAACGGAGGGCTTGGCCAGAGGAAAGATGGAAATTTTTCCGCAACGATGGAGGGCTTGGCTGGGATAAACCTAGAAAATTTTCCACAACGACAGAGGGCTTAGACGAGGGAAACTTGGAAATTTTTCCGCTACGGTAGAATGCCAGATCGGGAGAAAGTTGGAAGGTTTTTCGAGGCATCGGATGGTTCGATCGGATGGAAATAATTGAAGTGGTCGATATGTTGGCTAAGTTCGGTAAAGTACACATCAAAAAACATGTGGAGTTTCAACTGATACATCGACTGAGTTTCATATATCGAAGGAAAACTGAAAATTGCTTCGAAACAGAGAATTTTAGCAGGTTTTTCAGTGGGATTGCAGGGGCCAGAAATATGAAAGATGGTAGCATGTTTATGCGCCAGATTGCATGAAATCGAAAGATTTAACAAAAAAAAACGAGGGCGTTGCCCTTGACCCCCCCTAGAGTGGCTTGGCAAGCCCCCTTGACCCCCATTGCCCCCCTAAGACAATCGTTCTTTGTGAAAAGAAAATTCTATGTTTTGACAAAGTTGTCAATATGAGATTTTTCCAAATGCAGGTAAGTAATGTATAAATTCATGTGAATGTTATGCAACTAACAAATTTTGTTTATTAACAGATTTTACATAATTATAGTCACATTCAAAGGGCAGCATTCCACATAGTGCGGTTCGGTAAAGTTGGTTTGGGTGACCCATGAGAACCTATGACATGCTTGATGATGCACAGAACTGCAATGAGTACGAGGAAGATGTTATGGGAGAAAACATCCGAGTTGGGAATGTTGAGACAAAGTCTAATGGGAGAATATTTCAAGATAATTCCCCAGATTTTGCAGCCACCATGAGAAGCCTAAGGGTGGATATGCAAAGTTACAGGGCAGAGCAGAATCAACTGAATGGAACCAAGTTGCAGAGTCTGACAGACATTCAGAGGCAGATGAACTCTAGGGACCGGACAGTAAGACCGAAAGGAAGTAAAAGCACTGCTAGAAGAAGAAAGAGATCTTCTAGTGGGTCATCTGACTCCGAAGGATCCACTGGTGGTTCAAGTTTTTCTTCTCACAAGAATAAGAAAAAGATGCGCTACTAGAACCATTCACGTGATAAATTTAAGAAGGCAAGGCCACCTACCTTCAATGGTGAGATAAAGAATGGTCAAGAAGTTGAAGCTTAGCTTCTTGGGATGAGAAAATATTTCCAAGTCCAAGACTTCTCTGGAAATATGAAGGCTAGGGTAGTCATCTTCAATTTTACTGGAAGAGAATCCATATGGTGGGAACACTTCAGGCAAGTAAAGAAGATTATTGAAAGGAAGATTGTGTGGAAAGAGTTCCAGAAGTATTTCAAGCAGAAGTACCTCTCTGACAGGTACTATGATGATAAGATCAAAGAATTCCATGAGCTGAGATTGAGACAACATACCATGGAAGAGTATGCAAACAAGTTCTTGGAGTTGTTGAGGTATGTTAGGTACATCAAAGATGAAAAAGTGAAAATCCAGTATTTCTTGAGTGGATTGCCTCAGTATTACAGGGACATAATTGAGTTTTATGAACCTAGAACTCTGGAAGAAGCAATAAGAAAAGCTAAGTATTTCCATGAGCAAAGTAAAGGCAAACCTGATTATCATAAGACATGGAAGGACAAGAAGAATGAGAAGTATGACCAAAGGAAGAAAGGTTTCAAACCCTCTAACTTCGGGAATCAGAAGAAGCAACCATCCCAAGCTGCAAGTAAGCCAGCTAGAGTGGTGGGAGAAAAGCCAAGAGAACCACTGCAAAATAGAGAACCACTCCAATGTTGGAAATGTGGAGGACTCCACACGCGCAGGAATTGTCCACTTGAGAATGAGAATGCAAGGCCAGCTTGAAACATTCAAGAAGCAGAAACAATGGGTCAAGTAGCAAGGGTCGTCCCTAGGATTTATGTAGCACTGGAGGACCGCCATGCAGATCTCTAGTCAACTATGGTTGAAGTTGCAGGTAAGATTGTTGAGCAATCTATTTCTATTTTGATTGACCCCGGTTCTACTCACAGTTACATTAATCCTAGAGTAGTGGATATTTGTGCTTTTAAGAAAGTAGAGCATAGCAAATATTGGTTATTTCAGCTAGCCACTGGAACTAAGAGAAAGGTTAGCGAAGTGGTAGAGAAATGTTCGTTGGTCATGAATGGATAGGTCACTTGTGTTGATCTGAATGTTCTACCGCTTGGTTCCTATGATGTTCTCATTGGAATGGATTGGTTAGAAGCTCACAAAGTTAAGCTTGACTGTTATAATAATACTTTTGAATGCATGGATGAAGAAGGGAACCCAAGAATTGTAAGAGACATTCCAAAGGTGATTTCTGTGAGGCAGATTTCAGCAATGCAGTTGAAGAAGTTCTGTAGGAAGGGTTTCCAACTATATGCAACTCATATTTTGGAGGCAACAGAGAATGAAACTCTAGGTTGGAGGATTTTCATGTGTTGCAGGAATTCAGGGATGTGTTTCCTGATGAGATTCCAGGGCTTCCTCCAAAGAGAGACATTGATTTCACAATTGAACTTGTGCCAGGAGAAACACTAGTGTCCAGGACACCCTCTAGAATGAGTACACCAGAAATGATACAATTGAATATGCAACTGCAAGAGTTGTTGGAGAAGAAGTATATCAGGCCAAGTGTGTCTCCTTGGGGAGCACCAGTTCTGTTTGTGAAGAAGAAAGATGGTAGACTCAGGTTGTGTATTGATTACAAACAGCTAAACAAAGTCATTGTGAAGAACAAATATCCTTTTCCTAGAATTGATGACCTCTTTGATCAAATGAGAGGAGCAAAGATATTTTCTAAGATTGACTTGAGGTCTGGTTACCACTAGGTAAGAATTAAGGATGAAGACATTCATAAGACAACCTTCAGAACAAGGTATGGACATTATGAGTTTGTAGTGGTACCATTTGGTCTCACAAATGCACCATCTACATTTATGTGCCTTATGAATAGTGTCTTCAGCAGGGATTTGGAAAATTTTGTTCTTTTTTTCCTTGATGACATTCTTATTTATTCTAAGAATGAGGAAGAGCATGAAGAGCATCTGAGATTGAAATTACAATTGCTCAGGGAGCATAAGCTGTATGCAAAGTTGAGCAAGTGTGACTTCCATAACGATAGGATTCATTATTTCGGTCACATTATCTCGGATGAGGGCATATCTGTAGTCCTTGCGAAGATTGAGGCCATTATGAATTGGCGTACTCCAAGAAATGTGACAGATGTAAGATATTTTATGGGACTTGCAGGATATTACAGGAGATTCATTGAAGGATTCTCCAAGGTTGCACATTGAGTCACTTCTTTGCAAAATAAGGGAATAAAGTTTGAATGGACACCGAGGTGTGAAGAAAGCTTCCAACAATTGAAGATTCTTCTCACAACTGCACCAGCCTTGAAGATTGCAGACCCAAAAAAATATTTTGTGGTGTGTACTAATGCATGCGGTCAAGGGCTTAGAGGAGTCCTTATGCAAGACAACCACGTGATATGTTATGAGTCGAGAAAGTTGAAGAAGCACGAGAAGAAATATGCCACTCATGATCTAGAGCTTGCAGCCATGGTACATGCTCTCAAGATGTGGAGGCATTACTTGATGGGCATAAGGTTTGAGCTAAGGACAGAGCATTGTGGTCTGAAGTACTTGTTTGATCAGCCAACGTCAAATGCTAGGCAAGCTAGATGGATGGAGTTTTTATGTGAGTTTGATTTTGAAATCAAACACATAAAAGGAAAAGAAAATAAGGTAGTTGATGCATTGAGCAGGAAGGTGCATGAAATGCATGTGGCATCTCTTAGTATTTGCCAATCAGATTTGAGACAACAGATTGTTAATCATACTGCTGGAGATGAATTATATGAGCAGGTAAAAGACAAATTGCAGTAGCAAAGCCTTGAAAAGAAGTATGAGGGATATCAATTGGAAGAAGATGGACTTATTACCTATAAGAACAGATTCTATATTCCAAATGTAGCAGATTTGAGGAGGGTTGTTATGGATGAGATCCATCAAGCTCCATATTCTAGTCACCTAGGATATCAGAAGATAATTGCTACAACCAGAAAACAATATTTTTGGCCAAGAAGGAAAAGAGACATGGCTGAATATATTTCAAGGTGCATGAAATGTCAACAGGTAAAGGTTGAGCATCAACACCCAGTAGGTTTGTTGCAGCCTTTGTCGGTTCTAGAATGGAAGCGGGAAGTTATTGTTGAAATACTGAGAGGGGGGTGAATTAGTATTTGTATGACTAAAAATTTAATCAAAAGCAGGTTGTTGGTCACCAATCACAACATATCATCAATATGTATAAAAATAACAAGATGCACAGTACACAATAATTTTTGATGTGGAAACCCAAGTTCTGGGGGTAAAACCACCGAAGCCTTTTAAAAATAGTTTTCTAGAAATAATTGGAAGGAGGCAACAACCCCCTTATTATAAAGACTTCAAATTTTCCAGCTGCAACTGGAAGGAGGCTTCAACCCCTTGATTTACAGGCTCCAACCTGAAGGAAGCTACCACTCCCTAGTTCTCCAGTTTCAACTGGAAGGAGGCTACGACCTCCTTTCCTTGCCCCGTCCTTCCACCCTGATCATAAGAAGATTGCCGAACCTGTGGACCTATCACATACCAAACTCGGAATCTGCTGCTGATAACCTCTGCACTCTAATCACTGTTAAATCATCCCCGTATATAAATCACTCCCACACACTCCTCAAGTACATCGTCATACACAATCATTGATTAATTCATAGGTGTGTATTATTGTCATCATCATCAAGTAGGCACCATCATCAACATATAATGTGTATGTAACAAGTACACATCATAGTGCATAGAAGAATGTCATCACACCATAGCATGCATCATGTCATCATCATTATCATAGCATGTATCATCAAATAAGAGTGTATAGCAGATTGTGCATCGTAGAGAGTTCATCAAAGCATGGAAGAGTATCATCACAAAAACATACCACTGTTTGTATTATACAAACTGTTCATACACCACATTCACTGTTTTTGCACATGCTGCTCACACACTAATACACACACTGTTTACTCATTACTGTATATATTCACTTGTACATTTTATTGTACATATAAACTCATCAGAGTACAAACACTTCACTGTTTATGATATTTTATACATACCTTGTCACAAGATTGACCTTTCACTGCTTCAATTCGTGACAGTGATTAGCCTTCAGATCTCAGGAAAACTTGGGACTGTGTATGATGACCTTAAATATAGACTTCTAATGAAAAACCCTTAACACTTCCTTTCATCAAACCATTTATGTGATTTACCATGTCTCTATTGTTTGCGCTTTTAGATAATCTCTGCTCTTTTTCGAAATTGTTCAAGAGGTCAACTGCTACTATAATTCAAACTCTCATACACTAGTAATTCGGGACTGTATTGCAAGGAGATAGTGCCTCAGTGAAGAATTTGGATTTGGAAGAAGGATTCTGCAATTCAGATATTCAAGAGTAGGAGTTTGCTATTGTTTTATACCCATAAAACTCAGTCAATGTATAATTCGAATCTGTTGTTATCTTTTGCTGAAACCTTTAGTTGCTCTAGAACTCCGCTAAAAGAATTAAAACAAGACTAATTTACAAACATGGTTCTACTTCACCATTTCAACACCCCCCACCCAAAAAAAAATATTTTTTTTTGTGAAAGAGAAATTCGAAATCTATTGCTGCGAGTTATCTCCAGCGAAGAACCTCAGTCCACTCTTGCCTTTTCCTTTCCGTACATTAATATATTAAAGAGACAAAGGTTTGTTTTATTTATATGCTAATGGAGGAAATTCAAAAAAATAATGGGGTCGACTTTCATAAAGGTTTTTATTAATGAAAGGTTTTATTTAAATCTTTAAAACATATAATAAGTCACCCCTTTTAATGAGGCCGACTTCTTGGAGGGTACCAATATTTTATTTGGCTTAAAAAGTTTTATTAATTAAGATTTTTAATTAATATTTAATTAAAGCAAGTTTTAATTAAAAATTGTTTTATTAAATAGATAAAAATCTTATCATTACTTTTTAATGTTTGACCACTTATGCATACTTCTAAAGTTGAGTCTATCATGAAGACTTGTCATGTTTAAAGTTAAGTCTTATTAATTTATTTATAAAAATCTTATGGTTACTTTATTTTGTTGATGATCTTATTGCTTATTATAAGTTTTGGGTTTAAACATTTATTTTTAATTTTATTTCAACTTTATTAACATTTTAATTAAAGAGGATTGTATTGAGTTTAAAACACTTTAGATTAATGATAAAGGTTTAAATAATTTATTAAATTATTAATAGATGTTTTTAACAGTTTAACTTGATGTGGAGTCTTAGTGGGTCACTTTTTAATATTTTATTTATTAGTAAAAATTGTTTTAAACAATGTTTTATCATTAAACTTAATATTATTATAATTATGTTTTAATACTTATTAACCATGTGTGTAGGTTAAATTATTAAAAGATGTTTTAAATACTTTAGTGAGAAGGGTTCATCATGAGGGCTTCGAGGGTTAGAGTAAAGGTGCAATGGGCATTATTATGCAATATTAGTGTGTTGTAAGTGTTTTAAGAGCACAAGGTAGAGAGTAGGCTTAGGGACCAAGGGTAAGGTTTTTAGGGTATTTTGTTAGGTCATTAGAGTCACCACAAGCGAAGACACACAACTATCAAAGTGTTGGTACCATGACCTTTATCGAACGCAAATGACCACTGAAAGGGTCATTTGGATTCTTGCAACTTTTTCAGCCCACCAAGGACAACTAGAAAGGCGAATTAGGGGTTAAAGGGTGTACAAGGCTTTTGGTAGTGTCCCAAGGGCTTCACACTTGGGATTGGATAAGGTCAAAATGTCTCCTTACACTAACACTTACTTAACCCTTGCAGGACCCTTAAGGGGAACCAAGACACACCGACACACACATGTTGGCATCAATGACAATTTAGTCAACAATATCCCCCTTTGTCATTGATGACAACTCCAAAGCCCCCCCTTTGAACGAGCTTCCTTTGTCCACAAAACTCCCCCTTAGATCATGCATCCTTTACCTTCCTTGTTCAACTTCTTCTTTTTCTCCCCCTCTGGCATCAATGGCAAAGGGTACTTCTGTCATGCTCCCCCTGTCATACTGTAGTGTTGCTGAAGATAGATGCATTTAATTGGGAGATAGTATGACTCCCAATTTTTCTCCGAGGTACTCAAAAGTTTCTCTTGGGAGAGGCTTAGTAAAAATGTCTGCAACTTGTTCTTTTGTCCCGATGTATTCCAACTTGATATTCTTTTCTGTGATCTGTTCCTGAAGAAAGTGAAATTTGATTGGAATGTGCTTAGTCTTGGAATGCATAACTAGATTCTTGGAGATATTAATTGCACTCGTATTGTCACATTGAATAGGAATCGACTCATTACATGTCACATGTATGTCTTGCAGGGTTTGCTTCATCCAAAGAATCTGAGTATAGCAAGCTGCTACTGTTATATATTCTTCTTCTGCGGTTGATAATGACACTGAAGACTTCTTTTTGCTTGACCAAGATACCATACAACTGCCTAGAAAGAAATTTGTTCCACTAGTGCTTCTTCTATCGTCAACACATCCTGTCTAATCCGTGTCTGAATAAGCTATTAATATCAACTCATTTCCTTTTGGATACCAAAGTCCAAAATCCATGGTTCCTTTGAGATACCTGAAGATCCTTTTAACTGCTATATTGTGAGTTTCCTTTGGAGCAGCTTGAAATCTTGCAACTTGCCCAACGAATTGCATCACATCGGGTTTGGAGGCTGTTACATATAGCAGACTACCAATCATTGATCTATAGATCCTTTGATCAACTTCCTTAGATTCATCTTCTTTGCTTAGCTTACAACCGGTGATTATGGGAGTACTTACAGGTTTAGAGTCTTCGATCTGGAACTTCTTTAACATATCCTTGATGTATTTTGTCTGAGCAATAAAAATGCCTTCATTTCTTTGAGATATCTGGAGTCCCAAGAAGAAAGTCAATTCACCGAATAATGACATTTCAAACTCTTTCTGCATGTCCTTAGCAAATTGTTGACTCAGTGAATCATTATCACTTCCAAATATGATATCATCAACATAAACTTCAATGATGAGTATGTTGTCATTATCCCGCTTGATGTACAAGTTGCTATTTTCACTTCCCCTTTTAAAGTTTTGTTGCAGTAAATACCTGTCCAATATGGAGTACCAAGCCCTAGGAGCTTGCTTTAGACCATATAAGGCCCTTTTGAGTTTGCATACATAGTCCTCGTTTTCTGAAAGTTGAAATCCTTCTTGTTGTTCGATGTAGACTTCTTCTTCCAATTCCCCATTCAAAAAATCTGATTTTACGTCCATCAAATACACTTTGATGTCTTTGGAGCAAGCGTAAGCCAATATCATTCTGATAGCTTCCATTCTGGCTACTGGTGCATATGTTTCTTCAAAGTCTATTCCTTCAATCTGAGCATAACCTTTACAAACCAATCGAGCCTTGTTTTTGATCACCTGTCCATCTTCATTCATTTTGTTTCTGAAAACCCATTTTGTGCCAATTACATTCTTGTTACGTGGGCTCAAAACCAGTTCCCAAGTTTCATTCTTCTTGATTTGATCTAGTTCCTCTTCCATAGCCTTAACCCACTGTTCATATGTATTGGCCTCTACAAAAGTTCCAGGTTCAGTTGTAGACAAAAGAGAGAAGTGTACATGATCATTTCTTTCAGATTGTCTTCTTCTGGTTCCTATTTTGGCATCCTTATCACCAATAATTTGATTTGATGGATGATTCTTCTGGTACCAGTTCTTAGGTGTTAGTTGATCCTTCTGTTCTTCTTGTTCGATAGTTGGTTGATTCTGTCCTTCATCTTCCGTGAGTTGTTCTTCATCCTTTCTGGTTGCTCTTCCACTTTAATTTTCTTCACATCCTTTTGATTGGAACCTTCCTCTTCTTCATCGTCTGATTCTTCTGAGTCTTCTTTGAATGATGTTAGTCTTCCTTCATCTATATTCACGTTAATGCTTTTAATCACTTTGTCTAATCTCATATTGTAGCATTTGTAATCTTTCCTCTTTGATGAATATCCAATGAATATGCCCTCATCTACTCGAGAGTCAAATTGTCCAATTTTCTTGTCTTTTCTTTTGATGTAGCACTTGCTTCCAAAGATTCTGAAGTGTCGTACATTTACTGCTCTTTTGGTCCATAGCTCATAGGGAGTTTTATCATTTTTGTTTCTGAGTAATCCTCTGTTTAAGAGATGTACTGCTGTATGAATTGCGTGTCCCAAATATTTGTCATTTAATTTGGATTCATTCAACATGGTTCGAGCCATCTCCATTACTGATCTATTCTTTCTTTCAGCAACTCCATTTTGTTGAGGTGTTTTGGATACTGAAAACTGTCTCTTTATTCCATGCTCTTCACAGTACTTGTTGAATTCATCATAAGTGAATTCTCCATTGTTGTCAGATCTGTGGAACTTGATTTGTGACCCTGTTTCATTCTCGACCTGTTCCTTGAACATTTAGAAACATCCGAATGCTTCTGATTTCCTGTTAATAAGACATACCCATGTCATCTTGGTATAGTCATCAATGATTAGCGTAAATTATTTTTCACCATTCAGTCCTTTGCTTTTGGTTGCTCCACATAATTCAATGTGAACGAGATCCAAAGGTTTTGTAGAAGAATGCTCTTTCATCTTAAAATGCACTCTTGTTTATTTTCCATGTTGACACTGTTCACATACATAGTTAGCAGGCTTTGTGACTTCCGATATATTTCTAACTGCTTGGTTTTTGTATATTTTGACCAAATTGTCAAAAATAATATGCCCCATTCTTCTGTTCCAAAGCCAACTTTCATCTTCTTTTCCCAAGTGACATTTTTCGGACTCAATCTCATCTGACACGTATATGTTGTTTGGAGTCCTAGTGGCTATGGCTACTAACTTCCTTGATCCTTGCTTTCTTATTTTGCATCCTTTTGAGTTGAAGATGAGTTCATGCCCTTGATCACACATCTAACTGACACTTAGCAGATTATTTTTCATGTTATCTACAAGCAAGACATTTTCAGCCAAGGAGTTTTTACTTCTGAGATTTACTATGCCCTTTCCCAACACTTTTAGTGAATTGTTATTTCCAAACAATACAAATCCTTTATCCTTTTCAATATTGACGAAAGCATCTTTGTTACCTGTCATATGCTTCGAGAAACCTCTATCAACATACCATTTTCTAGAGCTGTGATTCTGAGCTTGAAAAGCAATTCCACATCCGTAGTCGTTCTTGTGTTTGATCCATACCTTGTCCTCATTTCTTACTCCTAGTATCCTCATTCTGCAATTTTTGGCTACATGTCCAAAGTTGTTACACTTGTAACATTCTATTTCTGATCTCAAGGGACCGAATATGTTGTTGTACTGTGGTCGTCTGAGGATTGCAAGATTATTCCTTGTCTCAAAGTTTCTTCTTTGAAAATAATTTACAGCTTTGTGTCCAAATCTTCCACGTGTAAAGCAATGCCCATAAAATAAGCATCCATACCTGGGAACATATGGAGGAGGTGCTTTGCTGAGATCTGGTCTTTTTGCTAGCCCTTATTCTGATAAGGGTTGTTCTGGCTGACATTCGATCTCTTCTTCATTTTAGTTATCTGTCAACATTGAGCTTGAGGCTTCATTGGTATTCTGCTTATATCCTATACCGGTCTTGTTGAAGAATCGCTTTTGATTGCTGATGATTTGTTCTAGAACCTTGGAGCTGTTTTCATAACCTTTTGTGATATCTTTTGTCTGCAGCTTATTCTTCAGAGTTACTATCTCAGCCTCATGATTCTCCTTTTCTCTTATATTTGTAATTAGTTGCTCAGTACTAGAGAGTCTTCAACTTGTTTGGCTTCTTCTAGTTTGGTCTTCAGGTCAACAATGGTTTGTTCAAACTGTTGTGCCTCTTCCTTAAGCATCCTATTTTCCTTCCTGAATTTCTTCAGCTCTTTCAAGGCCCTTACAAGTCTGGAGGCTGCAACTTGTCCAACGGCCTACATCACATCGGGTCTAGAGGCTATTACATATAGCATACTACCAATCATTGATTTGTAGATCCTTTGATCAACTTCCTTAGATTCATCGTCTTTGCTTAGCTTACAACCAATGATCATGGGAGTACTCACAGGTTTACAGTCTTCCATCTGGAACTTCTTTAACATATCCTTGATGTATTTTGTCTGAGCAATAAAAATGCCTTCAGTTCTTTGAGATATCTGGAGTCCCAAGAAGAAAGTCAATTCACCGAGTAATGACATTTCAAACTCTTTCTGCATGTCCTAAGAAAATTGTTGACTCAGTGAATCATTATCACTTCCAAATATGACATCATCAATGTAAACTTCAATGATGAGTATGCTGTCATTATCCTGCTTGATGTACAAGTTGCTATCTGCACTTCCCCTTTTAAAGTTTTGTTGCAGTAAATAGCTGTCCATTCTGGAGTACTAAGCCCTAGGAGCTTGCTTTAGCCTATATAAGGCCCTTTTGAGTTTGCATACATAGTCCTCATTTTCTTAAAGTTGAAATCCTTCTGGTTGTTCGATGTAGACTTCTTCTTCCAATTTCCCATTCAAAAAATTTGATTTTACGTCCATCTGATACACTTTGATGTCTTTGGAGCAAGCGTAAGCCAATAGCATTCTGATAGCTTCCATTCTGGCTACTGGTGCATATGTTTCTTTGAAGTCTATTCCTTCGATCTGAGCATAACCTTTACAAACCAATCGAGCCTTGTTTCTGATCACCTGTCCATCTTCATTCATTTTGTTTTTGAAAACCCATTTTGTGCCAATTACATTCTTGTTACCTGGTCTCAGAACAAGTTCCCAAGTTTCATTCTTCTCGATTTGATCTAGTTCCTCTTCCATAGCTTTAACCCACTGTTCAGCTGTACTGGCCTCTGCAAAAGTTCTAGGTTCAATTGTAGACACAAGAGAGAAGTGCACCTGCTCATTTATTCCAGATTGTATTCTTCTGGTTCCTATTCCGGCATCCTTATCACCAATAATATGATTTGATGGATGATTCTTCTGGTACCAGTTCTTAGGTGCTAGTTGATCCTTCTGTTCTTCTTGTTCGATAGTTGGCTGATTCTGTTCTTCATCTTCAGTGAGTTGTTCTTCATCCTTATTTGGTTGTTCTTCCACTTTAATTTTCTTCACATCCTTTTGATTGGAACCTTCCTCTTCTTCATCGTCTGATTCTTCTGAGTCTTCTTTGAATGATGTTAGTCTTCCTTCATCTATCTTCATGTTAATGCTTTCAATCACCTTGTCTAATCTCATATTGTAGCATCTGTAATCTTTCCTCTTGGATGAATATCCAATGACTATGCCCTCATTTACTCGAGAGTCATACACCAGTAATTCGGGACTGTATTGCAAGGAGATAGTGCCTCAGTGAAGAATTCAAATTTGGAAGAAGAAGTTTGCAATTCGGATCTTCAAGAGTAGGAGTCTGATGTTGTTATTATGCCCATAAAACTCAGTCAATGTATAATTTGAATCTGTTGTTATCTTCTGCTGAAACCCTCAGTTGCTCGAGAACTTTGCCAAAAAAATTAAAAGAGGACTGTTTTACAAACATGGTTCTACTTCACCATTTCAATCCCCCCCCAAAAACGATTTTTTTTTGTGAAAGAGGAATTCGAAATCTGTTGTTGCGAATTATCTCCAGCGAAGAACCTCAATCCACGCTTGCCTTTTCCTTTTCGTACATTAATGTATTAAAGAGACAAAGGTTTGTTTTATTTATATGCTAATGGAGGAAATTTTAAAAAATAATGGGGCCAACTTTCTTAAAGGTTTTTATTAATTAAAAGTTTTATTTAAATCTTTAAAACATATAATAAGTCACCCCTTTTAACGAGGCCGACTTCTTGGAGGGTACCAATATTTTATTTGGCTTAAAAGGTTTTATTAATTAAGATTTTAAATTAATATTTAATTAAAGCAAGTTTTAATTAAAAATTGTTTTATTAAATAAATAAAAATCTTGTCATTACTTCTTAATGTTTGACCACTTACCCATACTTCTAAAGTTGAGTCTATCATGAAGACTTGTCATGGTTAAAGTTAAGTCTTATTATTTTATTTATAAAAATCTTATTATTACTTTATTTTGTTGCTGGTCTTATTGCTTATTATAAGTTTTGGGTCTAAACATTTTTTTTTAACTTTATTTCAACTTTATTAACATTTTAATTAAAGAGGATTGTATTGAGTTTAAACTTGTTTTAAACACTTTAGATTAATGATAAAGGTTTAAACAATTTATTAAATTAATAATAAAAGTTTAAACAATTTATTAAATTATTAATAGATGTTTTTAACACTTTAACTTGATGTGGAGTATTAGTGGGTCACTTTTTAATATTTTACTTATTTGTAAAAATTGTTTTAAACAATGTTTTATCATTAAGCTTAATATTATTATAATTATGTTTTAATACTTATTAACCATGTGTGTAGGTTAAATTATTAAAAGATGTTTTAAAGGCTTTAATGAGAAGGGTTCATCATGAGGGCTTCGAGGGTTAGAGTAAAGGTGCAATGGGCATTTTTATGCAATATTTGTGTGTTGTTAGTGTTTTAAGAGCACATGGTAGAGAGTAGGCTTAGGGACCAAGGGTAAGGTTTTTAGGGTATTTTGTTAGGTCATTAGAGTCACCACAAGTGAAGACACGCAACCATCAAAGTGTTGGTACCATGACCTTTATCGAACGCAAATGACCACTGTAAGGGTCATTTGGATTCTTGCAACATTTTCAGCCCACCAAGGACAAATGGAAAGGCGACTTAGGGGTTATAGGGTGTACATGGCTTTTGGCAATGTTCCAAGGGCTCTAAGGGCTTCACACTTGGGATTGGACAAGGTCAAAAGGTCTCGTTACACTGAAACTTACTTAACCCTTGGGGGGTCCTCAAGGGGCACCAAGACACACCGAGACACACCTGTTGGCATCAATGACAATTTAGTCAACAGTTATTTCCATGGATTTTATTACAGGATTGCCAATGACTTGGAGACAACATGTTTCCATCATGGTTGTGGTGGAACATTTGACAAAGGCAACACATTTTTATACCGGTTAAGTCTACGCATAAGACTGATGACATTGCAAAAATCTTCATGAAGGAGATTTTCAAATTGCATGGATTTCCTAAAGCAATAGTCTTTGACAGAGATGTTAAGTTCACTTCCAATTCTTGGAAGGGGTTGCAGATTTGGGCACAAAGTTGAACTTCAACACTGCCTACCATCCTCAGACTGATGGGCAGATAGAGAGAGTAAATAAGGTGCTTGAAGACATGCTTCACATGTATGTGATGGACAAACCAACCAAGTGGGAAGATTACTTACACTTGGTAGAATTTGCATATAACAATGGACAGCAAGCATCCTTGTGGATGAGTCCATATGAAGCTTTGTATGGAAGAAGGTGTAGGACACTAGTGACTTGGGATAATCCAGTGAACAAGATTGTGCTTGGGCCAGAATTTCTCAAGGAAATGGAGCAAGAGGTTGTAAAGATCAGGCAGAATATGAAAGTAGCCCAGGACAAATAGAAAAGCTATGCAGATAAGCATAGGGTGAACGAATATTTCAGTGTTGGGGATCATGTTTACCTCATAGTGAGGGGAAGGAAGAGTTCCTTGAAGCTTGGAAGTTGTGCCAAGCTGTCACCTAGATATTGTGGGTCGTTTGAAGTGCTTGAAAGAATAGGGCCAGTTGCATATAGACTTGCATCGCCTGCTAGTACTAGAGATCATAATATTTTTCATGTTTCTTTGCTTAAGAAAGATGTACATGATCCTAGCCAAGTGATAAATTGGGATGTGATTCAGGTGGAACCCGAGGGAGAGTTCCAAATCGAGTCAATGCGCATCCTCGATAGGAAGGTCACAATGCTCCGGAACCGAGCCATAGGGCAGGTAAAGGTGCAATCGGAGCACATCGATCCTGAAGAGTCTACATGGGAGATGGAGGATGCCATGTGATTGGCACACCCATTTTTGTTCAATTCTGTGGAGCACTGAGGGCGATACTAGTTTAGCATTTTGTTCAATTTTGTAAAATACTGAGGACAGTGATGTTGAAGGGGGATGGGAATGTAAGACCCCGGTTTTGACCCCATTTGCATTAAATGTATATGATGTAAATATTGTATTTAATCGTGGTGTGGAGCTAAAGGAAAAATCCCCAACATCGATTTAGCGTTTTATGTTTCGGTGATTAAAAAATTCGTTGCCAATGGTATTTCGTTCTAGCCAACACATTATAATGTTGGACATCATGTAAATGTGCAATTTAATTAAAATACCCACAACCAGCTATGTCAATGCAACAATAAAGAGATGGGGGCATGATTTCCTAAGGATAAGGGGGGGGGGATATTCAAACCTTTGGGCCAATGGGGAAAAACCAAATGTCAAAGGGAGAACCCATCAAAACTATCAACTACACTGTTTCTTGTCTTTTCCCAATCATTTATTTATATCAGAATTTGGTTGAAGTAGTTATTGCATGGGAATGGGAAGAGTATGGGAAAAAATTCAAATTGGGTAGAGCACTCATTTTTGGAAAACGCGTTATGACTCCTTGGGCAAGTAAAAACCCAAAAACGTCTGCCCATTCACTCATGCATTCACATTTTTGTCTTCCCCACGTTTTTGGAGATGTTGTGCATTTCTCCATGCGTTTTTGCAGTGTTCTTCAATTTTCCCATGGCTGGGATGTGGTTTTGCTAACATTCAGTGGCTGGTATCTCTGCTGGGCGTTTTTGTGTGGTTTCTACATTCCCACGGTTGGGAATTTCGTGTTTTCAATGTTGCACAGTTAATGGGGGAAAACCCACGAATTTAGGGACTAAGGGAGTCATGTTTTCCCATGTGAATCCATAGAACATCTTTGGAAATCGAGTTGCTCTCCCAGGTTCGTTTTACCCCATTTGCAAATTTGTTTTTGGCTCCCAAGTCATTTTTCTTCAACCCATAATTTTCTATCTTGCTGTGTGTGCATATTTTGCTTTGATCAGAACTGGTTGGGAGTGGAATTGGGTCTGAACTAGCTTGATAAACCTAGTGTATGAAGGAACCTCATAGACAGATATATAGGGATTGGTTTTCTTCTTTGCACATCCTGAATAGCACTGGAATGGAAGGAATAGCCGGAGGGACTATGTAGCAGAGAAGGGGATGCTTCCTTGTGGTGGGTGTGTAGATGTTTAGAAGTCAAGCTAGATTTGGTGCAGGTTTCCATAGCTCTGTGATTGAGCTCATTAGCTTATCAATTCAACCTTTCACCTCCCTAACAGCCTGATAAACCCAATTGTGTTTGGCTTGGATGAATTTTGATATACCTTTGGCTATGTGTGAGCTTGCTAGTGTTACCTTATTCCTTGTGGGAATCTTGCCCAGCTCGGGGGTGGTAGTTGTTCTGAGAGATTGATGAGCACACTGGCCTATGGTTGGGTGGAACGTTGTAACGACATAGCTATTTGCGGGACAAGCTTCTTTCAAGATAAGTATTCTTGTCTATTTTATCTTTGCAACTGTATGTGTTTATGAATTAATATGAACATGTTAAATGCTTGAATGGAATGTGTTTTTCTTCCAATGTATGTTAATGATTTATGCATCTGCATATGTATCTTGTATTTCATTGCTTTTTTATTTTACGTTCATGGGGCTTAGATTGCCCAGATTGATAGCATTATAGTCGCGTCCTCTCTCTGGTAGAGGGGTGGGGACGTGACATCATCCACATTCACTACATAGAAATTGTTAGTGATAGTATGATTTCCTATAGTAACTTGAAGCTTCAGAATCCATTTAGTGCAGTCCATAGAATTTTTATTTGGAATGATGACTGTGAAACCATCGAAAGTTTCAGCTTGTAAATTTCTCCTCTCCAATAAGGATGCATCTATAAAGTTATGAGTGGATCCTCAATCCACTAGAACCGTGACCTTTTGGCCTTGTATGTTACCCTTGAGCCTCAGGGTGTGAAATCTAGGTACACCTGAGAGTATTGCAATGTTTCATGTCTCAGGAGTGGGTTCTTCTTCTTTTGTTGTTTTATACCCCTCTTCTTGGGTTGTGATTTGTGCTTCTTCCTCCTGCCCCTCTTCCTCATATTTAGAGAAAACTTCAATGTAGTGGGCCTTCCCCGTTGCACACTTATGTCTCGGAACCCAAGGTTGTTGACATGTGAAGCATAGTTTCTTTCTTCTAAGTTCTTGTTTGCTTGGCCCTCCCTTATTTTCTTTGGAAAATGAGTCTTTTTTCCATGGTTTCTTACCTTCCTTGAATTTGGAAGGGAAACTAGGCTTAGGGAGGTATTTGGTTCTTGGAAACACATTCTGCAAGTCTCTTGTCAAATTCATGGCATCCTTCAATGTAGCTGGCTTGTGGGATTTCACGAGCCCTCTCAAAGGTTCTTTCAATCCTTTAGTAAATAGTAAAACTAACCTAGCCATAGATACATCAGAAACCATTACTGAATGCTTTTCAAATTCTAACATATATGCTTGAGGAGTTCCAACTTGCTTCAATTGTGCTAGTTCTTTGAAAAGAAGTTCAAGGTCTTTCCTCTCGAGTCTCTCCATTAATGCATTGGAGAAACTCTCATAAGATAAAATCTGATCATGTCCCAAGGTTCTAATACCATGGAACTACCAATCACTAGCTTCCTCTTCAAGATGTAAAATGGCCATTTTCAATGCATCTTCTTCATCCATAGGATTTAATTGAAAATATACACTTAATTTTTGTAACCAAGCATTAACAGACATTTGGGAAGAACCATCAAAGGAAGGAATGGTTACTTTTCCCATTGTATAATTTAATTCCTTATTAAGAGGAGGTTCCTTATTCCCACTTCCTCCTTGCTTAAACTTAAGAGAGGCCCCGATGAACTGATCGAAAGGCAGGACCTTCCTACATTAATTACTTAGTTGTTTCCAGTCAATAGCTGCTTCCATCACATCATAAGTAGTGTAAGGGTCCTCTTTGGACTCTAAAAACTTAGGTATTCCAGGTATAATTCTTGAATTCATGGGGTCGGTTATGAGGTCCAGTCTTTGAAAAAATGGCTTCCCCATTGGTCTTCTTCTCATCATGAGGTGAACTACTACTAAAGTCGGGTGTTGACTTGCCCCCAAGTTGGATAGCTAACAATTCGAACCCTTGCATAAAATGTTTGGTCATACCTTCCAGAGCCACCTTAATGAATTTTTGAAGGTCCTCATTATCCCCCTTGTCATCCATATCTCCTAATCCTAGTTTTTCCTTAATCTCCTTGTAAAAAGAAGTAACTTCTCCACTTCCTTCACTTCCACTATTAATGTCTTCAATCTCAGTTTCTAATGGAGGGAGGTCATCATTAGGAAACACGAATAGAGAAATATAATGGGTTCTAATATCATGCTCTGATACCACTGTAATGACCCAATTTGAAAATTCCAAACAAAGGCAGAATGTGGGGAACATTTGTATTGACTAGTCTTGAGTCTAGGTGTTTAGAATGTCACAAGAGGGTATCTAATTTTGTAGAGACTGATATGGTGAGTCTTAGGACCACTCAATGGAATCTATGGTCACTTTAGAACATGTTATAGACACCTGCAACTCAATTTGGGGTCACTGGAAAAAATGGTAATATTACTAGTAAAATGTGGTGCAATTCCCGTAGGGTGTGAGCATAAATGGCTCTCCAACTCCTATGCGAACCTCCAAAATTATAAAAAAAATTATGGGGAATAATATTATACTTAATTTAAAATAATTTGGTGTGGTTATTAGTTTTGGAATAGATATGTAAAGCTTCATATTCGAATGCATATATTCAGTGATATTTGCTTAAGGGAAATGACATGTAATAGCTTAAATTTGACTCATAAATTGTATATGTAATGGTTCAGAATAGAGAATAAGGAATGTATACCATTAACATCATATAAATATCTCACCAACAACATATAACATTAGATAAAATCCTCAACACAAATCAGATATAAAACTCCATTGAAATGGGAAACCAACACATGGAAACTAGTCACGCCATAGCTTGGAAATGTGGACATTTTTTCATATTAATTTATGCTAATTTCGACTATAGAGAGTATGGAAGACATATTATAGAGTAATAAATCATTCACCCATGCTTGGGTATCAACTGGAATCAACAAGTCACAACCACCATTCACACAAGTGCGACATCATAGAGAAACATGGGAATATTGAAGTAGGGATTGAGAGAATGGGAGGAGAGATGGGTCAGGAATTGTGGAAGCCTCCTATATGCAATAAAAAAACTCCATTCAGCTCCAAATGAGAGGTTAAGGTGGCCTCTACAATAGTGAATTTGGATGAGAATCCAACTTTCTTGAAATTGGCTCACTGGCACGGCAAGTGAGCACTCATCGTGCAATGGACAAGCTAGTGCTTTCCAAATGCCAAAGGAAAATTATCAAATGATAAAAATACATTATCATTCCTCATGAAATATTTTTATAACCCTCCTAAGTTCCTCCAAGGTCGAATTCCCTCCCATAGGCTTCCTCAAACTCATCCTTGATGTTTAATAACCCCCACGACACTTGTTGTTCTCCTCATCTCTTCATCTTCCTACAAATTTGAATTGTTGCTACCAAACCACAAGTGTGCCCTCCTGGAGGATATTTTTAGCCCTTAAATGTTAGATTTCCATAGGTCTACAATCAGGTCTGATTTTTCATAGAATATTCCATCATTGTTGTCATAAAGCGCAGAGAATCTCTCTCCAAGTGGCACTTAGTTTCTTCCTACTCTCTTCCTCTTCCATGGGGAGTTATTCCTCTTCACTTATTTGAATCCTTGGTCTCATTACATGTTTCTTGACACCTCTTCACCTTCCAAGAACATTCCATTACTCATACTTTCTAATTTGGGGTTAAGTCATGACATGTGTAAGGAAGAATCTAGCCACCCAAGGTCTCCATGAACCTCCAAATGTCTTCATGAAGCAATGCCACTTTATTTTCTCCATATTTATTATTTGTATGACCCAATTTAATGTGTAAATGACAAACTAAGGGTCTCTTGGGTCTCATAGCTCCCTTATTGCAATATTTAATGCCTCTTCCCGAACCTAGGGAACTAGAAGGTGGGTGAAACATTGCTAACTAGTAGTCTTATTGGGATGGGGACAAGACATGTAATTTCTTCCTTCTTGATCATATCTTCTCCTTTTACTATATAAGAGAGGGAGAGGGGACCATGAAGGAGACTTAGCCTATAGTACTGTTATGCTGGAAAAATTGGGATTCTCATCCCCCTTACTTGTGCCCAAGTTTCCATCTACCCTTGATGCAAAGTTTGGAGGTCGGGATTCTTGGAGTAGAGAAGTAGGAGAACCAGAATTGAATATTTCAAGAGGTTCCTTCATTGATGAGAAGGTATATTATGTAGTTGTTTCATTCAATTAATAAAATACTTGACGCTCTTCCCTTTCCAAATCACTGTGTAATGTGTATCTCAGTTTTGATTACTTATTGATGTTTATGAGATCAATATTTTATGTTCTTTTGAATATCAATCTTTTATATGTAGTCAAGTTGGTTTGAGGAAGGTCTTGAAGTGGTTTTGCAGGTTCCTTGATTGGAGATCAAGATGAATACTTGAAGAGAGGGTTGGATCAACCTTATGTTTGTAAGGTACACACCCTCTTAGCCTTTAAATTTTTTCTTAAATATTGGTGTATTTGCAGAACCTTGTATGTCTATAAACCTTATATTTGTAAACCCTAGTATGTTGGTGACCTCACAACCCTAGTCATAGGAATAATTCTTAAGAACAAGTGGGATAACCACAAAGTCAACATAACATAACAAGTGGGCTAACCACAAATCCAACATAACATAACACGACTCTCTCTCAAAGACATGTGGTCCACATATGTGCCAAGCAACTACTAAAAGTTTACCAGCACTGTATAGGAAGGGTTCAACCTAGAATATCTTATCCTCTCATCCTCATTTAGGTTCTTCTAGAATCTGAATTTCAAAACACCCAACCAAGGGGAAACCAAACATGGAATCCTAGGCCTAATCAAGAACAAAAAATTCCCAATACACTTTCACCAACAAAATTAGGGAACCAAGATAGCACTGCTGTAACATTAAAACATGATTTTCATCTCTTTTAACTACTACATTAAAACACAATTTTCATCTCTTTCAACTTTAACACTCCCAATAGGTCCCTGTGTTAAATTTGAAACATACAGTAACAATAACATGTAAATGACAACAACAACAATATGACTATTTAGACAAAATTATAACAACATTAATAGATCTAACTCGCAATACAAAAGAACAAGTCTGATTACTTAACAAATCAAATAACCAAATAACAAATCTAGAAAAGGAGAAAGAACAACATACGAACTTTACTCCTATATTTCAGCAAAACACCCAACGAAGGGGAAACCGAACATGGAAACCTAGGCCTAATCAAGAACAAAAAGTTCACAATACACTTGCACCAACAAACTTGGTGAACCAAGATAGCAGAGTAGTAACATTAAAACATAATTTTCATATCTTTCAACTACTACATTAAAAAATATTTTTCTTCTATTTCAACTTTAACACTCCCAAGAGGTCCCTGTGTTAAAGTTGAAACACATAGTAACAATAACATTTAAATGAAAACAACAATAGTGTGAATATTTATACAACATTATAAGAACAATAATAGATCTAGCTCACAATACAAAAGAACAACTCTGATTAATTAACAAATCAAATAACAAAATAGCAAATCTAGAAAAGGAGAAAGAACAACAAATGAACCTTACTCCTATATTTTAGAAAAACACCCAACCAAGGGGAAACTAAACATGGAAGCATAGGCCTAATCAAGAACACAAATTCCAAATACATTTGCACCAACAAACTTAGTGAACCAAGATAGCACAACTGTAACATTAAAACATAATTTTCATCTCTTTCAACTACTCCACTAAAACATAATTTTCATCTCTTTCAAACTTAGCACTCCCAAGAGGTCCTTGTGTTAAAGTTGAAAGAGATGAAAATTATGTTTTGAAATGGAGAACCCATGAATAAAGTGTTGTACATTGATGAAGAGTGTGGGTTCCTTAGTGTTTATACAAATTCCTTAACACCTAAAACATTAGAAACCAATAACAAGGAATCATACTACCACCTACCAAGACATACCATGCTGCAAGATACCAAGACAATAACTTCCAAGAGGAATGACCCTACTACCTACCTAGTTGGAAGAAAAAAAATCTTGTCTTCACAAGCTAAGCCAATATCTTAGTCCACTTTTTGGCCATCATTGCCCCACTTTAATTGGAAACTAGTGAAAACTTCCACCCAAGCAAAAATGAACTAATATGCACTCTTATGTTTGTATCCTATGTTAGTCATGCTCATAATGTGTATATTGCTATTGTATTATATGATAATATTGTGTTCACGTAAGAAACACTTCTTGCTAGAAACTATTTTTAAGGAGATTTATATAGTCCTAAAGCCAGTTATTTAAATATCTTCTATGTGCCATTAAAACAACACACTTCCAAGAATATCATACAACATGGAAAGTTCAGCTCTTTTCCCAGATATATACATATTTTTACATGTTCCCAACAAAGGTTAAATTGAGTAAGTCTAGCTTGGAAAAACCAGGATTAAATTGTCATTAATCATGAGTCAAATTTTGACATGTGATAAATGACTAGTTAAACCAAGTTCGAGTCGAGAAGATCCCAAATAAAACATTTGGAGTCCAATCATAGTCAAATTCAGTGAATTGCAAGTTTGACTTACGTTATGAGTGGTAACTATGTTGAATAATATAATGGGCTTCATAACCAACACGCCAAAGTATCCCTCAAATAGTCAAAGACAATCAATACAACAAAATCATACATGTTTACTTACGTGATGGGAAGAACCTTCCTTGTACTCATATTTTAACTTTTAGATCACATATTGCCTCTTAGAGGCAAGTCAATAACTGCAACAAATTGGCCCTTAGTTAAGGGCATAAACATATATGGGAGAGAGAGAGAGAGACCATAAATGTTGATAAAAAGGACAGACAAGTAGAACAAAAGAACCAACCACTCAAAGAGGTATGACACAGTCAAGATCAACCCAAAAAAATCAACAAGAATGCCAAAGTATCCCTCAAACAATAAATAATAGTCAGCGTAGCAAAAATGCAGCCACAACAAGCAGCAATATGGACTCGCATAGATGAAGGAGGGAGAACAAAAATTGTTGTAGAAACCCTCATAAAGGACAATTCTAAGTAAGGACCGGTTCGATGTTGCAAGTAGACCCAAAATCCAAATAACGCTCAAGGAGAGACAACCTTCAAAACCTTGACGTCATAAACAAGTGTGCCTAAAAACCCTAGATTAGTCATGCCAAAATGGAGCTCAAAGTGCCATAAAGACATCGATGTCAACAAATACTATACTAGTTCTTATAGGCTCTCAAAGACCTCATAGAAGGTCCTTCTAAGTGACTTTAGGGCTTCCCTTAAAATTAGGTTAGGCATGGTGTCATCACTTTATATGTGAAATCAAAGTGGTAAGTAACCAACTTAGGGAGAATGTATAGCTAAAAGAAGGGTGAACAAAAAAGATAACCACAAGAGGGATAACCACAAGTCAACACACAAAGAGGGCTAACCACAAACATAATAGAACAAGTAAGATAACCACAAAGTCAACATTGCATAACAAGTAGGCTAACGAAAAACATAACATAACAAGTGGGCTAACCACAAAGTCAACATAACATAACAAGTTCGCTAACCACAAATTCAACATAATATAACAAGACTCTCTCGCAAAGATATGTGTTCCACATCTGTCCCATGCAACAACTGAAAGTTTATCATCACAGTATAGGAAGGGTTCAACCTGGAATATGTGATCCTCTCATCCTCATTTAGGTTTCGCTAGAATTTGACTTTCAAAAATCAGAGAGAACAATAGAAATATCAAGTACCTGATTAACAAATCCAACTAAACATTTTGTTGAGATTCTCACCATAGACAAAACATTTTTCCATCCACATGCAACAAAATTTTGGAGCCTAAAAATGTAGAAATTTACCAACCATTTTCTGTCCCAGATATTGATGACTTCATGCGTAAGGTTTTAGCCATAAAAAGTGTTTTAGGTGCCGTAACTTTTATGGTGCAACAATGTTTTTATGACATAAATGTATAATTACCTATTTTGTGGAATGTATTGGCCCTTACTTAAGGACATAAACCTAGATTGTAGAAACGAAATGTAAGAAAGTAGACTTAGTAACTCAAGAAATGGTAATTAAAAAAAACATTTTCTTAATGCAATGTTCAATATCACTACAAAGCTCTCATGAGGTATATACATTTAAATAAGAAAAATGTGTATGACCTTGATGAGAAAAAGGTCCGAAAAGTTCCATGAGACCAAGTACAATAATTTATTTTCTCGATTTCTTTTTCTTTTGCAGTATGTAATTCACAAGGATGCCAGATGTGCCTTCTTCCCTTCAACTGTTGTGATCTCTGTATGTCTTGATAAAGACCTGACGTCGAGGCTGCTGCAAGGGGGGCGTGGAAACAATTATATTAATAAAGAAATGTTAAATTGGCATTTTAAGTTATTATTATTACAAGTATTCTATATAAATAATAAGAGTAGTAGATTGTTCTTTACCTGCTTCAGTAGTGGAGGCAAGATGAATAGTTTCGAATGTGGCAATATGTTCCTCATCTTGTCTCAGCTCATCCTCTACATGCTTTGTAGTTGAAAAAATAAAGGGTATAATTCATACACCATTCACAATTTATATTTATTTGTAATACATACTACAATTTTTTTAACACATGAAATACCTCTAGTACCAAGCTAAGCACTGCTTTCAAGTGGCACTGCACCGTCACTGGGCTCATTTGTTGATCCAATACTTGGGGCATTTATACTTAGATTGATTTCCTGGTTAAATGAAACAAACACACTAATTTATGCAAAAAAACAAATAACCGATATTAGATTGTGCAAATAATAAATTATAAATCCTCTTCGTTGCTTTTGATTACATGAGCGTCAAGTTGGGTGTCAAAAAGTTGTGCTTTCCCTAAGATTTTCCTATGTTCAAGAAAGGATTTATAGTCGTGGTAGTAGGCATGCATGAGGTCTTACTCCGTAGGATCCTATTTGAATTATGTACCTTGCAATTATGCATCAGGGCATGGGTTTTGATTCTTTTGCTATATTAAATTAAAATTGTTAACAATTTCAATTTTGGATGCAAATTATTTTATTCTATACTTACAAATTGTGCAACAACTTTCAAGAAACCACCTAGGCCAAGTTTATGCTTCCCATGTTTATCTATCCTAGCCTTGGTGGCTTTGGACGTATCTAGGATCCTATATTTAAAATAATCAAATACTTAGTTCTCACAATGATGATAAAGCATCATAAAATCATTATTAAAAGTGCCTCATACCTTCCTGGTCGGTGATTCCTTGCCTTCTTTTCGGAGCGCCTTTTCTTGCGCATCATGCACGAGGGCCTTGCAATCCATCTATGGTATCGAGGGAGGGTGCTCATAGTTAGGGTCGATTTTCATATGAACCCTATATTGGTCACGTAGATATCTTAAATATAAGCCTATCTTTGCGTCAACTCCAACTTTGTTGAAGCTACCCTCACCGAACATGCCAACGAACTTGTTCATAAATTCATCCTTTAATTTGGAACTTTAGTAATTCGACTCCTTGTTCATATGGTGGGACCACATATATCTAAGGAAATATCATTCATGGGTCTATAAAATACATCGTTTCCTAGAAAACGATATTATCATCAGTTTGAAATAACTAATAACTAGATGTAAATTTCAATTGGATAATACATAATATTGAAAATAATTCTTAAATACTTGTAAGATTATTACTTTTCAATGAGTATGAGTTTATCATCTACCAAAAATGAAAACTTTAATTTTCTCGTGCTAGTAACACAAGTAGCTCCCTGAAAGCTTCCTTCACAATCTGCGATGGCATCAGACTCTGCATCCATTGCATCGTGTGAAGATCCCGGCATGTGCCGTGTATGCCAGGGTCTACTACTAGTGGCATCAAGGATAGGGAGTGTGTCCGTCAAAGTGATTGGTGTGTCAGTCACAGGAAAAGAAACGGTGCTACTACCTGAACCGATCCCACTTGTCCTCGCATCATAAGGATCACCCCGTGCCTCCAAAAACACCTATAAAACAAAGAGTTTTGTTATAAAGCCACATTATAATTATAATCATGAATAATTAAAACAACAAATGGGATAATTGAAGATGTTGCTTACCCCAAGATCATGAATCTCACGCATCAGGGTATCCATTCTATCTCTTATCTCTTGTGTCTTTGGCTGAGTTAATAATAAAAAAGTGAATTCCCTGTTTTTTCTAATTAAAAGATTGTTTACTGTGTGCACATGGTCAACCGACAATAAAATTTCCTCTTCACTTGATACTTCCTCAATAGCATTCATGGACTTCTCTAATGCTAGTGCCTTCCCCCTATTTCATTGTTGATCAACATGGAATCATACACAATAATGCACATATTGCATCCACTATTTCACAGAAATTGGTTATGAGCACATTCACAAATTATTTATGACAATTAGAAATGAACAAGAATCTATGCATTTGATCAATTATTATTTTTTCTCCTTATATTTGTATAAAAAATCAAACAAAAACACAATACTCATATTAAGTCAAAATACAAAGAACTTTGGATCTATACTGAATGAAAGTAACATTAACTCTTTCTCAATTATAACAAAACTAGTGTTTTTCAAGAACCATGAATTATTCATATGTTGAGATTACTGACATAACACATGGAAACATTTTACAGTAAACATTAAATATAATATATAAGATTCTTTGCTTATAGGTTGGGTAAAATAGTATATGTATTACTGTATATCTTCAATTCAAATTGTAGTCAATCGACAACTCATTCCCTGCAGCTATTTATTTTATTGCACATACGAATACGTTGTTTCTTTCACGCCCCTCAAATATGCAATTGGGTTGCTTAATTTTTGTCGTAGGTCATGTACTATTTATAAAACTTGCAATATTCCCAGTTGATTTTGGCCTTCGATCAATATACATTTATTCTCCTTTGTTCTGATCATTGTCTTTTAGTTGTAAACAATTTTTTGCTACGCAATATCTTCGCATACTTTTTGTATATTGTATTAGTCATATCCAATATATGTAGTTGTAATAGGGTCCGACATACTCAAATAAATTCAATTAATCCTCCATCATGAACCTTTATTCCAACCATGGAAAATATCCCCAAGCCTTGCAATGGTGATGGAACAATGCGGTATATCCTTCCATCGACACAAAAATCAGGGTTTATTTGAGGAAGATCCTTCGGTACCCATAATTTCACTAGATATTTGTACCTCGAGGGAACCCCGATGTCCCCTATGCTATCATCACCATAATAACATGACCCCCCTTTAGCAAGAAAAAATCTGAATCATTTATTGAATTTTCTTCTGATTTTTTCATCTCTAGTTGATTTTCGCTTGTTAGACGTATTAGATGTACCACTTTCCTCTATTCTACCTAAACTTCCCTCGCTCGATGAGATATATATGACAAGTACTTTCTCAGTTGTATGTCCTATAACACTCCATTGAGTGAGAGAAATACTTAGCGAGTGTCATAACGTCGGTACCAATAGATAGTTATCTTGAATGAATGAATGAATGAATGTATAATTTTTGAGTTTTTTCATTTATAACAGAAGCAGTCACGATGGAAGAGTTCACGACGGAAGAGAAGCTGTGGCGAGAGTAGCAGTGATGGAAGGAACCACGACAGAAGAAGAGTACAATAGTTGAAAAGGACAGTTTGACTGACTATGGGTAAGAAGTTAGTTAGAATAAAGCATATTTGTATTTTCAGGATGATAGTGCCTACTATTAGTTGTAATTGAATGTACGAGAATAGGAAAAACAGCCTGTCGGCTAACAGAATAGAGTCTGTTGGTTACGACATGTAAGAGCATATAAAAGGGAGAACCCAATCTGTGTGTGGGTTCTGCAGTTCATGTCATCTCCCACCCTCTCTTGGTTTTGTATGTTGGTATTGTCTTGTCTAGGATGCTGAAGAGTTAGAGTTGTTTGTTCTTATAGTTGTAGAGAAGATATTTGTTTAGCTAGAGAGTCGATCATGGCTGTGTGCGGATCGACAGTATAGTGAAGGAAGGGAAAACTTCATAGACCCAATACTAGAGAGCATGAGAGGAGAGAAGTCTATATAAATTGTAAGGAATATCCAGAACAAAGTCTGCAAGCTGAGTGCGTAGATAAAAGGTGCTAATATATTTCTTACGCCAGATGAAGAGCGCCTTTGTGGTTTTTCCCAGATGGGTTTCTACGCTAAATGTTGTCTCTATGTGTATTTGATGAATATGGTTGCGTCGAATGAATGTATGTAGAGCATAAGTAGATCTGAATAGACCCCATAGACTTTTTTATGAATAAGTCGGTATATATATGAGTTGCACTATCAATAGATTGAGTCTTTAATAAGGATTTTGTATTAATTGTTGTTATCTTTGTAAACGAAAGAGTAGACTAGTATCTTGAATGAACTAACTCAGAATAAGAAGTACAATCCCCGGCTTTGGTCGAGATACTTGATAAAGTGTCACAAGAGGAGAAATCCCCACCTAAACTGCAGACACTTGGTTCTGACAGTTCCCAATAAGATATCTCCGGTGAGACTGCATCTGCATCGTAGGTTCTATCGGTTGAGCCTTGCTCTATCGAGCCGATAATTGGGTCTTTGTTGAAAACCAAGGATCTGAACCTTGGTTGAAGGGGAAGGACACCAACAAATTATTTCATTGTCGGGACCTTGAATGATTTGGTGGGACATGTTTTGGCACCTGATGAAGCCAGTAATTCAAGAGTGGGTGAATTTTAAAGTATTAGAGTTTGCGCTATTAGAAAGTGAAAGATCATGATTGAATTTGATAGAGTGGTTGGAACGATACCTCTATACATATATTCATGAAATTTTCTTTTGGTGAATTCCCTGTTTTGTTGCATGAGTGGTTGTTGAAGCTAGCAACCCAACGAAAAAAATTTCAAGGGGGAGAACCGACAGAGTGGAGTCCTTAGTTCATTCAACAACTGAAAATAACTAATAACCCTATATCTAGGGTTGTTGATTTCCGGGTTGATAGTACCGTGGGTGGATATATCACATAAATTGTAGTTGACACAATAAAATCCTATAGTCAGACAGAAAGAAAATTTTTCCAAGGACCTAGAGGAAGTTACTTGACATCTTTAAAGATTTGGATCAAAATGCTTGTATGTGAGAAAGGGATACTGAGAATGGAGTCCGATGAGTAAATATTTTTGTGTGGAAACCTGGGATATGTCACAAGAGAAGTGTGAGAAAAATGGAGCAGAGTAAGCTGAGATGTTCCTTGGTGATAACGAGATTTAACTAGAAGATGGTCGTCTAAGAAGTGGAAGAAGTTGTCGGTTGGGAAAGAGAAGAAGGATGGTGACCAGAAGAGGAAGTTGTAGTACGGCCAGAGGAGAGGATTGCGAATTGGAATCCCTCTTTGATGAAGGTTCTTACGATGACGAAGAGGAATACAAACCTATACCTAAACAATATGAATAAGAAGAAGCTCCATATCCAGAGTACAAGTATGCCATACCCACTACCCCATGTACATCTCTAGAGGTAAGATCTAGAAAACTCATCTCCTAGTGGTTTTGTTAATCTAAGTAACAATAGTCATAGGAATAACAGAAAAGGGGTTCCCACTAGCCAAGAAATACCAAGAACAAATATAATGACCGGAAATGATATTAAGTTTCCAATCTTTAATGGAAATGGGTTAGAAGACCTTGAGCAACATTGGTTTATATGTGAAGCTGTGTGGACTGTGCGACAGGTCCAAGAAGAAGCCATCAAGAAGGCTCAAATGATCATAAATCATAGGGATCATGCGTTGGATTGGTACATGAAATTATCTATGGTTTCGACAGGAGTCCCATAGAAAACATTAGATCAAATCCGAGCAGGACTATTAGATGAATTTTGAAAGCCAAAATCTGAGTTGCAGTGCATTACAGAGATAAAAGAAATTAAGCAATTGCCTATGGAGTTTAGTTGGGACTTTGACCAGAGATTCAAGACACTAATGGCCAAAGCAATTTTCTAGATGTCAGATGTTCAACACAAATAATGGTTTATTGCAACACTGTTATCACACATCCAGATTCGCTTGATGGAGAAAAATATTGGGTTGCACTTTGAGGCTTTGGAATTGGCTATCAAGTTGGAATCCTCACCTATCAAAGAAAATGGTACATGAATTATGCAAATCCAGTCACAACTAGCCAATCTTACTCTCCAAATTCAAGATATTAAAAAAGGAAAGGAAGTCCAAGAAGAAATCTAGTGTACCAGATGTAGAACCGAGGGACACCAGAAAGACAACTTCCTGATGTTTGTGAACTATGTCGCATCTGGATAATCGAATCCAATAAATATACAAGGGATTTCTTGGTGTAGAATATGCCAGACTAGAGGCCATTAATCGAAACAATGCTTATACTTATAAAAGATTGTAAGTGCACAAGCTAGTTTATACTATAAATTTTGCAGATGATTAGGCCATGATGAGAAGGATTGCAGAGCATATCAACTGCTACATGGGGAAATAATGGATACCTATGTAATGAAGAACAAAGACCAGATGTAGACTGAACAAGCTCATGCTCAATATCCACAGGCTCAGTATCCCTAGGCCCAATATCCACATAATCAGTACCCGCAACAACAATACCCTCAACCAAGGGGGTGGAAATTTTAGAGGCCGAGGACAAGGCGAATGATTTGGTCGCAGGAGAGGCCAAATTATATGTTATAATTGTGGGCACCCAGGACATTTTTCTAGGGACTGTACAAGTCCTACTAAGACATGTCTGTATTGTAAGGATTTTTATCATACTGTTGAGGAATGTTCTCAACCGATTGCTAAGTGGCATGCTAAGAATGTGGGAAATCCAAACCCTCTGCAGAATCCCAATTCAAACCCCAATCAAAATATCCAGAAGATCTCTGCTGAGCCAAGGGAACCACATATTCCTGTCCTAACAAGAGGAGGTGTTGTGGTTGGGGCAGATCAAGAAGCACCATATGGACAATCGAAGGTGCGACTGACAACACAAAAAAAGTACCATTCGAAGTCCAAAAAGAAAAGTAAGTATTCTTGGATGCACGACAAGAATTCATCGATATGAATCAAGCGTCGACTTCTGGTGCTACACCACCTGGAGTACCAATATTGGGAATTCCTGAGAGATTTGATCAGTTGTTCTGAAAGTAATCGATGGAAAAGGTTAGTAAGATTAAATAATTCTTTAAAATTTTCTTATCGCTAATTCAAGCTAAAGATGCTACCACATAATTTCCAGCTCTAATAGAAGAACCTCAAGGACATGTGCAATAAAAAATAAGGGTTAATCATGTTGGGAAAAGACTAAAGAATGATTGCTAACTAAGAATGACTTCCCATATAGGAGATTATGACATGGACTGTATTATTCTAGACTTGAGCTCTGATGTCAACATTCTGACTCAAAAAAAATGGGAGAGTTTGGCAAAGCTGAGACTTGTATGGTCTCTCGTCTAGCTCGGATTAGAAAATCATTCAAAAGTTCTACCTATCGGTCAACTAACTCAGGTGCCTGTTGACATACAAGGCCTTAGAACGTATGCTGACTTTGAAGTAATCGACATTGTCGATGAGAAAAATATGTATCTTGCTCTTTTGGCGATCGACTAGGAGGTTGATAATCAGACCATTATCAATTTCAAGAAAATAATCTTAACATTTGATGATTCAGAGCTAAGGGTGGTCGCACCAATTGATCCACTAGAAGGGCAGAGATACATTGAGCTAGTGAATAGTGAAGGACAAGGAAATTATATGGACCATATTTATAACATCATGTTTGCAAGGGACGATTATGTGAATCCAACAGACAATGAAAATCTCAATTGGTGAAGTATTAGTTCTTGTACATCAGATTCTGGCGAAGCAATGGAAAACTGGTAGAATTGAATGCATGAAGTGTCCATGAGAAGATGCTAAAGAATTACACGATCAGTGCAATGGGTAGGTATAGAGGTAAGTATACCCACATATGAATGTTTACCTAACCTGGCATATTTTCTAGCAGAATTTGAAGAAAAATTCACCGAACCTCAGTGCTTGTCCACCCCAGACTTTGCACTAAAAGCTACACATGCCAGATGGTGGGTCACACATAAACAATCTATCGATGAATGGATACAATGTCACAGATTGATGGAGACACATTTTGGAGAGGATATCAGATATACCGGTCAAAAGTATACAAGATTAACCAATCCTGTCGAGCATATTGAATATTGTCATGCGACATGAGAAGCATGTCTGCGACAGGAATGGGTCCATCAGTTCATACATACACTAGACATGATACCAAGGAACTGGTACACATCGGTTGAGCTATGACAAGGGACTGTTGAATGGGATGAATTAAATGGTATCTTTACACACACATTTGAGTTTGTTGATGATCATCCTTCGATTGATGTTGTATTACAAGTGATCAAGGCGGAGATATTTGAAGATGTCGCTGTGGCAATGACAAAACTTAATGAGAGCAACTTGACAATCCAACACTGGATGGACTGCTATAATGTAACAGAAGGACCTGATGATGATGAACTGCTCAACATAAACATCCCATATTTTGAAGGTACTCGCGTAGTGGAAGGATTTGGTATTTCTAGTTACTAGTTTCTGAATCCACTGGAAGTCAAGAATGTCAATATTGGCTCCCCTGAGAATCCAAAGTTTGCCAGTATTAGAGATTGTTGGGATGATGAGACTATCAGGAAGATCACGTACCCATTGCATGAGTTTTAGGATCAGTTCCCTACAAGATTCTCAGAGATGAAAGGTATCATCAGAGACCTTGGAGAGATGAAAATACCATTAAATCTCAATGGAAATCCTATAAAGCAACGACCATACCGACTGAATTCGTGGTACAAAGAAAAATTTAAGACATATTTAGATCGAATGCTAGATGCAGGTATCATAGAACCTATTGAAGAATCTGAGTGGATCAGTCTAATAGTAGTGCAATATAAGAATACTACCGACGAAGTGTGCATTTGCGTAGACCTAAGAACATTAAATTATGTCTATTTACATGACCCATTTTTGACTCCATTTACAGATGAAGTATTGGAGAGTGTTGAGGGTCAATAAGTTTATTCATTCACTGACAGGTTCTCTGGCTACCATCATATTGGGGTCGCAAAGGAAGATCGACATAGGACAACCTTTGTGATGGAGTGGGGTTGTTTCCAATACATGGTAATGCCCTTTGGACTCAAGAATGCTCTTGAAATCTTTTCTAGGATAATAGTGGCTCCCTTCAAAGATTTTATTCATAAATTTATTGAGGCCTACTTCGACGATTGGACAGTGTTTGGGCTCATTAAGGATCATATTGAGAGCCTCAGAATGATGTTGGAGCAGTTTCACAAGTATAAGATTTCATTGAACTTAAATAAATGTATTTTTTATGCCTTGTTTGGAATTATGTTGGGCCATGTGGTTTTTGGTGATGGTATCTTGGTTGAACCTTCTAAAATTGTGATCATCGTTGACCTACCACCACCTACAACAATGAAGAAATTGAGAATGACATTAGGACACATAGGATACTATCAGAAATTTATCAAAGGATATGCAAAGGGGACTGCTCTGATGGAGAAGCTATTGAAAAAGGATGTTAAGTTTCAAAGGAGCGAAAATTTCCAAGAGAGTCTAGACACTTTAAATAACAAGAAGGTTACAATGCCCATACTTGTTTTTCCAGACTAGAAGAAGGAATTTCATGTACATGTCAATGCGTCATCTATCGCACTCGGAGTTGTACTAGAACACCCTAGCAAAGGGTCGATTGATGATTCTATTACATTTGTTAACATAAAATTATCCACAACAGAAAAGAACTATACCACAACAGAAAGAGAAGGACTAGCTATGGTATATGCTATTCAAATATTTCAACACTATTTGCTGGGTGGACATTTCAAAAAGTACATAGATCATTCTACATTGAAATACCTGGTCAGTAAGCTAGTGTTGGGGGGGGGGGGATATTTGTTGGTGTCTTCTCCTCTTCCAGGAATTTGACTTTGAATTCATTGTTAAGCTGGGTTTATTGAACTTAGGACCAGACCATTGCTTGAGGATTGAAAGTGGAAAAGAACCTCGTAATCTTGATGATAGTGTCCCTGATGTGCAATTATTTGCGATCACGTTGTTCGATGATCACTATAGGGACATTATACAATTCTTGAGTACGGAATATGCACTAGTAGAACTCACTACCGCACAAAAGAAACAATTAGTGGTGCAAGCTGTAGATTTCTGGTTGATCGCTGGATAGTTATACAAAATGGGACCTGATGAAATTCTTCATCACTGCATATTGGAACACGAGCGACCAATGATACTGAATGAAGTGCATGCTGGTGTCATAAGAGGCCATTATGCTGGAAAAGCTACAGTATGAAATATATTGCAAGTAGGATTATGGTGGCCCAGTGTGCATGTGGATGCTCGAGAATAATGTTGCAGCTGCGATGTCTATTAAAGAACCAGAAAGTCGTCACAACGAGATGCAATTCCACTAGTACCTCAAATAACTTTGCAATCATTTGACAAATGGGCTGTTGATTTTATGGGACCTATTAATCCACCAGGGAAGCGAATTGATGCAAGATGCATTATTACTGCAACAAATTACCTAACCAGATAGGTTGAAGCAACACCAGTAAAGGATTGTACTATTGTGACTGCTGCAAAATTTTGTTCGACGATGTTGTGACTAGATTCAGATGCTCAAAGATTTTGATAAGTGACCAAGGAACACACTTTGTCATTTAGTTGATCGATGAATTGACTAAAGAATTCCAAATCCAACATAGGAATACGACACCATATAACCCTCAAGAAAATGGTGTTGTTAAGGCATTCAATAAGATCCTTGAGAACACATTAACAAAGATTCACAATGCTTAAAGAGATGATTGGGACCAGAAAATTTCTGCGGTATCGTGGGCATATTGCACGACATGTAAAAAGTTCACAGGCCAAACTCCATTTCGGCTGGTGTATGGACAAGAGGATGTTATGCCGATGGAATACATTGTACCCAGTCTAAGGATTGCTGCGATTACGGAGATGACAGATATTGGTGCTGTCAAATAAAGATTGTCATTGCTTATGCAGTTAGAGGAAGAACGTTTTGTCGTGGGGTACCACCAAAATGTTGAGAAGGAACGAGAGAAAATATGGCATGACCGACACATTAATAATACACAATTTCAGGTGGGAGGAATTGTTCTCCTATATGACAGTAAGTTCTTAAAGCATCATAGCAAGCTGAAAACACAATGGCTGAGGCCATATATTGTCATTCAAATCACTGAAGGATGCATAGTACAACTATAGAAATTAGATGGAAAACTTTTCAAAGGACTAGTGAATGGAAGTCGGTTAAAGCCTTACCAGGATAGTGGCGACTTGGTCACATTAAAAAAACAAGCAAAAACAAGACAAAAATATGCAGATGCATGAGTGTTTCTATTTTGGATCACATGTAATGTGTCTCTCAGGGAAAAAGAAGAGTGGTCACAGACTATCTATCTGTCGCAAAAGAAAAATGGTAGCGAAGACTGTTTGTCTATCGCAAGGAAAAGAAATGTGTCAAAGGGAAAATACTTGTTGCAAGGAATGAAATGTGTTGAAGGCCTAATACCTGCCAGAAGAAGAAACGAGCTGTTGCATGAGGAAATTCTATCACAAAAATGACAGCTGGTTGTAGTTAATTAGAAGACGTGGGAGATTTTGCCAACATACATTTTGGTCACTTCCGTCATTATCGCACAAAAAATACTAGTGCAGTGACAGACGAAGTGACGGTTGAGTGGCAGTTCCCTTATAATGATTCGAACGATTGCCCCATGTGACGAAAGTCACTGCCACCTTTCCAATTTATATCCCGCTTGTGTGAAGGAATGACTGATTGAACATGTAGATGCTATCCTCTTTGAGGTAAAGTTTCATTTCATTCTTCTGCATTTGATTGAGAGTGTTCCATTGCTTGTCTGCAACTATAAGAGCCGAGGCGATTTTTTTCACAAAGTATGTGTTAGCTCTCAAGGAAACTCCTTTAGTTTGCAGCTCGAGGATGCCTGGTAAATTCAATATTTATTCAATGGTTTACTAAATGGATCAAGTAAGATGACCTATAAAACCTCACTCACTCAAGACATGCATAAAAATCAATCAAATAGATGAGGCTTCTAACTATCAATGTTCAGAAGGTTTATAATAAGGTGAATAAATGAAGAACTCACTATGCTGGCATATTCATATATAAAGCAATCACATATGAATGGCTAATCATAGCAAGGAAAGATACTTGCAATTCAACTCATCAACATAGAGATAGGATGACAACTATCTAGTATTAGACAAAAAGAATAAACCTGAATCAAACATCCAAGCACAAGTACAGAACATAAAAGAGATGGAACCTGGACATATAATGGCAAAAGAGCTTATATTAAATGATGATTAACATGAGAAGCTTGATTACAATAAGGGTCTAAAAGTCTCCGAAGGTGAACCCTTGCTTCAACATTAGTCACATGATTTATATCCTTTACAAAATTTATTTCAGATCCTAAACAGTTGGATCGAATTTACTAAAAATAGATAAACATAACTGTTTTGCAAAAATTAGGTCAAAAACCCTAACTTAAGTGCTAATCTACGTAACTCCAACACTTTCTCACTCCTTGAACTATTTAATAACTGCAGTGATCACTGAAGTAGAACTAGGACCTGCTATCTGGCAGACAAGTCACAGTTTTTCAAAGTAGGTAGGGTTTGTGACCCACTTCACCTCGCTGGCACCTTCAAAACTGAAACAGACCCAAGCTACTGGTGCCTTTAATTAATTTTCAACTTCATAACTCATCCATGAGGTGTTTGGATCAACCAAAGTTGGTTCTGCATGGAAGCATGCCTTTCTGCACTGTTCTGCACTTTCGGTGGCTAAGAAAGCAAAATTCTGGGTCTGTAAGCTGTCGAAAGCTCTGTTTTCGGTGGCTAATGAACAACTGTGGCGTTTGGCTAAGACACCAAAAAATCTGTTTCTTCAAAATTTAATCAAACTTTTAATCACCCTTTTACAGCTTCAATTCTGACCTTCTGGTATTTCTGCAACCTGCATAGGGTTTGGAATAGCACCAACATCACAGGCTGCCTCCAGATCCTGAAGGCTTATTGCTGCCTCTGCTAGGGTTTCCAGTGCAAGGTGAGCTTGAGATTTAGGGTTTGAATTCTTCGTCTACAACCTCAACAGCCTGATCATCCTGTAGAGCTTGGCGTTGTCCTTCATTAATCTCAGATTTCTTTTTTACAGCAGGATATACATCCCTCTCATTTCTAGAAGAGAATCATGCAATTCAGTATTTATTTTGGTTAGTCTTGCATTAGTTCTTTTGATTTCTCTCTCTAATACCTCTAGTTCATATACTTGCCCTAATAGCTGGTTGATTCTCTGGGACCTAGGTTTGCTAGAGGAAGCCTCTGCCACTGGTTCACCTTGACCCTCCCTTGGTGTAGGTGAGGGAAACTCCTCTTGCCCTACTTGAAACTGATCTGCTAGGTTAGTTTCCTATTCCTCTTCATCTTCAGAGTCTGAGTAAGGTAGGTTGAGTATATTTCTGTCTGGTGCTGAAACTTCCTCAGCCTTTCCACTAAAATCTAGATTTCTCTTGGCTTTGTTGGTCTTAGGAGTTGGAGAGGATTGATTCACTGCCACTGGAGAGATGGCCCTCCTCTTCCTCTTACCACACCTGGGAGTGGTGGACTTCTTTGAAGGAGACTTCCCTTTGTCTTCTAGCTGTAATCCTATCTCAAACTCATTCCAAAATAGGAAGTATGTCCATGCTATGTTTCTTCTTTGCAACAGTTCTAGGACAATGAGCTTTATCAGGCCATGATGGGATAGCCTACCTGCAATTTTGGTGGGCTGGGCTTTAACCTTATGGGCCATCTTGGTAAGGCTCTTGTGTAGGTAGAAAGGCAGGTTCAGTGGGCTGCTACCAGTGAAATGGTTCATTAACTTAAAGTGGTATATCATCACCCTGTTGTACCTTCCCTCACAAGTTGTATAGACAAGGATTGCTTTCAACAACTGCTGCCACTTCTCCTCAAGCTAGGTTGAAGGGATGCTTTTCTTCCATACAACATTCTTGTGCTTAGGATTCAAGTAAGACCTGAATTCCACATCATGATGGTGGTTTTGAACCATTTCTCCCCAATCCTTGGGAGCTTTGTTACTTCTGCTATTAGAGCCTCATCAACCTGGAACTCTTCTTTGCCTATCAATGCATTCGAGCCATCAAAGGAGAGAGCAAAGGATTCTACTACTTGCTGGTGGGATCCCTGAATTTTCTCGCAGAACCTGTAGCATCCTGAGTCTTTGAAGAGTTGGCATATCTTTGGGTGTGACTCGAGATAGCCAATGTCACCCAATTCTTGTTTGAGGGCAGGTCCTCCTCCTTTCCTCATTTATGGACTGCTCTTCTTGCACCTACAAAATCAAAATTCAAACCCCGGGGAAGGAGATTACTGTGCTGGATTCAGGGAGGGCTTGGATCAATGAGGATGCATGCAGGAAAATGTGGAATGGACTAAGGAGAGGGTGCTGATTTTGAGGGGCTGATCGACGATTGGTACTTGAGCAGGGTGACATTAAATTCTAATGAGACCCTTGAGATGGCCAGTGTAGTAATCATTTTAACTGGAAATCAATGCTTTGTGGTGGTTCAATTGCAGTCACGTGACAGGAGGAGGGTAGCAAGGTTTTGGGTCTTTTATCAGTCACTTCAGTTTAATAACGACCTATTCTTTACCAACTCATGATTTTTTGCAGTCCCAGTCTTTTTGGCGGTTAAGTGCTTGATAATGGCGCTCCTCATGTTGACGGTGGTTAATTTTGATAGATGTGCTAACTGTTTTCCTCTTTTGGAGCTTTCGGTGGCTAAGGTAATCTTGGATCCGATTTTTAAGCTGCCAAAAGCTGGGATTTTCGATGGCTAATGAATGTTGAGATGTTCGCCTAAGCCACCGGAAGCTGCTCTTCAAAAATTTATTAAAAGTGGAGTCAATGAGCTTTCAGTGGTTAATGTAGTCCTGAGTCCAATTTTCAAGCTACCAAAAGCTGGGCTTTTCGGTGGCTAATGAACAGTTGAGATGTTAGCCTAAGACACCAAAAGCTAAAATTTGAATTTTATGAAGAAACAGAGTACAAGGCGTTCCAACTTTATTAAACACACAATTTTTTTTCATAATGTGCATTGAAATCTTGATCACTATGCAAAAATAAATTTTCTGAGTTTGACCTATTGAATACTAATTTATTTAGGAGATAACATATGGCTCCTACTCAGGGATGGGAACCTTCCTGTGAGGTCCCAAGAACCCTAGACCAAATGCCTTTCCTGAAAAATAAGAATTTAAACCTATCTTCTATTGTTACATTGGACATGGAGTTTATTTTGATAAAAAAAAAACAACAAAAAATAATATTTTACAATAATAAGGCTTTAAAGCCTTATATAAAATAGATTTTCAGAAATTGCCCATTGACTGGGCCATCAAACACCTCCTCACCTTCCATATTTTGCAGTTTGAAAGTGTTGTTTTGTTGCACCTGAGCTATCACAAAAGGGCCTATCCACAGAGAATCAAATTTACCATGCTTTCCCTTGTCCTACCTGACAACATCCCATTTTAGAACCCAATCTTCAACTTGAAAATTGTCCACCTTTGCCTTCTTGTCAAAAATACTTTTAATCTTCTTTTGATGAGCTTCTGACTTCTCCACCTCATGTTCCCTGACTTGCTGCAACTCAACCAAATCAAGCATCCTCGTTACCATGTCATTTGGTTCATCCTCTTCTTGCTGAAAGAATTTTGCAATTGGTAGAATCAGCTAAATGGGAAAAATGGCCTCAGTACCATAAACCAACTTAAAAAGGAGAAGTCCCTTTGGATTTTTTGTTGGTCACCCTGTCAGCCCATAGAGCAAATTTTAGCTTAGAATCCCAGCTCTTCTGATTATTCTCCAATATTTTTCTGATGATTCTAACTAGGATTTTAGTGGATGACTTAGCAAGGCCATTTCCTTGAGGGTAATAGGAAGTGGAATGCACCAATTGAATGGCCATTGACTCACACATGTTAACCAATTCCCCGACTTTAAAAGCCGGTGCATTATCAGTCACTAGCCTTACCGGGCAGCCAAATATGATAAAGATGTTCGCATATAAAAACTTCAGGATGACTTAGTGAGTGGAATTCCTTGTTGGGACTGCCTCTATCCACTTGGTGAAATAATATGTGCCTACTAGGATCCACTTGTGCTGACCACTTGATGAAGGATTAATCTCACCTATGAAATGAAGACCCCACTGCTGGAAAGGACCATTCACTACAATAGGTTTAAGGGGAAAAGATCTGAGCTATTGCTTTCTTATGAATCTTTGGCATTTGTCATAGGATTTTACAAAGGTACACACATCAGTGAAAGAACATGCCAATAATACCCAGCCCTCAGAATCTTGTGGGATGTAGTCTTCCAGTAATGATGCCCCCACATGTTCTTGAATGAAATTGATGTATTACCTGAACTGACTCTTCTTTATCTAAGCATCTCAGCAAAATATTAGAAGGATCTTTCCAATGCATCAACTTATCAATTATACAAAATTTAACAGAATTAAGCTTAAGAGGCCATGCTTGAGTCAGGTTAAACCTAGGGGGAACTTCTAAACTTTGCAAGAAATGAATAATACTTGAGTACCACTCACATGAAGACAAGTTCTCAGCCACCTGTTGGCTGCCATGCTGCTCCTGGACTACCTTTGTTGCTACCTCTGTTTGCAGGTTTGTTGAACTTATACCAATGAAATTCATTCTCAATAGATCACAATTTTCTTCAGCCATGAGCTTAGCTAGACCTTGGCATTTCACTAATTTGGTGGGATTTACTTCTATGTCAAACTCAATAAGCTTGGAAATCCATTTAGATCTCTTTCCATCAATGTTAGGCTGGGTCAAGACATCCTTCACAGCAAATGAAGGGATATAGGCAAGGACCTTTGCATGTAGAATGTAAATCCTGAAGGATTTCAGTGACTTAATGAGAGCATAGGCCTGTTTCTCAAAAGGATCATACTTCAATTCAACATCCCTCAATGTCTTGCTAAAGAAGGCAATGGGGTGATCAAGGCCTTCATCATCTTTCTGTAACAGAACTGCTACCACTGTGTCATAGGAAACAAAGGAGAAAATGTAGAAACCCTTGGTGTAGTATGGACTGATCAAAGTGGGAGATTCCATGATAGCCTTCTTGATGGTTCCAAAAGAGTTTCTTGCTTTCTCTGTCCACTTGATTTCAGGTTCCTTCCTCAACATAGAGGTTATGTGTTTTACCAACTCAAAAAAATTTGGGATAAACCTCCTGACAAAATTTATCTTACCTAGGAATGATTGAATGTCCTTTTTCAACCTAGGTATGGAAAATGTAATGTCCCCGACCCTCGACCGGCGAAGATGACGCTACCAAACAAACAAAAACCTCCGGGAAAATAGCCCCATGAAGATGGACATACATATAATGCTGATATAAAATGCTTAGAACACAAAACACGCTAAGATGCGTAAAACATACAAGGATGCATAGTTACTCAACATACAGCAGAAGCAAACATATACATTCCAACATCAACATGTTCATCATTATGATTCATGAGACATTAGATAGTAAATGTAAATGTAGAAGCAAAATGGACAAGAATGCTTATCTTATAAATATCTCGTCCCGCAACCAGCTACGTCGCCGCAACGTTCCACCCAACCATAGACCAACATGCTCATCAATCTCTCAGCAACACTGCCACCCCCGAGCTGGGCATGATTCCTTAAGGAATAAGGGTCAAAGCAGGCTTACACATAGCCAAGCTACACAAATCAGCCAAGTCAATACAGCTGGGTTTTTCAAGCCGTCAAGGAGCTATGAAAGGCAAAATGCTAAGCTGGCGGTGTCAATGGAGAACTAAGGACGCCCACTCCAGAGCTAGTCATGACTTCTAAGACATCCACATACCCAACACCAGGAATCAGTCCTTTCTCTGCTTCACAGTCCCTAAGGCCCTGACTTCCCTTTCCAATACTCTTCAAGGGTTGTGGAGAAGAAAGCTAGCAGTCTAACTCTATCTGAGTGGCTCCCAAACACCAGGTTTCTCAAGCATACCCAATCTCTAATCCTACTCTAAACAGTCCGAAGACCAACCACTGCATACTCGCAGTAAAACAAGCTATTGACAGCTGGGACAAGGGAAACCAAATCCAGAGTCGTTCTTGGCCCTATCATGGCCAAAACGACTCAATGTCAACCCACAGTAGCTCAAAACGTGAAAGAAACCACATCCACGAACAATGGAGGGAAAACCACAGCAAACCGCCAAATCAGGGAAAGAACCACAGTCTCGTCTCAACAATGGAGTGACAGAAACATTACATAATCCCAAAATGGGAGAGAAGTCCGATTCTCAATCCTGGGCAAGAGAAAAACAAGTACACAGACCACAAATCTGTGAGGGTAACACACATACACATAGTCCGATAATACAAAAGGGAAATCAATCCTCTTCACAATCCGGGGAAAGAACATAGCCCATCTCACAGTGAAGAGCCCCCTGATACCTTTCACAATCCAATAATGTAAACAGGGTCAGACTCTCTGCGTGAACAAAGGAGGCAAGACCAAAAACCTTCGAGGAAGTGGGATCGTGGGAGAGTGGTGAGAATGGGAAGGTTGCCTCTCTGCCCCCAGCGACGTGAAGAGGAAGAGTCCACTGGTGGAGTGGGCACGTGGACAAGGACTGACAGTCCTTCCACACCCACCACTACTCAACCATAACTATTCCCAGACAGCAGAAGTTTAAATGGGTGACTGACATATGGAAAACTCCCAATGACCCCCACTGGTTGGACAACCCCCCCCTTAACCTTAGGAATCATTCCCTTTTCATTTAACGTTGCACCATCGTAGCTGGCTGTAGGTTTATTTTAATTAATGTGCATATTTACATGATGCCCAAAACTATAATGTGTCGGATAGCACGATATACCATCGGCAACAATCCCTATTGCCGAAACATACACAACCAAATCGATGGTGGGGCTTTTGCCTTTAGCTCCACACCATGATTAATTACAAAATATAAATCATGTACCTTTTAATGGAAACGGGGTCAAAACTGGGGTATTACAATCCCCTCCCCCTTGGAATAACACCGTCCTCGGTGTTCCAATACATACGAATGCATATACCGTTTGTACATTCAAAATTTCAAAATTTTGCAAATCTGTCCCATGTTCAATTATTTACTTTGAACTTTCAGGACCAGGCCCCTCAGCTTCCACGAGCTTCTCTTGCTAGTTCCCAACTTTCAGCTCATCCCCAAGTCGAGGAACTTTGTGGCTGCTACCCTCTTTATGTTCCCTCGTTGGGCAGTCCCGACGTAAATGATGTCCTCCGCATTTCCAACATTTCGCTGGCTGCTTCATCTTTACCTGCTCAAATTTCTTCGAGTCTTCATGCCTGGAACATTTCTTAATGGATCGCTTGGACGAATGTCCCATCATTGATCCACTTTCCTTGCCTTTACTGATTGCTCCCAGAAGGATTTTCACCTCCTTTTGCAAACAAATAGAGTTTTGCAAAATATGGTGGTTCATCTCATTCTGCCTTTTCTGTATCTTGAGCATCTCTCCAAGATTTTTTAGGTCTTGGCAATTGTTTGAAGGAGACTTCCAGCCAAGTCCAATAGTTTTTGGTCGGCTTCCATGATCAATGTGCACCATTGGATTTCACTTTTCTCACCTGTGAAATGCACCATTGAAATTCTGTCAGACCAGGCATAATATAGGCTTTAAAATCAGTCAATTAATTTCCCAATTGGCATGACAGTCCAAGTATCATCAAGGAGACTTTCATACTTTTCATGCCTTCCCAACAGGCACATGAGCTCATTCATGTCCATTCTTGGGCAGGAAATTAACTATTCCAACATTCACAATTTACTTTAAGCAAATACACACATTCTATTTTCAGTCATACATGCATTCAACAATCTTTTGTTTTCACAATGCATATATATATATATATAATCAAAAGGCAAGAGAGAGCAGCAAGAGTTTTTTTTCCCCTCTTTGTCTTGTTCCATCCTGGAACCCACACCACCATTGTGGTTTTTCATGCTCTCAGCCTCTTTCACTTAACCGTGAATGCTAGACCAATCCCTCTTGGTCATGACACTTAGTGTCTCTGGTCTATTTCAGACCTCTCAACCATGGAGCCTCCCCACATGGTTTGTCTCGACTGCTAGGACCCTCAGAACCTTACTAGCACCTTTTTCCTTACTGCTCATTCTGAGCTCTTCAGGATAGTCACATGTCCACATGCACCCCTAGGATGCTCTCGTAGTCCTCGCTCCCAGTGATACCTATATCCAAACATTGAATAGATTCACATGTTTAGTTTATTCTCATTGATTTTTATCTCTAAAACAAGAGCTTAAAACATCATAACCGAATCATGTACACCTGTATATTCATAAGAAAGATATTGCAAAATAATCCAATACTTATCTGTATTGTGCGTTTCCTCTCTGGTCCATAGGATCCTGCTTTGCCTTGCAAGCCTTGGGATTACCTATGGACTTGGATGTTAGGTCAGCACGCAGGCTACTTCACAACATCCTTTTATATATATCAGGCACAGTCAAGCCAACCTTCAGTTGGGTTTATCAGACCGTCAACAAATCGCCTACACTTATCTCAACAATACACTTATATCAACAATGCACTTATATCAACAATGAATCATCAGCCAAGCCAACATAGTTGGGTTTATTAGGCCATTAACAATAACACATGCACTTATATCAACAATAAACGACCATTTCCAGGGTTCATTTCCAGCCGTGAGCTCTAATTCCATTTAGTGTACAACACCAGACTACATCTATTTAGCCTGACAAAACAAGCAATATAAGCAAACTCATCAGCGTTATTGCTCTAAAACTTTAATCGTACTTCACATCATTCACTATCAAGTATTGAGACACCAGGAGTGCGTCCACTCCCTAGGGTGTAATCAATATTGAAAACCCTTTCATGGTCCAACATCAGGAAAGTGTGCACCCTTTTCCAGTGTGTGCCATGTAGGCCCTATTCATACTCAAGCAATCGGTCATAATGGAAATAAAATCAAAACATGTTCTGCATATTGAGTTTAACAATTTGACATGCATATTCTTGGCTAGGGTCACAGAACACTTATCCATTTGCTGAAGCAGTATTCCTTCGTTAAGGAGGAATGGGGGTTCCCTTCTCTGAGTTGACAGTCCCTCTTTTTGCCATCCCAACTCCCCTTTTCATTTCGTCTCCACACATGTCTTACTGACATAATCTATACCATCTCACTCATGTTTCTTACCAAACATGTAGTGCAGATGAGACATTTCCAAAATGTCCAATGGAGTTTCATCCGAAACCCATTTCCAAGATAAGGGAAACCTTCCCATGAAGATTGGCTCTTGCAGGCCATCACACATGATCTTCCTGCAGTGTGTACCCTTGGCACATTCATCAAATAGCCAAACAGTCAATCATTATCTGATAGTACAATCCAAATTTGATTGTTCCATAACCAAGCAATGACATTAGTAATTAAATTCAATGAGAATTTGCAACTCTGTTTACTACAGAATTGATTTGCTTGGCAATGAGGTGATCCTCAATTGTGGGTCTCTTGTAAGCAGTTCCACTAGGCCCATTATAATTTTATGCTTACTAGTATAACATGAATACCCACTTACAATGCGTCCTCCTGACACAATCTTATGCAAGCCAATAGTGATTAGTAGTTGTCTGCAACTTCTCAAATCTGAAATTCCCAAATTCAAATTTAACAAACCATTATGCATACAAACTATTTTCACAGCCATGAGACTCTTCTCATAAGGTTTGGCTCTTTCACATGGTAGATTCCGGCATTTTTCATGGTCTTACTCTCATTTCCATGCTCTAAACAATCTACTTGAAACCTAAACTTCAATTAGCCAAACACTTGGTAAGTCTGTATGCCTATAACCTTTTCATTGCTGCAACCATCACTGAAGCATTTTCAAAATTTATAAAATTCAAATACTTCCAGCTGTTAATCACATCAATATTACTAAAACTCGTTTACTTCACGCAATCATTATCATACTTTAATTATAAGGTACAATCCCCTCATTTATGTAATTTAAATGAAAGGTTTAGATACTTCTTACTTCACAAGTGTATCATTTGTACCACCTTGCCCTTCCATAGATCATTTCCGGCAGCCAATTGATCCTGACTACCCTCTTCATGCACTTACTATCCTGCATTCATAACAGCTCTTGAAATGGTTCTAGAATTGTCATCAATTCATCATTTTAGCCATTAGTTATTCATAATATCGCATGCACTATCTCAATGCATTCATGCGATGCATCACAACATTTGCACCCATACTTACATAATCAATTACTCACACCCTTCATATGCATCCATTCAATGCATAACTACAAGATTTATAAAATCTTTTAATGCATATCCACTCAATGCTACCTTGCATTGATTCGAGAATACTATGCATTCAAACATACGATGCATGGCCTAACCATGACTACTTCATATAGGATGCATGACTATAATCAAGATCATCAGTGCTTACTTTCCTTGGGATACTAAGCTCATAACAACATAATACAGGCATGCCACATTTCTATATGAATGCAATATAAAATTCAAATACCCACATGGTATGAGACCTCTTGCTTTTACCACTCCATGCAATTGTCATAATTAAACTCTTACCTTCATGGGTCCTAGTTACACCCTTGACATTACCAGTTTGGTTGGTCCTTTGCAGGAGATTGCAGAATTTGCTCACCAACTTTTGATTCTGGACTTGTTGCCTTATCCCTTTCTCCATAGGGTTGCTTGTCACATTCGTCAGCATCAACAACATATTCAGCCATGTCCGTGTTGTCATTGGTTTTTCCATGAATGCCAACACCAATGCAATAATTATCATTAGTGGTTCATTACAAATGTATAATTCACCAACATATAATATCCTATGCATGGAAGGCATATCCTCATACATTTTATGTACAAGACTTATAAGATGTAATCATAATTAGCAAGACAGGGTTTGACTTCATAGTCCTTGCGACCTCTAGGCATGCAATTCCCGGGTTTGTCCATGTTGACAACAACACATTTCTTCATCAAGCAATCACTAGTACTTTGCAGCACCACATTCAAACTCTGGTGATTCTTCTTTGTTCCATGTTGGATAAGCTTTCCAACGCCTATCCACATGCTTCATTCTGACCTCGGGTGTGTAAACCATACCACTTCTAAAATGATGAGTTTCACCAAATTTAGGCAAAACACACACAAATGTATTTTGGTCTGGAATGCTAGCTTCAACCACCTAGAGTTTTCTCCATTTTCAGTCCTAAAACTGTTGAGAAACCCAATGAGAAATTCATTTCAAAAACCACTGGTACACTAGATGGAATTTGCTGAAAATTCCACTGAAAACCCCAATTTTTCTTTCTCCCTATCGAGTCTCTTCCCCACTATCTTTCCGATGTTTCGGCGATCAAAATGTCTAATTTCCTCCGCTGTCCATCGGCGGTTTGTTCACCTATTTCCTTCTGGCGTGTTGGACTTGTAGTGTTCTAAGCTTCATATCTATATCGACGATGCCAAGGACTGTTCATCGATGGTCAAATAGCTAACGATTTCCGCTGTTTCGGATCTTTAGCCTTCTAGGCTTCCGATCCATTTATCAGTGCTGCCAAACCTTTATCAACAATTGGAACCGCTAGTCACTGTGGCATCGGCGGCCGGATGCACTATCCATCGGGTGAATAGTCTCTTAGGTGGCCGCAACGGTGGGTTCATCAACTGTTAGTCTCTTCCGATCGACGGTCTCATCATCTATAATCTTCTGATCAGCAATCTCATCGTCTAAATTTCGTCGATGGCCAATGGTTTTCAACGCTTAAACAAAATTCCGAAATTTTTCTTCTTCCTTCCATGTCAGCGAACCCAACAACTAATTTTCCCCGACGACATCGGCGGTTTGAATGACTAAACTTTGGCGACGCCGAAGATCAATATCGGATGTTTCCTCAACTACATTGAGCTGGCGTTTCGGCGGCCTTCACAGGATCTCCGCCGAATTTTCAACGCTCCCATCGTCTAATCATTGGCGATGGAATCAACTAACTTCCGTTGATCGTTGATGATCGGACTTGGAAAGATTTTTCCAAAATTTTCTTTTCTTCGTCTTTTCTCCGCCAATGGCTTCGGTGATCCAAACAACTACTCATTGCTGCCGTTTCGGCGATTCCATCCTCTATTCTCCTACGACGTGTCGGCGGCTCAAACAACAAACTTTTTCCGCCGCATCGGCGAACCAAACCTCTAAATTTTGCCGATGGTTCCATCACTTAGAAATTTTAGAAAATTTCCTCCCTTGCATTGGCTCCTCAAACAGCTAAGTTTCACCGACGTTTCGACGGTCTTCGGGAGATCTTTGCCAAAACTGCGGCTCTGCTTTCAACTATTTTCCGCTGAAACCGTTCGTCATCGGCACCCTCATCCTCTAATTGTTGCTGATGAATTCCATACTAAGAGAAATTTTCAATTTTTTTTCTCTTTCTACTTTATTCCGCCGACGTTTGGGCACCTTCGTCGTCTATTTTTTGTCGATGATATCGGAAGCATTTCTGGCTAAAAGGACCGACGTTTCGGTGTTTGCCACGTCTAATTTCCACCGACGTTGTGGCTACGCCATCACCTATCCTTCGCTGATCAATCCACTAATCTCTGCCGAAACTGCGGGTACTCCATCATCTATTTTTCGGAGAAACTTCCTTTATCCTCCACTGACAGTTGCCGCTTCATCGGCTGCGCCATCAACTAAACTTCGACGACGTTTGGCGGTCCGATATTCTAAACTTCGTTGATGCATCGGCGATCCAAGCAACTATCCTTCTTCTTTCTGCCTTTGACGTATCGACACCCTGATCTTCTAACTTTCGTCGACGCCGAGGTCTATATCGGAGGTTCTTCGGACTAACGGGATGATGCTTCGGCGGTCTTGTCTTCTATCCTCCGTCAACGTATCCTCGCCTCCAACAACTAATTTCCTCCGGGCTCTGCGTCGGCTGCGCGATCAGCTAATTGGCACCGATCCAAACAACAAAACTTTGCCGATTGCCGGGGTGTGTATCGGACGGCTGATATACTAATCTGTCCGCTGCATCGGAAGGGCTTCCCACGAAGTCTTCTGATGCACCGACGGTCTGCCACTTAGAAATTTTTAAGAAATTCTCTTCCGTCTGCCCCTCGTCAAATGGACTTCAGACTACGCTTTATGACGTATCAGGGAAGCTTCCCACTTAGTTCTCCAATGACCCAATGGCTCGTCACTTAGACAAATTTTTGTGAATCTCCTGTCTTTCATCGATTTTCTTCGGGGCAGAAGGCAACCTGCCTCTGCTAACTGGTTCTTCATGGCCCTCTGGGGCCCAATGCTGCAATGATGGCCTTGTCACTGCATCTTCATGGCCCATTTAGGCCCATGCTGCAACCTTTTCTCTGATACCACACTGTAATGTCCCTGACCCTTGACCAACGAAGAGGACGCTACCAAACAAACAAAAACCTCCGGGCAAATAGCCCCATGAAGATGAACATACATATAATGCTGATATAAAATGCTTAGAACACAAAACATGCTAAGATGCGTAAAACATACAAGGATGCATAGTTACTCAACATACAACGAAAGCAAACATATACATTCCAGCATCAACATGTTCATCATTATGATTCATTAGACATTAGACAGTAAATGTAAATGTAGAAGCAAAATGGACAAGAATGCTTATCTTATAAATATCTCGTCTCGCAACCAGCTACATCGCTGCAACTTTCCACCCAACCATAGGCCAACGTGCTCATCAATCTCTCAGCAACACTGCCACCCCCGGGCTGGGCATGATTCCTCAGGGAATAAGGGTCAAAGCAGGCTTACACATAGCCAAGCTACACAAATCAGCCAAGTCAATACAGTTGGGTTTTTCAAGCCGTAAAGGAGCTAGGAAAGGCTAAATGCTAAGCTTGTGGTCTCAATGGAGAACTAAGGATGCCCACTCTAGAGCTAGTCCTGACTTCTAAGACATCCACACACCCAACACCAAGAATCAGTCCTTTCTCTGCTTCATAGTCCCTCAGGCCCTGACTTCCCTTTCCAATACTATTCAAGGGTTGTGGAGAAGAAAGCCAACATTCTAACTCTGTTTGAGTGGCTCCCAAACACTAGGTTTCTCAAACATACCCAACCTCTAACCCTACTCTAAATTGTCCAAAGACCAACCATTGCATATCCGCAACAAAATAAGCTATTCATAACTCGGACAGGGGAAACCAAATTCGGAGTCGTTCTTGGCCCTATCGTGGCCAAAACGACTCAATGTCAACCCACAGCAGCTCAAAACGTGAAAGAAACCACATCCACGAACAATGGAGGGAAAACCACAACAAACTGCCAAATCAGGGAAAGAACCACAGTCTCGGCTCAACAATGGAGTGACAGAAACATTACACAGTCCCAAATCAAGAGAGAAGTCCGATTCTCAATCCTGGGTAGGAGAAAAATAGGTACGCAGACCACAAATCTGTGAGGGTAACAGACATACACACAGTCCGATAATACAAAAGGGAAATCGATCCTCTTCACAGGCTGGGGAAAGAACATAGCCCATCTCATAGTGAAGAGCCCCTGGATACCTTTCACAGTCCGACAATGTAAACAGGGTCAGACTCTCCGCGTGAACTAAGGAAGCAAAACCGAAAACCTCTGAGGAAGTGAAATCGTGGGAGAGTGGAGAGAATGGGAAGGTTGCCTCTTTGCCCCCAACGACGTGAAGAGGAAGAGTCCGTTGGTGGAGTGGGAACGTGGGCAAGGACTGACAGTCCTGACACACCCACCACTACTCAGCCATAACTATTCCCAGACAATAGAAGTTTAAATGGGTGGCCGACACATGGCAAACTCCCAATGACCCCCACGAGTTGGACACCCCCCCCCTTAACCTTAGGAATAATGCCCTTTTCATTTAACATTGCACCATCGTAGCTGGATGTAGGTTCATTTTAATTAATGTGCATATTTACATGGTGCCGAAAACTATAATGTGTCGGATAACATGATATACCATCGGCAACGATCCCTATTGCCGAAACATACACACCCAAATTGATGGTGGGCCTTTTTCCTTTAGCTCCACAACACAATTAATTACAAAATATACATCATGTACCTTTTAATGCAAATGGGGTCAAAACCGGGGTATTACAGACAACTTTTGGATTGCTTCAACTCGAACAAGATCAATCTTCACACCTTCTGCTGAAACTATGTGACCTAGTAGTTTGCCCTCCCTGAGAGCAAATTGAGACTTCTTTGGGTTCAGAGATATCCCAAATAGTCTACATTTCAGAATACCCTCCTCAAATGCTGCAAATGTTCTTCATGGCTGTTGGAGTAAACAGTGAGGTCATCAAGGTATATGAGAACAAACTTGTCTTTCAATCCCACAAATGCTATGTCCATGGCTCTCTGAAAGGTGGCCCCAACATTCATTAGCCCAAATGGAATCTTGGCATACATGAAAGTGCCCTAGGGAGTGGTAAATGCAGTTTTCTCTTGATCACCAGGGTGTAAAAAAAATTGATTGTAGCCAGAGAAACCATCTAGGAATGACATGACACTAGCTCTTGAGACTCTTTGCAATAGATGCTCCATCTTGGGCAAGGGGTAGTTGTCTTTCTTAGAGCATTTTTTTAGGTTTCTGAAATCAATGCATAGCTGGATCTCCCCATTTTTCTTCCTCACTATCCCTAAGTTTGCAATCCATTTGGAATATCTCAGCGGGATTATGATTTTTGCATTAAGGAGATTTTGGATTTCTTTCTCAACCACTGGCAGAAGGAGGGGACTGATAGGTCTTAGCTTTTGTTTGAAAGGGATAATGTCCTTTTCCAGGGGAATCCTATGTTGGACGATAGTTGTTTCATAGGTTTTCAGATCACCGTATTCCCAAGCAAATACATCAGCAAAATATTTCATAAGAATACAAAGTTTCGACTTCTGATCAGCAGTTAACTCATAGGACAAATTTACCAATTTTGGATGATTTTGGCTACCTAGGTTGTGCTCATGGACAACAAGGTCTTTCTCCCTTTTCATAGGTTTAAAGGGGACATTGTTATGATAAAAAAACTCTTCTAGGGGCACTAGACCCCGAGGTATGTAATTGCTAGGCAGATGAACAATATTCTGTTTGCCTATTTTATCTCCTGATTTGGGCCTTTAGGATTCTTCCATATTTAGGTTTTCTTGATCAATATGCATATAAGAAAACTCATCTACGACCTGGAGAAATTTACTGAGTTCATCATCATTTTAAAAAACTTTCCAAAATTTCTCATTATCAGGGAGGGATGGCCTGTACTTGACTTGGATCTCATAGCTTATCTTAGGAGGAAAAGGGGGAATGAACATACTTGCAGAGACAACAAGAGAATCAGCTAGATGGTTCATAGCTATAGGTATATATGAGATTTCAAAAAACATGAAAGAGTCCTTGAGTTTCCATGCCTCATCTCTGTATGCCTTCAGCTTGACATTCTTTGCTTGAAAAGTATTGTTCACCTGCTGTATGATGGGATCTACATCTCCAAAGATCTTCAGGCACATTATTCCCATTTCCTTGGTAGCCTTCACTCCCAACAAAAACACCTCATATTCTGCTATGCTGTTAGTAGTCTTGAAATCAAGATTATAAGACAAATGTATAGTCTCCTTTGAAGGAGAAATCAAGACTATACCTGCACCTGCTGAGGCTTGAGTACTGACCCCATCAAAAAAATGCTCCAGACAAAGGTGGTTACTTCCTTAGGTGGCTGATAGGTAGGCTTTGCAAGCTGCATGGATGTTGGCTGGGAATCATCTATCTGAAGGATGCATGCCCCAAAGTCTGTGTCTACTGCATAGATGGGATGATTTATAGAGTTCTTGGCATTACTGATGATATAGGTGAACATGTTCTATCTGTAGACTCTCTTGGTCTCCCTTCCAAACATTAAGATTGTAGCATATGTAAGGTCCATCTGAAGGGTACCACCTAGCCTTTTACTCCATGAGCGAGATGAAAGAAGGCCAAACTTAGGTGGGATGTCAGCCACTACTATGTCCATCACTATGCTTTTTGAAGGTAGTTGGGAGAGGTTTATAACAAGGTCTTTGATGAGGCCTAGGCATTTGACCTTCCTAAAGTCAAAAGAGAACAGATCATGGTAGGGTTTTGTAATGTTGAGGCCCAGCTCATCCATCACTTCTTTTGGCATTAAGTTATGGGATTCCCTTGAGTTAAGCAAACATTTGTGAAGGATCTTGTCATGGATGTTCAAAGATATGTAGAAAGGTGGGAAAGGCTCATCTAACTCTTCAATCATAGGACCTAGGATTAATGTGGGATTATCATCTTGCAAGTTCACAAATTCAACATCTATGGGTGTCCTTGGCTAAAGAGATTTCAGTATGGATGATTTGAAGGCATCATTCTTCATAAGCTCTATCAAGGGAAAAGGGATTTTCAACTTCTGAATTTCTAACTCAAGATTGAAAGAATAGGATAATTCGTCAGAGGTTCTTACCTCTTGTGGTGGGGCTTTGAGTTGAATAGGATCCTGGGCTGATGGATGTAATGGTCTTTGTTGCTGTTTTGGAGGAGCAACCATCTTTTTTGCAGGAGCAACAATCTTTTTAGCAGTAGGAGCAGGCTGTTTTGTAGGGGTATGACTCTTCTTCACATGAGCAACAATTCTAGATCTCAAATTATAACCTTCTTGATCATATACCTGATATAAGGATTCTTCCATGATCTTCTCATTGATGAGGGATTCCTCATAGTTTGCTTGTGTCAGGAACGAGAGATCAACTTCATACTCCATACAGTTGATATTGTCTTCTGCCTCCCCTTCTTCCTGAGCAAACTCTTGTTCTTCTTCTAGCACATCATTTTGGAAAGAAGCTCTGATTCTTTGATCCTTAGCTTGATTCCTATCCCTATGAAGGATCTGAGCTGGTGGGTTATTTCTTCTGTAAGGGACAAAATTAGGGTTTATGGGAGAAAAATCATTTGGCCCTTTACCCCTCACAGGTATTTACCCTCGGTCTTTAAGTCTAGACATTTCAGCTGTCAAACTGTCCAACATTTTGGCCATTTTCTCCATTTTATTCTTTGATGAAGAAGCCCCTAGAGGATCTGAGGGTTGCTTCTTCCTGTCGATTTTTCCCTTAACCTTTTGAGATGCAATGATATTGGACTCAACTTCAAGAGCAGCATCTTTCATGGGTGATAGAGAAGTAGATCTTCTTTCTCTGAGAAGAAGACGGAAGTCATAATCAAAAGCATTGGCATAAGTGATTTTGGCTGAAGTGTCAGTCGGTTTGATCTCAGCAGGGATATTACTGAACATTTTATTAAATATTTTTGTGAAATTGGAAACATAATCACCATTGTCTCTCCTTAGATTGCTAAATTAAGTGATATAGTAAAGGCGGTCTCTTATTTCTCCCCAATGCTTCAGAAATATGTCATCTAGGGATTCAATGCCTACTATTGATCAAGCAGGCAACTCTTTGAACCATTTCCTAGCCTCGCCATCTAGACTCTGCACAAAAGCCCTAGTCCACACATCCTCTTGTTCAATGTTGATATTCTCAGCATAACTATAGAATGCCTCTAAGTGTTCCTCAGCTATGAAATCTACCTCCCCAGTAAACTTTGGCATATATTTTAGATAATCTCCAGTAGGCATGGTAGAGAGGGGGTTAGGAAAATTTAGAGGGGCATATCTGACAACAAGGATCCTTTCCATCTTGGTCAGAGGGGCATCCATATTGGATGTGGGTATGGAAAAGGTTGAAGGGGATGCTGCTGGTGTGGGTAGTACATGAGAAAGTATTGGTGGTAGATCTACCTCAGTGGCCTTGCCAGGGATGAGATCTTCACAAGCAACAGTGCTTGAAGAATCCTCAACCCTAAAATTCTCTTATTTGCTTATAAATTTCCGAGAACTAGATGCTTCAGCAGAAGAAGATTGAAATGGAGGTCTATTTGATATAACAACAGAAATACCTCTGGAAATACCTGATATAGCTCCCCTTGCAGCTCTGGAGGTCTGTCTTAGTGAAGCCCTTCCTCTTCTTATAATCTCTTCTAGATCTGAAACAGGTGTCACTAGTGGCCCTTGAGGGTTTTCTCTGGTACTTAGTCTTCTTGAAGCCACCTTATTCCAATGGAGTCACCAGATAGATGATTACAACCGAAATACTGTCCAGACTTTGTCTACCATCAAAGTAGGACCTATGCCATCCCCCAGGGAAGGTGAGCTTCAATCTCCTCTCCCCGACAATGGTGCCAATTTGTTAGATCTCTAGGAAACTCCTCTAGGTTGCAGCTCGAGGATGCCTGGTAACTTCGATATTTCTTTAGTGGTTTACTAAATGGATCAAGTCAGATGACCTATAAGACCTCACTCACTCAAGACATGCATAAAACTCAATCAAATAGATAAGGCTTCTAACTATCAATGTTCAGAAGGTTTATAATACGGTGAATAAATGAAGAAATCACTATGCTGGCAGATTCATTTATAAAGCAATCACATATGAATGGCTAATCATAACAAGGAAATATACTTGTAATTCAACTCATCAACACAGAGATAGGATGACAACTATTTGGTATTAGACAAAAAGAATAAACCTGAATCAAACATCCAAGAAGAAGTACAGAACAGAAAATAGATGAAACCTGAACATATAATGGCAAAAGAGCCTATATTAAATGATGAATAACATGAGAATATTGATTACAATAAGGGTCTAAAAGTATCCGAAGTCGAACCCTTGCTTCAACATTAGTCACAAGATTTATAGCCTTTACAAAATTTATTTCAGATCCTGAAAAAGTTGGATCGAATTTACTAAAAATAGATAAACATAACTGTTTTGCAAAAATTAGGTCAAAAACCCTAACTTAAGTGCTAATCTACCTAACTCCAACACTTTCTCACTCCTTGAACTGTTTAATAACTGTAGTGATCACTGAAGTAGAACTAGGACCTGCTATATGGCAGACAAGTCATGGTTTGTCAAAGTAGGTAGGGTGTGTGACCCACTTCACCTCGCTGGCACCTTCAAAACTGGAACAGACCCAAGCTACTGGTGCCTTTAATTAAATTTCAACTTCATAACTCATCCATGAGGTGTTGGATCAACCAAAGTTTGTTTTGCGTGGAAGCATGCCTTTCTGCACTATTCTACGCTTTCGGTGGCTAAGAAAGCAAAATTATAAGTCTGTAAGCTGTCGAAAGCTCTGTTTTCGGTGGCAGCGTTCGCCTAAGCCACCAAAAACTCTTTTTCTTCAAAATTTAATCAAACTTTTAATCACCCTTTTACAGCTTCAATTCTGACCTTTTGGTATTTTTGCAACCTGCAAAGGTTTGGAATAGCAGTGGCATCACAGGCTGCCTTCAGATCTTGAAGGCTTATTGCTGCCTCTGCTAGGGTTTCCAGCACAAGGTGAGCTTGAGATTTAAGGTTTGAATTCTTTGTCTGCAACCTCGACAGCCTGATCATCTTGTAGAGCCTGGAGTTGTCCTTCATTAATCTTAGATTTCTTTTTTGCAGCAGGATATACATCCCTCTCATTTCTAGAAGAGAATCATGCAATTCAGTATTTCTTTTGGTTAATCTTGCATTAGTTCTTTTGATTTCTCTCTCTAAGACCTCTAGTTCATATAATTTCCCTAATAGCTGGTTGATTCTCTGGGACCTAGGTTTTCTAGAGGAAGCCTCTGCCACTGGTTCACCTTGACCCTCCCTTGGTGTAGGTGAATGGAAACTCCTCTTGCCCTACTTGAAACAGATTTGCTAGGTTAGTTTCTTGTTCCTCTTCATCTTTAGAGTCTGAGTAAGGTAGGTTGAGTATATTTAAGTCTGGTGCTGAAACCTCCTCCGCCTTTCCACTAAAATCCAGATTTCTCTTGGCTTTGTTGGTCTTAGGAGTTGGAGAGGCTTGATCCACTGCCACTGGAGAGATGGCCCTCCTCTTCCTCTTACCACTCTTGGGAGTGGTGGACTTATTTGAAGGAGAATTCCCTTTGTCTTCTGGCTGCATTCCTGTCTCAAACTCATTCCAAAATAGGAAGTATGTCCATGCTATGTTTCTTCTTTGTAGCAGTTTTAGGACAATGAGCTTTATCAGGCCATGATGCGATAGCCTGCCTGCAATTTTGGTGGGCTGGGCTTTAACTTGATGGGCCATCTTCGTAAGTATCTTGTGTAGGTAGAAGGCAGGTTTCGTGGGCTCCTGCCAGTGAAATGGTTCATTAAATTAAAGTGGTATATATCCACCCTATTACACCTGCCCTCACAAGTTATATATACCAGTCCCACCTGGAACGTCGGAGAGGAAACAATATGGTAGCCGCAGGAAAGTAGTAGCACCACCACCAGAAATTGAAGAACCAGACTCTTCGTCCATGCTGCTAGACTATGTTTCACCGAGACCAGCTAATGTGCATAAGATTAGAATCACCAAAGATGCAAAGTATCCATTGGTAAAACCAACCGTTTTGAAAGAAGTTCAGATAACGGTGAATAATGACGAGATCCTGGGACGTCTCTTGCATCTTTACAAGAAGCTCAGGATATATTGTTCAGGTACACAGGGTACTCCCAAAAGACCGAACACCTTGATCAACCACTTCACACAAATAGATCACAGATCAACACATCGATGTTTGTCACGTGGTTAAAACCCTCGAGAGGGAAACAGTCCATGGCCCCAACCAAATAGATACTTGGAGCAATTTATTATGCAAAAGAAAGAAAGTTACATGAGCTTCTCATAATTGATCAACTAGCCAAGGACCCTCTATGCTCTTTAAATAGAGATCATAGACCAATCAGGTGTTAAGCCACAGATCAAAGGTAGGTATGATCTAAGAGAAGTTGAACAGTCGGATCACTCTATTTCTAGAACATATCATGACCATCGGATTAGAATATTTACAAATGCATACTAATGCATACTAAAGAAACACACTTTTACCTAACTGATATATTACACAAGTTGATCTTAATTAAGTCCTAAGTGTCTAAATATCCTAACATCCCCCCTTAAGAACAACTTGGGATAGGATTGAAGGATTTACAAAAGTGACACTATTAGGAGAAGGAAGGAGGCATTAGAGCCTATCCCCCCTTAAGGACACATTCCTGAACTCCTAACATAGACTGAAGTTTAGAAAACTTCACTTCTGTAAGAGACTTGGTGAACATGTCTGCAACTTGATCATCTGTAGGGCAATAGAGCACTTCAATAACACGATCATGAACAAGATTTCTGATGAAGTGCATGTGTATATCAATGTGTTTGCTGTGCTAATGTAGAATTGGATCTTTGGAAAGATTGATGGCACTTTGATTGTCGCACCAAAGTGAAGTAGGCTGCTGCTGCTCAAATCCAAACTCTGATAGGATCTATTGAAACCATAAAGCTTCCTGACTAGCATTAACTGCGGCTCGATATTCTGCTTCTGCTGAAGAAAGTGCAAGAACTTGTTGTTTCTTACGAGCCCAAGTGACATGTCTAGATCCCAGACTGAAAACTTAACCTGCAGTAGACTTTCGATCATCAGGATCGCTGATCCAATCTGAATCAGTGAAACCAACCAACAAAGGTTTCCCCTCTGTACTGTAATGAATCCCAAACTGAATTGTACCTCGAATATATCGAAGTATTCTTTTTGCTGCTTTCCAGTGACTTTCATGAGGAGTTTGCATATAACGGGAAACATGACCAACGACAAAGGAAAGGTCAGGACAGGAATGAGTCAAGTATAAAATACTACCAACAAGATGACGATACAAGGTGGCATCTACTTCAGGGGAAGTACAAGTGGAAGAAGGTTTGACTCCAAACTAGAAGGGAGAAGGGGCTGGTTTACAATATTCCATGTGGAAGCGACGAAGAAGGTCACAAGCATACTTAGAATAGGAAAGAAAGATTCATTCTTTGGTTTGCAAGACTTGGATACCAAGAAAATAATGCAAATGTCCTAAGTTTGACATTTCAAATTTTTTCTTAAGACTAGATTTCAAATGGGTTATAAGTTTAGGGTCACTACCAGTAAGGATAAGATCATCAACATAAAGAAAAAGTATGATGAGATGGTTTCCTACTTTCTTGGTATAGACATTGGGGTTAGAATGGCATCTAGAAAAACCAGTGTCAAGGAGAAAGCTATCCATTTTGGCATACCAAGCTCTAGGAGCTTGCTTAAGGCCATATAAGGATTTCTTAAGGAGACAGACAAGGATAGAGTTATCCTGAACATATCCAGGAGGTTGTTCCATGTAAATTTCCTCCTGTAAATCACCTTGTAAAAAGGAAGATTTGACATCCCTTTGATGGAATTCCCAGTTATGTAAGGCGACAAGGGAAAGAACAAGGAGGATGGAATTCAATTTTGCGACAGGAGCAAAGGTTTCATTGTAGTCAATCCCTTCAACTTGGGAAAAACCTTTGGCAACTAACCTTGCCTTAAGTCTTTCAACACTTCCATCTGATGCATACTTAGTTCTATAGACCCCATTTACATCTGACAAGTTTTCTTCCTTTTCGAAGAGGAACATGATCCCAAGTATCATTCGCCATTAAGGAACGATATTCTTCATCCATAGCTGCATCCCAATATGGATTTACTGAAGCTTCTGCAAAATTTTCTGTATCATGATTCTCGAAAACTTGAGCCAAAAGAGAAGAGGCTCGCTGATACTGAGAACATGTTCGATGTTGATCTCTAGGATCACCGGCAAGATCACCAGCTGCTTCACATGTTGAACGGACCCATCGAGGAAGCATTGGTGCTGGTGCAACTGGAGGAACATGAGCAGGCAGAGGTGGACTTTCATCCTCACTGTCATCATCATAAACCGGAGTTGGAAACCTGTTAAGGAAGTTGGAAGAAGAAGAAGAAGGCACAATTGCTGAATTAGGCTCGTAGGCCAAAGATGGCACACCCGCCAAGTTAGGCTCGCAGGCCAAGAGATTTTCATCAAATTTAACATCTCTTCTAATGATTATATCATGTGAATGGGGCTGAAGAAGTCTATAACCTTTTACATCTTCTGAATATCCAACAAATATGCACTTTTAAGTTTTAGGGTGCAATGCTTTCCGTTTTTCATCCAGAATGTGAGGCCATGCTTCACAACCAAACACACGAAAGTGACTTACATCTGGTTTAATTTTACTCCATGCTTCTTCCGGTGCTATATCTTGCAAAAATTTAGTGGGTGTGATTAACTATGTAATTTGCACAATTTATGGCCTCAGCCCAATATTGAAGACTTAGTCCCTTAGATTGGATCATACAATTAGCCTTTTCTTTTAAAGTGCGGTTCTTCCATTAAGCTACACCATTTTATTGTGGTGTATATGGAACAGTGTGTTGTTGTTGGATTCCTTGTTCAATGTAGAAAGTAGTGAATTTGTTGTTAACATATTCTCCTCCATTGTCAGATATTAACTTAATAATTTGATGACCAGATTGTTTTTCAACAAGGGCCTTGTAGGCCAAGAACATGTTAAATACTTCGCTCTTAGGTTTTAGGAAGTAAACCCAAGTGCATCTGGAGTAGTCATCAATGAAAGTTAAGAAATATTTGAAACCAAAAAAGGAAGCAGATGGAAGAGGGCCACACAAGTCACTATGCACAAGCTCGAAGGGAACCAAGGCGTGCCAAGAGGCACGTTTGTCAAAACTGTCCTGATGATGTTTTCCGAGTACACAATCGGAACAAACACCATACTTGCAAGAATACCATCGGAAGACTAGTCACCATATTGTCTTTACATAGTTGTTGGAATGAGCAATAATTTAAGTGACCAAATCGCTCATGCCAAAGTTTGTTTAAGTTATCACTATGAGCAACAAAAACTGAAGGAAAAGGTGATGACCCAAAGTTGTTAAATTTGTACAACCCGGTAATATCATCAACAGTTCTAGTTGCAAGGACATTTTGAGGATTTTTAAAATCCTTGATTACAACTTGGTGAGGTGTAAACGTTACAGTTTTACCTTCACTTGCATGAGTAATTTGATAGACTGATAACAAATTGCAGGAAATTTTTGGAACACATAGTACATCACTCAAATGACCATTTTCTACTGGAACTGTTCCAGATCCTACAACACTTAGAGATCTATAATCACCAACAAATATTTCTTTGGTGTTACTTTCATGCATAGTAGAAAATATGGCTTGATCCTTAGCCATATGATAAGATGCTCCAGAATCAATGAGCCATTCAATTGAAGTAGAAGAAGAAGATACAGTATAAGAGTAACCAGAAGCACAAGGTGCATGTACATGAGAGGTAGATTCTGAAGATGAATCTAGGCTGATGTGGTGCTTCTTCATTGCTGCTTCCAAGGCTGCCATCTTCTTGAAACACTTAGATTCATCATGATTATCTTTACCAAAAAAATTGCAATGATGCTCAGTCTTCTTTCCCTTTGGCTTGGATCCTTTGTCATTTTTTAAAGAAGGAGCTAACTGAGAGGGTTTGGGATCTTTGTTGTTTGGCTTATTATTGCGAAAATTCTATTTCTTGGGAGGCTTGGACTTTTATTTCTGCTGGGACAGTAAGGATTTCCCAGATATATCTGCATTGTTAATTATTCCAAGATGAATGAGCTTATCTTGCTATTTAATTAAGGAATCACAAAAGGATTCAAGACTAGGCTCTTGATAACTAGCTGCAGTCAAGGATTCTTTCATGGAGTAGAATGTAGATACAAAAATAGAATATGCAGGTCCAAGTTTGGAAATAATATGATAAATACATTGTTTGTCTTCTTTCTTAATCTTGCATTCTGCACATAAGAGTCTAAGAGTTTTATACTTAGATAAATAGTCTTGAATGCATGGAAAATCATTTGGAGTCAAGAAAATCAACTCATTCTCAAGTTCATGACCCCGAATTTCATTGTGTTTACCAAACATAGATTCCAACTTTTCCCAAGCTTGATCAGGTTCACCAATTCCAGATATGTGGAATTGAAAATCAGTAGAGATTGACATCCCAATCAATCCATGAGCTTCATCACATCTATTTTCCTATTTAATTTTCTTATCATCATCAGTGGGTTCTGTTTCTTTCCCCGAGCTTATCCTGAAAAGTCCCATACTTCGCAGAACATCCTCCATATGAGATTTCCATGAGAAATAGTTAGAACTTGTAAGTATAATATCACAAGGGGCAGCCATACTATAAAATAATGACTGAAAGAACAGAAACTAACTATCTAGATGCAAAGAGCTCGAAAAAATATGCGGTTTTAAAAAAACGGCACTGAAAACTGATTCTGGATGATGAAGTTATGCTTAATCAAAGAAAATGTTGAAGATGTCCCCAATAGTGACGTGGCAGATATTAACTTGACCAACTAAAAAAAAGAATCCCCCTCTTCCCAAGATCAACCTTTGACAATCACTTTACAATAAAATTGCTTTTTTTTTTACTCTTCTCTCTCGTTCTCTGTACTTGCCTTTTTTTCCTGGAAAACACAAAAACAAACGAAAAGCAAAAAACAAAAAAACTTTCCCACTCTATGGGTGGGGTTAGATCTTGGTTAGCTTACCCGGAAAGTCTACATTTTCAAGTTTTCTTGCTGTTTCTGATTCACCGTGATCGGACAAGGTGCACGACAAAGAGCATACGTAGCCGAGAAGACAAGAAAAAAAATTTCCCTTTCTATTTCTGATTCACCGTGATCGCTCAAGGTGCATGAAAAAGAGCATACGCAGCTAGGTGATCCGAAAACAAGATCTTTGCTACTCTATGACGTTAACATGAATTGCATAAAGAGCATGAATGAAGCTCACAAATCCATAAGAAGAGAACCAAACAGCATAGACAATACGCACATAAAGACAACAAGTTGATAACGGAGTTCGTCCAGGATGGACTACGTCTCCGGAACTGCTTCTCAATAGGAGGGCCGATCTATAATCTCAGCATGAAGGAAAAATACATGGAAATGATACAATGATACCTTGGCGACAATGGTCAAGAAGAGAACCGCTGCCCAAAACACAACAAGACTGCTTCCAGCAACTCCGAAGCCTGAAGACGGTGTAAAACGAGTATAAACACTCGTACCTTCCTCCTGCAGAGCTACACAATCTCCCTTCTCTCCTTTAGCTACAAAGTCTCCACTCCAAAGCATCCCCTGTAAATGGAAATTAAGTGGGTTTATATAGGCTTGGCTTGCCCCACTCCACATTCTCCTCATGATTCTTTAGTTACAACAAATTTTGCCCAAGAAGGCTTATGGTTCCAACTCCCCACACTTGGTTAGGCTCTTGTTTAATTATGTAGTTGACATAGTTGCAACTATGCCAACCACATTTTATATTTTTAGAATATTACAATAAAATTCTTTTCCCCCAAAACCACATGGTTCATTGAACCCACAATATGTTTTTTTTTTAAACAAATTTGTTATAACGTAACTTGTTTTTAGACCCACTTATAGCCCATTTTATATAGTTTATAATTCGACATGTGCTGAAATAGAGCGCGGGCTCCCATGCTGGTCGGAGCTCTCGGTCACGCTGGAGGAAGAACCAAGGTCGGGGCTAAGCCCCGGCTCCTTTGGGGCTTGAAATGCCACTTTAAATAATATTATTTCCATACATTATACAAAAAACACTACCAGCGCAGTTGGTAAAGGCGCGGAGACATGGTATGGGAGGTCAGGAGTTCGAAACCAGCAGAGCAACAACATTTTGGTGAACTTCAATCAATATTGGCCAATCCGGTGCTGCCACATGGCAGTTTCGGATTGGTCCACCTCAACGCCTAGTCAGCTGCAAACTCATCTGTTGTACTGCCAACTAAGTTGCACAATCACCTCCGTACTGACACATGTCGCATTCGGATTGGTCTGTACTGCTGACTGGATTGCCACCTCATCGTCCGTACAAATTCCATGTCATCCGTCTGTACTGTACGGATGCCACGTGTCACCCTGCCAATGGTGCCACGTGGCACCCCCATTTTGCCAAATTTTCCTGTTTCATCAATATAACAGAACGTGATAACTTTCTCATACGGAGTTCAGTTGAGGTGAAACGAACGCCGTTGGAACCATCTCGATGAGCCCTTCGATCTGGTGCTAATTTTGCTGAGATTGGAGGACTTAAATTTTTTTTCCTTCTTGGATCCTCCTGGATCACTAGGGAAGGCAACAGTCTGAGACTAAAACAATTAATAATAAAACTGATAAAATATGAGAAATTTAAAAAAATAAAACAAATCCATCACTGTAACATTATACCTTCAGATTTTCCGAAATGGGTGTTTCTAGAACAACCGGAAACAGTTTTCGATGAAACGAAAACTATTTCCCAATGGAAATGGCACTCCAGATGCAATGGAACAACTTCCAAAGGCCACAAATTCACAAAAAATTTAGAACTAGAAACCCTTTCAAAGTTTCGGCAACACCGGTTCCAAATCTTGATCAAAACCAAAAGCAACTCTTCATAAACGCTCGAATACCATGTTCAGGTACACAGGGTAATCCCAAAAGACCGAACACCTTGAGCAACTGCTTCACACAAATAGATCACAGATCAACACACCGATGTTTGTCACTTGGTTAAAAACCTCGAGAGGAAAATAGTCCACGACCCCAGCCAAATAGCTACTTGGAGCAATTTATTATGCAAAAGAAAGAAAGTTACATGAGCTTCTCATAATCGATCAACTAGCCAAGGACCTTCTATGTTCTTTAAATAGAGATCATAGACCAATCGAGTGTTAAGCCATGGATCAATGGTAGGTATGATCTAAGAGAAGTTGAATCACCGGATCACTCTATTTCTAGAACATATCGTGACCATCGGATTAGAATATTTACAAATGCATACTAAAGAAACACACTTTTACCTAATAGATATATTACACAAGTTGATCTTAACTAACTCCCGAGTGTCTAAATATCCTAAAATATATTTGGTAATGTCGATGAACTTTTCTCTTGTTAGTCCTAATGTTCTACGAAATTAACCCTTGAATCTAGAAAGAAGAAACACAACAATTGAGGCTACAAAGAAAATAGAAGAGGCAGAGGCACTTTGTGGCAAGGTGTTCAACCAAGTTTCTTAGAAATGGGAAGATTTGATTGACAATGAAGATTTAGAGAGAGTCATAGAGCAGCTGAGCACTACCGAGACAGAGGTGAACCAAATGAAGAATGAAATGAAGAAGCTGCCATTAGTAGAGAAAATGGCTAAGTCTGCCGACATGAAGAAGCTACAACAACAGGACGCAACACTGCGAACACAACAGGAAAAGAGGATTGACAGGGTCGCAGAACTGTAAGAAAAGGCAGATAAAGTTACATGTATCATTCAACCTATACACCAAAAAGTGTGACAAGCAGTAGAGTCAGGCAGACTTACAACTTTGGAACACATTAGTTCTGAACTTGTTAAAAATTTGAAGAAGACAGAAATAGAAGTACGGGAGGAGACTAAGCGGATAGTGAAAATATTTCATAATTTTCAAAGTAAGGTTGTAACAGTTGAGGTTTCAGACTAGTGCAGCTCAGGGAGAGCCATAGGTGAGGGTTGGGGGCCTGTTGTCCCTAGGAAAAGTTAGGCAAAATTTGACCAGAATTCTGCTCAAGAATATGAAGATTTAGGTCGCACAACATAGGAAGCTGTGACGAAGGAAGAGCTACGACATAAGCAGTCATGATGGAAGAGTCTGAGATGAAAGAGAAGCTGGGACGAGAGAATCCACGATGGAAGGAATTGCTACAAAAGAATAGTACAAAAGTTGAAAAGGACAGTTCGATTGATCATGCGCAAAAATTTAGTTAGAATAAAGCATGCTTTGGTAATAAAACATATTTGTATTTTTGGGTCGATAGTACCTACTGTCAGTTGTAACTGAATGTACAAGAATAGGAAAAATAGTTTGTTGGCTAATAGAATAGAGTTGGTTGATTACGACATGTAAGAGCATATAAAAGGGAGAACCCAAGCCGTGTGCGGGTTCTGCAGTTCTCCTCATCTTCCTCCCTCTCTTTGTTTTTTCTGTTGGTCTTGTCTTGTTTAGGCTGCTGATAGAGAAGAGAACTATTTAGCTAGAGAGTCGATCTAGGATGTGTGAAGATTGAAAATAGAGTGAAGGAGAGGAAAACCAGATAGAACCAAGACTAGAGAGCATGAGAGGAGAGAAGTCTGTATAAATTGTAAAGAAGATCTAGAACAAAGTTTGCAAGCTAAGTGCGCAGACAAAAGGTGCTAATATATTTCTCATGCGAGATGGAGAGCGCCTTTGTGTTTTTTCCCGGATGGGTTTCCATGTTAAATGTTGTCTCTGTGTGTATTTCATGAATATGGTTGTGTCAAATGAAGGTTTGTCGATAATAAGTAGATCTGAATAGACCGCGTAGCCTTTGTTTATGAATAAGTCCGTATATATATGAGTTGAACTGTCAATAGATTGAATCTTTGATAAGGATTTTGTATTAATTGTTGTGGTCTCTATCAATGGATGAGTAGACTAGTATGTTGAATGAACTAACTCACAATAAGAAGTACATCCCCGAACTTTGGTTGAGCTACTTGATAAAGTGCCGTAAGAGGAGAAATCCCCACCTAAACTACAGAAACCTGGTTCTGGAATTTTCCAATAAGATATCTTGGCTGAGACTGCATCTATGTCATAGTTGTTGTTGGCTAAGCCCTGCTCTGTCGAGCCGATATCTGGGTCTTTATTAACGACTGAGGATCTGAACCTCAGTTGAAGGGGAAGAACGCCAAGATTGGGTCAATAAGTATCTTTTACATCCAACCCATAGAATACACGTGTGAAACGTTGAGCACAACGTGTACCATACGAGGGTAGTAGCTTATCCACTAGCGTATTTTTTTTGAATAAGCGAGTTCATAAGAGGCTACCCGTGTATCCCACTTTTCATCATTTTTAACTCGATAAAACATCAAAATATGCAGCTGAAACTTGAAATAAATGGCATGAGAGGAAAGAGAGGAGAGAGAATACCTACCTGCAACTTGCGGAATTAGAATTGGTCCACCAGATTGATTGTATCGAGCATTTGAAGATCTAGGGTTGTTTTGCACCACTCCAAGGTAAAAACCCAAATGAATTAGTTTTTTTTAACCAAATTTACTATTTATGGTAAAAAACATTTAATTTTTACCCACTTTACATAGTATATTTTGATTTTATATCCTATAACTAATATTGTTTGATTTTTGCCTAGATTAGAATGATTATTTTTTAGGTTATGGACGAAAATTGAATATTATACCTCAACATATAGGGTGGGAAACTGTTACATTTCATTTTGGATCTATACCTTATCCCACGTTGAGTCATAGGATCCATTTTTTTCCTAATATTCTTCAATCGTCATTGTTCTTCCATGGATTAGAGCCTACCTAACATGGGTTACCCTAGTTAGACCCTTTCTTATCATTATGTTACCCATGTTGCACATTTATAGGTCTAAGGTGCCTTCTTAGTTTCTATTATATGCGAACACATAAGCCTCACACTCTTTCTTTTTGATGAATACCCCTTTTTTATTGGCTACAGAGATATGGAGTTACCTTTAAGCTCTGGAGTGACTCCTTAAACATGACTAGATTGCCGAGTTTACTTGTTCTTTCAAACCCGTTAAAGGAATTGAAAGATCATCCACATTGGTATAAGTTTAACCCTTTTTCGGACCATGTGGATTATTTACAAAAAATGAACACTTTAGTTCACTGTGGCTAGAAGAGTATTTCTAGGTATAGGTTTGTCTCTTTTTTGGGCCTTGGAGACTAAATTTACGAAAAAGGAACCTGTTTGAGCTTACTTTTTCTTTTTCTTTTTTGTGCTATGGTTTAAACCATGAAAAAGATTTCGAGCGTTCTTTATGCCATTGTCATGCTCGCTAAAACCTCAGTACAAAGCATTAAGTTTATTGTTGGTTGCCCCATACTCACAAATAAATGGAACAACTTGAGTGATACTGTGTTCCTTCACACTCGCTAAACCAAAGCTTCACGCTTTCTATTGAAGGAGTGTCAGTATGGTGATAGTTTAACCCTTTTTAGGACCTTGCTGACTAACTACGAAAAATGAATACCTTAGTTCTTCTAAGCTAAGAGAGTTCTCCTCTGAATTGTTTTATACGTTTTTGGACTTTGGAGACTAGATTTTTGAAAAAGTCCCCCCCTAAAGTCTTCTTTGGCATTTTTAGACTCTCAAATTGTAAAAACACCGTCGAGCATCCACTAATTTGGGCTTGTAAAATCCACCTATCAGTAATTTATCAAGCATTATTCTATCTCTTCTTCAAGCTTGATCAAAATGAAGAAGACCATGAGTTTACTTTCTTGGACTTGTTAAACCTTTACAAGAAAGAAATAAAGGAAATACTTTCTTGAAATTGTAATTTATTTGGAAGCAAGTTCATATTTATCCTTGAACAAAGCACCAGTTTTGGGTCTCCCGACAAAATGAAGTCTCAGTTTTGGACTTTCAATTTTTTTAACTTGTAATTTGAGTCAATACTCCTCCATTGATCACTAGTTCCAAGTATACTGGGAATCTGCTAATATCTCCTACATTGCAGATATGTCCAGTTGTCTTTCTTGAGTCTAAAGCTTCCTTGGGTCACTTTTGTGTCATGCTCACTGTTCAAGGATCCTTTACCTTCATCTGTTTACCTTGATCCTATTCCTGAACATCTTTGAGATTGATCTATGTCATTTTACGTCATCCAGTATACTAGTTTACTCATGTGGCATGTTGAAGGATTCATCAATGCCTTCCTTCTCACACACGGCTTCCTATCAACACCAACTAATGATGAAGACCTAGATTTTTTGGATAGTACCTTGGGTACCACTTTTCATCTTGGTGGTCTCCATTACATTGGTTATTGGTATACCTCTTTAACCGATACTCTGATGGTATCCTCCATTTTCGACTTTAACTACTTTACTCACATGGTTAGGATTTATACGCTTTTTGGATTTGGACGAAGACCTTGGGTTTTCATCTTATAAAACGTAAGTTGCACAAGATTGTGCCATACTTTGTGACATAACTTGAGCTTTGAAGATATGTTATTATACTCATGTGGCTATGATCCACTTTGTAAATCATGCATGGCCTTGTAGCCCGTATCATATGATGTATATGTATCTTGTAAAGGAGCTAGTGTTCCATATTATTGAACATGGAATCCTCAGTGATGATATTGTAAAATGACCTCTATTTGTCTATTTTAGGTACTTCTTTGCATCGTGGATTCTGAGTCCTCTACGCTTATGATTGTAATGTATTTTGGCCATCCTTACCCTCTGAACTCATACATTAGGGGGCATCTATTATACATCAGAATGGCATTTCTCCATCCGAGTGATGATACTCAATGTATCATCACAAAAAATTACAAGTTGGATTGAAGGGACTTATCACTATAAAAGGTTTTGACCTAAAATACATGATGTTCATTCCAACATTAAAATTTTTTGATTATGAGTTTTAGAGATATACACGAATTGCCTATTGATAACTCGTGTATCATATGCATTTTGCATTCATGCAACCTGTGTATTTACCCCAAAAGTTGCATATGAGAGTTCCCTTAAGGAAAATCACACACCATAGACATGTTTCTCTCTTTCCACCCACGTATTCCATTAAAACACATTTAAAAAAACAAACTAATTGTGAGGTGGTTGGGGTCGATTTGGAAACCACCCCAACTCCCTTAACTTCCTTAACCTTGTAACTCCTCCTAATGGACAATAAGAAGAGGAGAGGGACTAGAGGAAAAGGGGGGCCTTTTGGAGACAAGTTTACGTTGGAGGATTTTCTTTTGGAGAAAAGAAGAAAGAGGGCTCAGATCCAGGTTTCGAGGAATCCATGTCAGCTAAAGGTATATGTGTTTGTTCCAAGAACTTCATTAATGAAGAAAACTATTTCCTTCCATATCTATGTTATGCATGTTTCAATTATTAATGAGAAATGATCTTGATTGTGATTTTTGTTTTAAGTTTCAATCTTAATATATGTTCATGTCCCATATTTTATGATAGTTGAAGGTGCTTTGAGAAGGGTGGTTTCTTTGTTGCAGGTATTGGGGCAGTAAAGTTAAGGAGCATTTGGAAACAAGACCAAATTAGGATCAACCTTCGAAATAAGGTATGCATATTCTTAATCCTTGAACTTTTTTCTTTTTTTATATATTTGCAGAACCAACCTTATATGTCGGTATGTAGAACCCCTAGTATGTTGGTAGCCTCAACCCCATCCATAGGACAATAGGTATGTTAGTGGGTTTCCATACCATGGCTCTTTTGATGAAATATTAAATATATTTTCATTATGAAAATCATCATTTAATGGTGGGTGTATCATGCTAGATGGGAGTTTGATGATGAGCTCAACTAGTACTATTGCTTTCTTTATTTTTGGGGTTACAAATTCTAGGTGAATTTATTGGAGAATCACAACCCACTAAGCAAACTTAACATTTATTAGTCACCAGTTTAGTATATTGAATTTCCCACTACTTCATAATCTAGAGCAAGATGTAATGACATAATTTCTTTACCAAATGGACAATGACCAAGGCCAATTTTTCATCATAGTTAAACCCTAGGGGAGGGATAGACATGTTATTGCTTACATAATATATGACCCGTTTGCAACCGTATTCCCTTTGTCAAGCTATCACTCGAGTGACAACTACTGACAATACCAAAATTTAAAGGATAAAGCTATCACTCGAGTGACAACTACTGACAATACCAAAATTTAAAGGATAAAATCCTCGTCGAAACATGGAGGGATGATTAATGGGGCATTTGATAATGCCTTCTTTAGTTTCAAAGGCTTGTTGCACTTGGTTACCCCATTGGAAAGGGATACCATGCCGTAATAATTGTAAGAATCCATGGGTGCATGTGACGTACTCAAGAACAATTCATCCTAAAAACATATATTTTCTTTCTAGACTTTGTAGTTAACACAATGATTATGGCAGAGAAATTTTACTTATGGCATTGAACTTTTAGAGGGTCAACATTTATTCCACTTTTGGAAAATATGAATCCTAATAGGCTGTTGAATGTAACAAAAAACATGCACTTGAGGGGGCTCATGTCAATTTTGTACTTATGACATTGTTCAAAAATATTGCATAGGTTAGTGAGATGTTGTGACCACATTTTGAGTAATTTATGTGATTATCAAGGTAAGCTAAGATAATATGATCCATGCCATGAAAAATGTAGGTAATTTCCAATTGTAATGTGGCTCCAACATTTATACGACCAAAAGGCATGACACAATAAGTGAAAGTATCCCACAATGTGGTGAATGTGATTTTGTATTGATTAGTGTGGTGGATCTGGATGTGGTTATACCTAGAGAAACTATCCATAAGGGAAAGTACATCATGGCCAGTAATTTCGTTGGTCGATCGATGAATGGGGTTGGAAAGTTGTCTTTGTGATAGGTTTGGTTTAGGTCTCTAAAGTCCATGCATACCGAAATAATGTTGTTCTTTTTGTTGATAGGGATTGGGTTAGATACCCATGATGTGTATGCAATATGGTACATACAATTGGCTTCAAGATTGTTTATATCTACATTGATGGCCATGGATTTAGATGAATGAATGGATCTTTATTTTTTTCTTGTATAGGAGGGGTATTGATCCCTTTGTCAATATGATGTTTGACGATGGTGGGATCCAGTCCAAGTATTTATACATATGTATGTAGAAACTCTTGGAATAAATATTTGTGTTCTATCAATTTTGTCGTAGAATAGGTGGCTCCAAGGAGGATGCTTTCAATTACGACTAAAGTAGTGGAAATGCATACTTTAGTGGTAGGGTATATATTAACCATGTTTCCTTCCTTGAATGCATCAAGCAATGGTATTGGATGTTTGCGCTAATTCAAATGTTAAAGTGGGATAAAATATTTTGTCTCAATTACGCATTGCGTGAGGGGGTTATTGCTGTGAATGCCTTTTTTGGGAGAAAAATGATTCATGGTGCATGGAATCCCATGGATAATGTAGAATATTCATGGTATCCAAGATATTTTCATCCAAATGGAATGTATGGGATATATGAAATAAATAATCTATACTAGACGATGCCAGTATTGGTTGGGCTTTCTACTACATATGGTGCACAAGAGTGACGCTATAATTTTTCTCTAAGGGGCCAATTTGTGTGGATATGGCGTAAATGGAATGAGATTGACCATGTGGGTTCCATTATTGAACTCTTAGGTAACTTACTAGCATCGATATTTGATGAGGAAAGGCTATATCTCAAAATGATGACCAAAGAGAAGGTGTAGTATATTTAGTTGAATTTTGGCTATAAACTTCTAATTGTAATATAATCATGATAAGAAACTAGTGTAATACCCCAGTTGTTAAGCCCTAGACTTATGCTCCTTCAAGTGACTTATGTTCTTTTGCATTATGGACTTATGATATATTATATGTCTATGGACTTATGCTCCTTTGCATTATTAATGTGATTAAGGATTTATGATTATTGTTTGATAATGTGACTTTGGAATTTGGCACTATTATTAATGTTAATGTTATTACTGACATCATTGTTATCTTTGAATGTTGTTACTATTGATTAAATAAACAACTGGATCAGAAAAGGAAACTAAAAGGGTATGTAGGAAAATGGATTCCACAAAGTGAGGGGGAATGGGGACATCCCTAGCACCTTATAACTTGTTGTTGGCTTAATTTTTTCCATCCCAGTTTATATTTGCACCTTGGTGACATTATTAACATTGGTCACCCAAACCTTGTACAACATACCTTATTCTAGATACTTATGGACTATGGAGTTAGTATTGCATCTTTTGCACACACTAGTGGGACCCTCTTGCCTAGGGATTCCTCCTTGGGAATACATTCCCTCACATTTATGTGTTTTTGGTCATTATGAACCATTTTCCTAGTTTTTAGGGGTTGTAAGATATTCTCTAGCTTCCACTCTTACACTATGCATTGATGATCCTATTTTTGTGCTTCCATGATATTTATAACATTATTGGATGCCTTCTCTCACCTATTTTTCCCTCCTTGATGTTTTGTATCCCCCATTATGCATTAGTGTGCCTCCATGTGCTCATCATGGCTCAACTCCTTAGTTTTTGGTAACTCCTCCTCATGGTTCTAATTCGAGAAAGGGAATCTTTTCACTAAGACACCACTCCACTAATTCTAGTTAAGTATCCATGATGAAGCTTAAACGTTACCTCTCTATAATTTGAGTTGATTTATTTAGGTTAGAGTTGGCCTCCTTGTGCTATAAATTCATATGCCCTCTCCTTGTTGAAGCTAATATTGAGCTTTGAACCATGTGACTTGTGTTATCTATCCATGTTGGGATGTTGGTAGTATTGGAGCTGTATTGAGAATTATAGTTAGTCTAGTTTTTTTCCCCTTTGCTTCCATTATATCACTCTACTATTCCATGTTCTCGCACATGAATCTAGGAAATGGGAATATCGAGCTAGGTCATATCCCATAGGTGGTGGAGACAGACATTAAAGTAGTAGTGGGAAGCATTGTGGTTCTCGGAAGAGGTTATTCCGAGAGTTTCTAGAGTAAGTGTGCCTCTACCCATGGATCCATGGTCTCATATCAGGGGTGACTTGTTCAAGTGAGGAATGCTTGAATGTGTCTATGATTGGGAGGAAAGTTGTCATGTTGCTTCCAGTTTCCCATATATTGAGATAAGTATTTCTCATATGATTTTATTTATGTTTTAACATATTATTATGATGATTATGTGCAAATGTGGCTGAATTGAAGTATCTAGTTGCTTGATTATTGTATGTCATAACATGGTTATGTGAATAATGGACTCTGTAGTATTCAAATATGAGATGATATTCATTCCAAACTTCTTTCTCTTATTAAAAAACTGTAACTATGACTATACGGTACTGGGAGGGGCGCAACAATATGTTATGGTTTACCAATATCTGTTCATTTTTTGTTTTGTTTTGGGACCTGTTCCATTTTTTCCAGAATATCATTGTTAGTAAGGATATCCTTTCGTTTCCTTGAAAAAGCTTTCTGGATGGCCAAGATATGTCCATTTTGGACCAACAGTTGTCCTGGTGCCAGGTTGAGCGCACCAGTTGTTAAATTGGAAATTTTATATGCATGGATCTACTCCTATTTTCAGATCTTAGTTTTGATAATGTAATCTGAATGTAGTATTGATTTATGGATATAGAGAGGCATCCATACAATCTAAAATATATTAGTGAAAAAATGGTTGTAGGGGACAAACATTGGGAGGTGATTTTGTGGGTTGAGACTGCAGTTGGTTCCTTTTGTTTTGTTTTGGTTGTGGTGTGACTGTAGGTTAAAGCCTAAAATTGTTTCTTGATGTGTGATTTTATTTATGTTCATCCTCACCACCAACACACACATGTAATAACACCAAAATTTAACTTAGTTTGCAGATCAACTTATAAAAACAATGTTCAAATTTTTAAACATTTGTGGTTTCAATGTTAATACAATTTATAATGCATGAACGGGTTTTAGGATCTTATTCTCACTAAGGATGATGCATAATATTACTCAATCATGTTGTTAAATTTTTACCTTTGGCAATTAAATAATTAAGTAAGTGTTGCAACCTTAGTTATAATTCAATCTCTAGAGTTAAAAGCTTTTATTATTTATGATTAGTTATCCTAACCATAACTTATTTGTGTTCGTTGTGCTTAAACTTAACTTAGTGTTAAATTTAGTTCCTTTGGACTTGTCTAAGGGCCAGGCATGCTACAAAGTGACATCATAGTGAAGGTTTCAACACAGCGGCTGTTGGGCCTTCTGCGAAGCTACAAGTCACTTTGTAAACATGCATTTGCATTAGATTACTTGGATGCATGCACCTTAATAGAGTTTCAGATGTGATTTAGTTAATTAAACTGTTATCTTGGGATGGATATGGACTTGGTGTTCATCCAGTAAGGATAAATATTGGAAGGATTTCTATCGCCGTTGTCTAATTAGGTAGATTGTAACTAGTTATATTATAAACCAGAAGAAAAGTAGTTTTAATGATAATGAACTTATACCAATGTGCAGTTTACTAACAAAATGTTGATAGTGAACATGTAGCAGTTCCCAATGAATGATTGAGCAAGCAATGTGACCACTAAATTGATATTTTAATCAAACCTGTGAAGACTAAAGATTCAACAAGTACACGTTCAGCAGTAGGAAGTCAGAGATTGGAGATGGATTTTGAGGAAGGACAACGACCATGTAGTCCTGAAGAGGAGTTTGTTGAGGGAAGAAGGTCAATTATACATAAGAGGAGTAGTGAACCCTTAAGTTTGGAGGATTCAATGAGGAATTGTAGGGAGGACAATGAAAGGATAATTCATATCCAGGAGCATATTATGAATGATCTAAAATCATTGAATACCATCCAAAGATTCCCTGAGAAGAGTCATAAAAGAGGTTATGTGAGGTCTAGATCATATTCAAGGAGACCATATCACTCAAGGAAAAGGAAGGGGTATGCATAAAGAAGCATATAGAGTGGTTTTGAAAGGTCTCCAATAAGATACAAGAAGAGGAGTTCTGCCCGAGATGAACTAGTAGGAGAACTTAGAAGAAGCAAGCCCCCAACTTTTAATAGAGGAAAATCAAGGAGAAGATGCATAAGCATGGTTGTTAGGACTGAGGAAGTACTTCCAGTTGCACCAATACACACCTAATATGGAAGAATGAGTATCCATATACTATTTGCAGGGAAATGAATCTATCTAGTGGGATCACATAGTTAATCTAAAAGACATAAACAAAGACAAAATATCTTGGAAGAAATTTAATAAGTACTTCTAGAAAGAATACCTCTATGAGAATTACTATGATAAAATTATGGAAGAGTTATTTGAGCTGAAGTTGAGAATCATGACTATGGATGCCTATGAGAATAATTTTCTGGAATTTTTGAAGTATGCAGAATCCATCAAATATGAGAAGGTAAAAATTCAAAGGTTCATAAGTGGTCTTATTGAATCTTATAGGGATAAAATCGTATGATAGACCAAAAAACCTTAAGGACGTCATATGAAAGGAAAAACACTCATATGAACATAATAAGAGTAAGGCCCCATATCAAAAGAATCAGAAGGATATGAAGAAGAGAAAACATGAGCAAATAAAGAAAGGTTTCCATCCTTCAAAATTCAGAAACGGTAATTCTTATCAAGGACAACCAAGGGAAGAGCCTCAAGGAAAAATACCACTTGTGGAATGTTGTATATTCAGGGAAATCACTTTTTTTAGTCAGTTCTAGCGTAAAAAGAATATTTTTCACAAAATTCAAGAGGATTAAACTATTGGAAATGTAGGTGGAAATGTTTAGAGGATATGTACAACCTTGGATGGGAGGCAAGATAGACCACCAATCCTGAATGATTGAGGTAGCAGGTAATATTGCTAACAAAACCATAGCTATTTTGATTGATTCCAATGCTAGCAATAGTTACATTGCACCTAATCTAGTTGAGAAATGTCATTTGAAGAAAAGTAAACTCGAAATAGCAACCCTAGTGCAATTATTTACATGAGCCAAGAGGAAAATCACATAATTGGTAAAGGTGTGTCCTTTAGAAATAAATGGAGTGAAAACCTTTGCAAACTTAAACATCATAGCCTTGGGGTCATATGATGTATTGATTGGCATGGATTGGTTGGATGCACACCATGCCATAGTAGTTTGTCATAATAAAACTTATACTTGTTTGGATGAAGAATGAAATCTAGTGATACATATGCAGTTAGAGGAGATACTAAAGGAAGTTTACATAAGACCCAATGTTTGACCTTGGGGATCCCTTATATTATTTGTGAAGAAGAAGGATGGAACTTTAAGAATATGCATAGATTATAGGAAGTTGAACAAAGAAACAGTTAATTTTTTTTATAAGCTTATAAATGCACTTGTTAACATGCAACACATGTTTGGTCGATAGGATATCCATAATAATATTCATTGACATAAACCCATACTACAATAGAATATTTGTTTTAGAGAAACTTACACTCATGTAATAAGAACTTGATGATTTTAAAGACATTATGTGCACTTCTATTGTTGACAAGTACATAACATGACCTTATGGATTTGAAGATATCTGCTTGTTAGAAAATGTTTCTTGGTACTTAATACAGATTTATAGTCATTTATTTTTATCCTATTCTTTATTTTATCCTATGTTGTCATGATATATAAACCTCATAATCTTATTTTTATGGTGTGCATATTATTGTTATTATGGCTTTTTTGTACTTAGTATTTTAGGTTCCCATTCTCAAGAAGTAGATGGGATTGTAACTTATTCCCATGGAGAGTTAGGATCTTGTCCCTACTTCTTATATCTATTATTATATTTAGTTATCTTTTAGGATATTGTGAGTGACTTTATTCATGGTTTGTTGAGTTGGGTTTCTCCATTTAAACGTTATACAATCCCATGCCTGTTTAATAAAAATTCATCCATAGATTTGGTTTTCTTCACACCTTTGGTGTAGAACTTTGCTCATGTTGTTGTTTCTCACATAAATATTCATGGTAAAATCCAAATCATAAGAAAATAAATCATCCATGCATAATATAATACATCTATTATAACGAGTATAAATACCTAAAGAATTTTGTAGAGAAAAATTGGTGTTATACATCCAACATTGAGAAATTGAGAATATCATCAAAGGAAATGTTGAACATGATCTAACATATACTTGTCTAAAAAGTGCTAATAGATAATGTTAAATGTAAGTTTATAGAGAAAACAAGAACAACATGGGCTGACATTGACATGACCTTCAAAATAATTGCATCTAGGTCAAACTTTTCCATTGAAGCTAAGCCTCTCTAGATCAGGAGCCCCACACCTATACACCTAAAAGACTTGACATACATAATGATATCATATACAAATTATGTATAGAACTATTCTAAATTAATAGGGCTTTGAAACTTGAAGCTTGGATATCAATCCAAGGCAACCCCCCTTTTGGGTACAAGGTGAGAAGTAAGAAAACTTTCTACTGCAATTTGTGTCAAAATTCAAGACCGAATTCTTTGATATGAATGATATATCTTCTTGTCTATTGATGGCCATTGCCAAGAATTGATCCAACAGGTTTATTCAAGTTTGAACATGTATAGGAAGAATGATTATTCTTCTCACAATGCCGACAAGGATGGATATCAAAATATTGATCTTCCATACAACCAATTTGATTACAATGTTGACACTAATGCTAAATTGGAACAAGTGGGGATGAATCTTTCTAAAGGAATCCAAGATTCTGAAATTGGATTGTCTTGGCATTATCCAGAATATGAAAGTCACTTCCTTAATATATCCTATACTTGTTTTGTGTTTTTTGTTTCTATGTTCTTCCTAATGATGGGCTCAAAAATATTATGTTGAACATGTTCATGGTATTTTTCTTCTGCATATGATGTTGTTTCACTGAGTTGGTAATGTATTGACGACTGATAGGAATTGTTATAAAATTCAAAGAGAGGGTTGATATGAACAAGGACTAGTTAAGAATGTTGATTCCTTCATTGCATTTCATCATGCTAGAGTTGCGATTGAGTCAAGAGAAGGTCCAGTTTGTCTTGTGAATTTTGTAGACAAGTTAGCATAGATTGTAGAGTTTATTTGTTGATTGTGATTGCATTATAAACAATAGTGAATATTAGAGTGTTCAATAACTCTAATAATATTTTAGTATTATCCATTTTAAAGACCGAAACATACCTCAGATGGATTCTTACAACTCCACCCTTTAACAATAAGCCTCAACATTAGATGTTTCAGACTCAAAAGATGAAGGGTGTCGGGTTCAATTGAGAATGCACCCAATTATAAATACAATTGAACTTAGTTTGATTTGACACTCACAAAAACTATTGCATGTACATGTAAACTTACAAAAATGATTGTTTGCAAGTTATACTTAGTTTTAATTTTGAAGTTGAAATGATCTTAAAAAAGGAAAACTTTACCTTTGTGTAAATGTATGTATCTTTGATGGTGACATTGTTTGATTCCTCCAATAATTCGTCCATTCAAGCATCGCAAATTCAACTCCCAAAATATATTGTACAATCTGCAAATCTTTCAAGAAATAGTTTCATTGTATCTTTGTCAAACCATTAAAATATCAATGATATGATCTCACAAATCAAGAGGTGAATTGAAAAATGAAAAATAACTATTTGAGTATTTATTTGGGAATCCTCTTTGCAAATGCTATATTAGAAAAATACAATATAGCTGCTGAAAAAATGTGTTGTTAATTGGAAACATTTGTTTCTCATGTCGTGGATGGATTTTTTCAGTGAAATTTTCTCTTTTGAAGTTGAATTTTCCAGTCAACCTTTAGAGGATTTCCCCCCTTTAAAAAAGATTTCCAATGCCATATTATTTTCCCAAATTCATTATATACGATTCCTATAATATGCATTTTAGTGACTTCATACTCTGTGAATATATGCAATGATATTCTTATAGGATGAATATATACCTAAGAATAAGGTCTACAATTTGAGACTATAAAAATACCCTTTGGTGCTCCTTTTAATCTACTTCCCATTGCAAATGAAATCACTGAAACTAGATAAATATTGAAAGGGAAATCTTGATTTTAACAACAATGTCTCCGAAAATAGTGAATTTTCTCTAGAATTATGTTTTCTCCTTGAATTTTGTGCATTTCCAACTTTGGTTCTCCATGGATTCTTCTTCAAGATTCAAAATTAAGTGTTTATTAAGGATTTGGTAACATTGTTGGAATCAATGTAAATATTGTCATCGAATAGGATGCATGGAATATTAGTGTTTTGACCTCCATCCTTTTCAGCATTGCATGATGCATAATCGTTCTTCATATATATGTTTAGAATTGAAGAAACCTACAAGAATAAAGATTAAATATGGTTGGATCAATTCTTTGCGATCGCCATCAACAAACAAGAAGATATATCATTCACATAGAAGAATGTGGTCTCTAGTTTTGACACAAATTGTAGTAGAAAGTCTTTATGATTTCACCTTGTACCTGACAGGGGGGATTGTAATGGATTGAAATTCAAACTTCAAGTTTTGAATTCATATCAATCAGACATAAAACAATTGATCTTGAGCCATGACCAGGATTACAAATAACAATCAAAGCCTTGAGCTAGAGCCAGAGTGAGATTCAATGTTGTAGCAAGAGGCTAGAGATAGAGCTTTCCATTGGTTTTTGGTCATCCTAAAACCACCCTTTTAGTAGCATACATTAGCTTTTGCTATTATTTTTTGTTTTTGTTTAGCCAAAACCACCGAATTTGTGGTCATCAACAACCACCCATTTAGTAGAATACATCAACTTCTGCCTACTTTTTTGGTTAGGGGTTAGCCAAAACCACCAAGTTCGTGGTAATCCAAAATCCACCCATTTAGTAGAATACCCCAACTTTTGCTAATTTTTTTGGTTTGTGGTCATACAAAAACAACTTATTCAGTGTAATCCATAAGCTTATACTAACTTTTTTGGTTTGTGGTCAACCAAAACCATTGAGTTTATTGTCATCAGAAAACACCACTTCAAAGAGCACTTATATTTTCACAATTTGGCAGAAGATGTCAAATTTTCTCCTGAGGATGAGCCCTACTATGAGGCTTGAAATGTAGAGAATTCAATCCATATAATGCAATCTTCCTCCTCTTATTGATGCCACTGTGTACAATTATGAACAACTTAGATGTCAACTTTTGCTCGCTTACTTGGAAAACTGAAATTGTCAAGAAATGTTAAGCCCTTGATAGCTACTCACTTCCATATTTCAATGCTCTTTGAAATATTCTTGGACTCACCACCAACCCTTCGAATTAAGGGAGGGAGGGAATGTTGGAAACATAATCCTTGTGGTTAGGCTAAATTGGAATGTAATTTGCTATTACTATTCACATTCACCATAGGTGAATATGCAGATTTACATGGGATTCCAAGAGAACACTTGGGAATATGAAACCACAGGTCATATCTTGATGTATTTATACATGTACCATCTTAATGAAAATCACAATCTTGCACTTATTTCTATTTTGGTTTTTTATTCTCATTGATATTGACTCCAACACTACAAACGGATCCCATAGAACTTGGGAGAGACAATGCCAAATGTTTCAATCTCAAACAAGTCATAAAACAAGAGAATAAATATTTCATATATATCCTCAATAAAATTAGTACCTTTTCGCAAACAAAATATATTATTAACTACCTACACATTAACACCTCTATATATATACTCACCAAATGATCCAATGTTTTTTACATTTTTTCATAGGAATAAACATGTTGGAAACAATAATCATAAAATGTTAGCATGTATGCAATAAAATACATACATATTAAAAACATCTAATAAAAATCATATTTTATGGAAACAAGCACTATTGAAAACAAGAAAATTAATTTTCCTTCTACAATGATCCTAAAATGAAATATGTTTGTTGAGATATTTATAAGCAATTACACCATTGAAGATGGCATAATAAATGGCACATAATGTATTTCAAGGCACTATAGAGAATGTAAAGTCAACATTATTAACTACACCATTAAAGATGACATAATAAATGGCATATAATGTATTTCAAGGCACTATAGAGAAAGTAAAGTCAACATTGTTTGGATTGAATTCATAAACACAAATATTGAACTAGTTCAATGAAATACAATGCACCATTTGTTTGCACTTGGATTTTCCCATAACTAGCCACCTATCACAAGAGTCTCTAGACAAATGGCCTCAACAATTAAAATACCTTCTGTCTGACAACAATTCCCTATCCAGTTGTCATGTGCATGAACAATAAAAATATCATAAGATTAACAATGGATACCTTGGCATTTGACCCAACTAGATTTAACAACATGGTCTTGTCTACACTGTACTTTGTTGTGTTAAAGACATTCTATCTCGTTAGCAAATTGCAGAAAAACAAATTTCACTCCATGAGAGAGTTTCTTTTGAAATGAGAATGCTTCAAACAAACACATATCGGAATCTTGAATATAATATGAAATCAATAGAAAAGTAAAATTATGTGCTCATATACTCATTGAGCACACAAAGCATGAAATTTCATATTGGAAATATTGTTAAAGACTAGACGCTCATGAAAAATGACATCTTGTATTTCCAAGAAACACAAACAAACTTTATTGCAAAAGGGAGTACATTTTTAAAGAATTTATATTATCTATCAACCTTTTGCCCCCGTGATAGTGTTACATGGTAAAAAGACATGGTAGTTGAGAAATCCAAGAGTTATACCACAAAGCATATTGAATCAATTGTTATTCACTTTTACATTGATAACATTATTGTTAGGCTATAAAAGAATTGCATTGTACCACATGCTCCTTTCAAATATATTTTCCACTTTATGAGCACCAAAGAATTCAACATTCAACAACATAATTATATTATAATTGAGTACATTTCGTTATCATTATCTATATTGACTTTAAATGCCTTCCAACGTTTCTAGCATTTTTTAATTACGTGTAGAATAATGGACATTTTTTCATATGTAAATTTTAATTTTTTTTCTCTAAGTTGTTCATTTTCAAAAGTTCATTTTTTCATATGTAAATTTTAATTCTTTTCTTTGAGTTGTTTACTTTCAAAAGTTCATGGCCCTCTTTGTACAAATACTACTTTAATTCCTTTCTTGAATGCATCACATTCCACTATGGATGTTTTGCCAAATTTAGGTGTTGCCAACATTAGTGTGTAGGTCACAACATCTCTTATGTTTAAGAATAATATGGTATCCTCTTCACTCCACACAAATGATTTCTTCTTTACGAGAGATGTAAATGGAGCTAAAATACATGCATAAATTTTAAATATTCTACTATAATACCCTCCAAGACCCCAAAACACTATAAGACCTTGTCAACAAGGTAAATTACCCCCTCTAAAAATGAAGGTTATCCTCAGTGAGAGGCCTCAATTAGTCCTCACATTTTTTGGAATGTAGATCCCATCTAGATTATAGCCTAATAAATGTTACTAAGTTTTGAAGATTAATTTAAATCCTAGAATTCTAAATGGAAATGCAGATGTAGTTCTACTCTATATGTACAGTGCCAATCTATTCTAGATTTCCTAACTAGGAGAAAGTAATTGAAAGGAATGAAAACACGACCAAATATACTACTACTATTACCTCCAACAAGAAATTTATTTAATCAATAAAGTAAACACAACAAATAGTTAGGTATAGAATCAAGAAAAGTCCATGATTAAATCACTATTTACAGTTTCATGTTCATGACTATAGACAAAAAATTGTGGGAGAAACAAAACTAAGAATAAATATTTAAAAATAAGAATCATACATATTGTAAATAAACATTAATCTTACTACAACTCAAAATGCTTTGCAAGGTGATTGAAGAAATTCCACACACTTGCAATATCATAATCAAATTGTTTCTCCCAATAGCTTGTCCAACAATGGCTTCTCCTTATTAAAGTTATGTAAAAGGTTTCTACAAACAATGAAGACGTAAAATCATTTTTCTTGTGGTTCTCATCCCACATATAAATTAGCAATAAAAGTTAGTTTCAAGACATTCAAGGGTTTCTTGAAGTCTCTTGACCATTAGGATATTGTGTAACTTCCTTTCTTTTCTAGGCCTCTCGAATCTTGTACTTTTTCTTCTCCTTATATGAGCATCAAATCACAATGAATAATGTATAATTTTTAATTGTTTTTAAGGTTTTTCCCTTATGAATTTTTTAAGGGCTTGGGTAATTCCCTAGTAATTACGATTCCTTTACATATAAAGTGCAATGTCTACAATAGTAAGCAAAATGTCCTCTCGTGAATAATGGACGAGCATAATTTTTCCCAAACTTAGATTTGTTGCTTTGCTTATATGCTTGTAAGCCTCCTTAACATGATGTCTACCAACCATGTCTCTATTATTCATTCTTTCATACTTAATGTCCTTGAATCAAATCTATTAAAATTGTTAGTTCTCTCTCTATTTCCTACTTGTTGTTCATGGATGATGTGCTTTTATTCGGTTATGGTTCCAGTGAAGAATGGTAGCAATATTGTGATGCTTTAGGTACGACAATTAGTTCTCGGAATTCAAACTTTATTTATTATTGCTATGACCCATGTATTAGAGGCCAAATTGCTTCTATCTTTCTTTGTCAAATGTCTAATTTGGATAGTGGTATTAAGTATCTTGGATATTTCTTGAAGCAAAATGGCTATAAGAAACGAGACTGGGGATGGTTGATTAAGAAAGTATAGATAATAATTTTCTCTTGGTATTTTAGGTGGTTGTCTGATGGTGGTAGATTGATTCTAACTAGCACTGTTCTATAGAGTATCCCTGTTTATTGGTTCTTTCTTTCTATTATCTCAGATACAGTTGTTTCTGCTATTAGAAGGAAAATTTTCCACTTCCTGTGGGTTGGGAGATTGGATATTTCTAAATTTCACCTTTCTTCATGGGAAAGCATTACCAAGCCCAAAAATCTACATGGATGGGGTATTAAAAATATGGGCTAGCTTAATAGAGCTATGTGCAATAAGAGTTTGTGGTGTTGTTTATTTGATAAAGAATTATGGGGTAAGATTGTCAAGGTCAAATATTTGAAAACATCTTCCTTGATACATTAGATTCAAAAAACTATAAAACATGTTTCAATGTTTTAGTTATTTGGTGAGGATTTCTAAGGTCTTATCCTATTATCAATCATGCACTCTGTTGGTATGTGGGGCAAGATACCCAGATTATTTTTGTTGTTGATATTTTCAACGGGTTCATTCGATGATTCTAAACTGTCAAATGGTCTTATTGCATAATTAAGCAAGAAAAATATATTGGTTCTTCAACAAGTTAAAAGAAATTAGGGGATTGGAGGCTCATATTAGCTTTTGGTCAGGGAAGTAATTTTGGAAGGCATTTTCATTGAAGAATGGGATAGATTTGTGGCCATTCTCCTCCGTTCTAGTATTGTTCTTTCTGATAAGGATGCTATCTTAGTTTGGAATAAAAACAAAAGGAATGGGTTAGTCAGTGCTAAATTGGCATACAATTTTATTATGGAAGATGGATTTGGAGACATTTCAAGATGGTGGAAAAAGGCTCTGTGGAAGTGGAAGTCACCATTGAAAATTAAATGTTTTGTCTGGCTGTGCTTTCACAATAAGATTTTATCGTGGGATAATCTTCAAAAAAAGGGTTTTAGGGGGCCGAGACTTTGTGTTTTGTGCAGAAGGGATTTGGAATCAATCACTTTTTTTGTGAATGCAATTTTTTAAGAAAGTATGGTATGATCTTGAAAGTATTTCCCATTTTTGTGTCTCTTGGGATTGCCACACCTTCGAGGAGAAGATGTTCAATTGGGGCGGAAAGTATGTAAATTTCAAGGAATTACCTCTATTTACTTTTTGGGAGATTTGGTAAGAACAAAATAGATCCATTTTCCAAGACATTAATGTAAGTTTTAAACCTGTGCAAAGAAGCAAAGCATACATATTCTTTTAAGAAAAATAGAGATCACAACACATCATTCACACATAAACACAGAGATTTACCCTGGAAACCCTTAACCGGGAAAACCAGAAAACCTTGGAGCCACACCTCCTATTTTCTCTTCATTACATTATGAAATCCTCACAATACAAAAGATAGGTATTCAGTAGCATCAAAAATACCCTAATCCGTTAACCCGGATTAGAAAAAGACTCCAATCCCTTAACCGGGATTAAGTTACATATTTTTAGACAAATTCTAAAAATAGCCATGGACAGCTATAAATAGCCATAAATTCTATAAATAGCCCGAAAATTTTGCTCGCTGCGCTCGCATAGGCCATTTCCGTGAAGGTGCTTTTGGGATCACCGAGATGCAGCACTGACATGTGCACCTCCCCTCCACACGCACATGCAAAGAATATAACATATACCCAACAATTAATCCTTCTGCACTTCATGTGGGTTCAAGAGCCGCTGCATATTTTTCAGAATTTTGTAAGGGCCAATGTGTGAAGGATTACAAGTCGATAACTAGTGCCTCTTTTGATGGTAATAAGTCCAATGGTATTTTTGACGGGTCTGAACAACAAGGGTTGTGTGGAGCAAGTATGTTGGTTCATATTAAACAAAATCATGCGATAAAATTGTGGATGGGAGCTGGCAATGGTTCTAATACATAGGCATAACTCCTTGCTCTTTGGTATTTACTCTGGTTTTCTATAAGGCATGACATACTTGACATTCATATTGGGGGTGAATCAAACACTATTATTGATTGGGTCAATGGTGTCTCTTCTTTACACTCTTTGCTTTTGGAGCACTGGATGGATAGAGTGAGTATGTTGATTATAGAATTAGCACATATTACTTTTCAACACATTTTCCGTGAATTTAATGAGGATACAACTGAGCTTTCCAAAAAATCTATAGGTGACATCGATGGTCGGTTATTCTATGAGGAATCCAGATATGGAATAGTTATGAATTCAAGTTTTTATAGCATCTTTTGATGGTCTTTTTTGGTTATGATTTGAAGGTTTTGGGCCTATATTCCTATAGTATTGATGTTTTTATGGTTTATTGGACCTTTTTAGGACTTAATTTGTGCTTTTTTGAAAACTTGATATGTTCCAAAAGTTAGCTAACTGTTTGTGGATGATGGGTGGATGATTTTCCCCATATTTTTTTGGTCCTGGTTGATGTCATATCGAACATGGGTTTCGGTTTCCTTTGCTAAAAGATGTAAATCTTGAAGAAAATTTGATTCTATGGAATAACAATATGCCTTTTTTTTTCCAGTGTGAAAAAGGAAAGTTTCAATTTATATGCTAATCCTTGAATATCCTCATCACCAATATGAATACAAGTATATAAATTTTCAAATCGTATTTAAAATTATACTTAATATAACTAAACATTTAATTTCCAACTTAACTAAGTGTTTGATTCTAGTTCCTTAAGTTTGATGTCTCGTTGGATTTGTCATTGCAATATAAATACCCTTCTCCTCTACACATTTCCATGCAATTTCTTCTATCAATGTTTTTGATAACTAATATGAGGCCTTAGTTTTCTTGGAAACTAATTATTTATGCTAGTCTACAAGAAACCTTTATGTTACATGCACATGATATGATACCAATTATTTATGCTATTCTACAAGACAACTAGATGTTACATGCACATAATTTGATAGATCAATGCATTTCATACCATGATTTCCTATGTTGTTTCAATGCATATTCTTGTTGCAAAGCTCTTTATATGTGCTTGGTTTGTTACTATTAGGTATTTCTCCAATACTTCCCTCTTTGAACACTTTCGAATCTTTTTCGAAGATCCACCTCATGTATTGCAAGTCAAAAGAAAGGGTTAGCAATCAATATAAATTTAGATTATTAAATCTTGTTGGGCATGTGACCTAGAAACATTGGCTTCAATCAAACTGAATGATCTACTTAGAATTTAAGATAAGTCAAAAGAAGGGGTTAGCAATCAATAAAACTTTAGATTATTAAATCTTGTTGGGCATGTGACCTAGAAACATTGGCTTCAATCAAATTGAATGATCTACTTAGAATTTAAGATTATGCATGTATGTCCCATCAATTTTTAAAGCATTAGTATCAACCCATTTTTGATTTTTAAGAGTAATGAGTAAAATCGATTTTGTGACCCAGATATTTTTGTGTCAAAATGTTGAAAAACTAAAAGAAAATTGAACATTTTACTTAGAATTTCAGATTATACGTGTATGTCCCATCCATTTTTAAAGCATTAAATTATATCCATTATCGATTTTAATGAGTAATGAGTACAGTTGATTTTTTGACCCGAATCGTTTTGTGTCAAGGGTTTCAAAACTAAAAGAAAATCGAACGATTTGCTCAGAATTTAAGATTATGTGTGTATGTACCGTCAGTTTTTAAAGCATTAATGTCCATCCATTTCGATTTTTATGAGTAATGACTACAATCGATTTTGTGATCCAGATTGTTTTGTGTCAAAGGATGCAAAATTGAAAGAAAATTGAACGATCTGCTTAGAAAAGATTATGCATGTATGTTTTGTCATTCAATTTTGAGCTGGAGAGTTATATTCAAGAGTCGTTCGCTGAACTAAAAGAATTAAAAGAGGAAAAACAATGAAATTAATAGGAAGTTCAAGGTTTTAAGAAAAAACTAACAAGAACTTAGCGGAAAAAGATGAAGAAATTTATTTCTTAAAAAATCATAGTCATTTTTTTTGGTTCAAATAAAAAATTCAAAGGATAAGAAAGAATGTGATGAGAAGTAAGAATAAGAGAATAGATAGCTTGAGAATAAATTATTGGAAAAAAATAAGAAAGATCTCACTTGAGGAACCTTGATTAAAGGTTGTTAGAAAAAAATAAAAGGTTAAAGGACGTGACACCAAAGAATCATAGACCTAAAGAAAATTCAAATAATCATAAAAAATGCAAAACTTTCATCCTTAAGGAATCATAACCAAGAATTGTTTGAACACATTAAGAAAATTAAGAATGATAAAAAGTCACTATAAGAAAATCTAGTATAACTTACCAACAAGGAATCAAGGTTGATATGGAAACAATGACCGACCTAGTTGCAAGATAGGAGTAATCAATCATTAAAATATCGATGTTAGAAAAAGGAACTATTACATATCCAGTCGACATCCAAAATCAGAAAAATGCTTATGTTGAAATGGTGTCGACCAATAAATTGCATAAAGTTTCAAAAAATGAATATTCCAAGAATGAGGTCTGAAATACAATGGTGTTTTTATCTTCATTCAATTTACAAGAATTTTTGTGACCAATGACAAAATCAACATGAATATAAAAAACCATATACATACATATAAGAGAAACATAATGTTAAAGAAGAAAAAAATCAGCACAATGTATAGAAGCATAAAACAAGTTTTGTCTAGACAACTATACCAAAACTAAATCAAGACAAAAACTTAAGAGTTCAATCTGCTACTGAGTTGAAGAGAAGTTCATGTTTAAACTTTATGTTGTCATTGATGTCCAAGAGTAAACAAACAAGCTTGACGTCAAACAAGAGAATGTAGATAAAGCGAAAATTCTAGAAGCTTGTTGTTACAGTTGATGATGATGAGTAAAAAGCCAGTTTGAAGAAATATATACAAATTATATGCAAGCTTTAACAGTACCAGACAGTCCTTTTCTATGTAATTAAATCCAGTTTGAAGAAATACATAGAGAAGAAATGTGGCAGTTCAGAAAGTGTGCAAACCCCACCAAGACATGGGACACATGTGCGTAGATACCACCACATCATTAGACTCAAGTGTGCAAAACCCCACTAGTCTGAATTATCAAAGGAAGCACACCGATGAAATGAAATAAGGTGGTTAGATTGAACAAGAAGTAAGAGGGTTAGGGCATCACCGAATATAAGGTATCCCAACTTGTGGACACATCTCTTGAATAAGAAAGAGTAAAAATATGTAAGAGATGTAAAGTATTGAAGTAAGCTTGAATATGAGATAAAGAAGATATTATGATTTTGAAAGCTTATAATTCTGGGGTATCAATGGCTCGTTGATCTAATAAGAGGTTCATACAGAAGAGCTGGATTGCGCAAAAATGATGAAGATGAACAACATATAGTGCACAAATTAGAAGGATACCCTATACCAAGATGTGCAAAGAAAATACATAGTGTGATGCAAATTGCATAAACGTTGAAGCAAAAGTCACAGATAAAAAAAGTAACAGAGTGTTTTTGGTGCTTCCATTCAGTCAGAGTTGAAGAACACAAAAAGGAGATTATAGTCTTCCAACAAGTTGGTTCCTAAACATTTCAATTTGGATCTTATGCAAAAGAGACTGATATCCATTCAGGTCGGTACTTGAAGTCAACAAGTCAATGCTTGCACATATGATATAAGTCCTTACAACTTGGTTCTTGTAAACAACAAGTTGATTCTTACAATCATGTTGTTGGCTAAGTGGTTCGGTGCTCACAATTATAGATTGGAGTCTCTTGTTTATGTAATCAATAT
>LPNX010877817.1:552880-580474 GCA_001517045.1 Pseudotsuga menziesii
GTATATATAAGAATTCCAACAATTGGTATCATAGCGGGTGTCTTCAGTAATAGTTTAACCAATTGAAGATAAATATTTGTGCATAAATGGGAAAGTAGGAAGGATTGCCCACCAATAGAGGACCACGATTCAATGGCTCAAATTATAACATCTGGAGAATAAGAATGGAGGTGTATCTACAATCACTCGGAGTAGACATATGGCAGTTAGTTGAAAATGGATACAACACTCCTAAAACAATTCCAGTTGAAACAACTGATAAAAGACTATATGAATACAATGCAAAGGATATAAATGCAATACTTTTTGGTCTCGTAGATGTTGAATTCACCAAGGTCATGCAATGCACTTCAGCCAAGGAAGTTTGGGATAATCTAAAAAGCATCTATGAGGGAGATAAAAAAAATAAAAAAGGCTAAGTTGCAGACCTTTTCAACACAGTTTGAAAAACTGCAAATGAAAGAAGAAGAAGATGTTGTAACTTAATTTCTTCAAGTTGATGAGATTGTAAATTCCATCAAATCTATTAGAGAAACCATCGATGAAGAATCATTTGTGTAGAAAATACTGAGAACCTTGCCACCAAGATTCAATTCAAAATGATCAGTCCTAGAATATAGAACTAATTTGGAAAAACTAATGAAGGACACACTACATGGGATTCTCACTATGTATGAGATGAGGACTAAAAAGGAAAACCTGTCCAAAAAATAAGTTGCCTTCAAAGCCACAATGAAATCAAAATGCAACAAGCATGAACATAAGAACCCATTTGACATATTAGAGGAAGAAGAATAAGATTTTGTGAGAAAGCTAAAGAGGGGACGTGGAAAATATGATAAAGGTAAGTTTCCTTTTAAGAGCTTCAAATGTGGTAGAATAGGCCATTTTGCCTCCAAGTTTCCTTTCAAGGAAATAAGAGATAGTGACAATGATGAAGAACTCAATAATCAAGAACAAAGGAATGCATATCAGCAAAACAAAGTTGAGGGAAAGAAGAATTTTTCTAAGTAAAGTAAGAGTTTGTATTCCAAGGAGTACAACAACTTATCATAAGAAGATGCCAATCATGATAGTTCAAGAGAAGTGTTGTTTATGGAATTTATTTAGGCTGAAGGATCAGAAGATGAAGACAACTTCTACTCTTCTATCAAGGAAGGATAATCGGATAAAATGACACATGAAATCCCATCAGAAACATTTAAAAAGCGTTCCTACTATGGAATTTATATGTCACCTTCAAAATCTAAAGTAGAAGAGGGATCAAGCAGTATAGAATAATTTAAAATATGAAGATGAGGAAAGTGCAGAGATTGATTGGGAAGGAGAGCTAATTAGTGAATTAGAAGAATTAAAGAAGTCAAGGATAAATAACAAAGCATTAAATGAACAGTTGTCAAAAGCATAAGACTAAACCAAAGAGGCCAAGGTCACTCAAGAAGCATTAGAAAAAAAAAAGAACAAAAAGGAAAGAGAGATTGAAAGATAATTGGTTATGCACTAAATGAGGTCAAAAGACTTGAAGAAAATAATCTTGTGCTGGAAGAATCTCTAGGAGAAACAAGAAGGAGGATTGAGTTGTTGATAGAACAAATTGCGCAAAAGGAAAATGAGATTTCACAATTGAAAATGAAGTGGTTGATGAAAAAAGAGAAAACCAAGTTTTGGAAAGTCAAAGACAGTTCAACTATGAATTATTAGATGGCAAAAATCCAAGAAAGGTTGAAATGTGTCTTGAAGCAGAAACTCAAGAAAAATTCAGCAACAACACAACAATACTGGATGAAATATTAAGCAATAAGAGGTCTCTCGAAGATAAGATAGGTCTTGGTTATGAAGGAATGAGTGAGAAAATCTGCAGCAGTATTTAAGGGTCTGTTTCGAAACAACAAGATACATCTTAGAAGAAGTCTGATATACTTGTAGAGTAAGTTGGATTCAGGTATGAACATTTTTTCGGTTATAAAAATAAATATAATATAGCCAAATGCTTGAGACGTAATTCCACTGGCCATGTAGCAAAGTATTGTAACACTGTAATATGTTATGTGTGCGATGGTTTTGGACACAACGATCAGTATTGTCTAAAGAAAGTGAGACATCCAAAAGGAATTGTTTCATATAACATTGACAAAAAATAATGGAGAGAAAAAGAAAGTTGTCCTGTACAATATCAAAGACATTTTGCGCACATAAAAAATGGGTTAAGAAAACTCCTCATACAAGTACAATTAAAGAAGAAAGACATTGCTTCACATATTTCTAACCACAAAATTTTAAGTAAAATCCTTGGATTCAACATCTTATTCATTAGGAATTCAAGGAATGTATTAGTATGTATTGCAGTTAGAAAACATTTGAGTATTGTAGCATAGAATTTCATTGATGTAAATATGAAAATGAATTACGGATAAAAATATTGTCGTAGTATATTACTTGTGAAAATTTGCCACACAAAGGACTCATACATGTGGTTGTTCAAAGAAACGTACAAATAAGTATTGCCAATGAGAAACAAAAGTTCTACACAGATACAACATTTTTTTAAACCGAAGTTTGTATTATATTCAAAGGTTGCCATTACAAGAAGAAAAAATTACATAAGAACTTTGTTGCAAAAATAAGAATCAAAGTATCAAAAGAAGGCATGCTAAGGCCTAACATCAATCAAAGTACATTACAATGATGGGAGTTATGTTGAACAAAATTGAAAATTACAAAATTGACTTAGAGCTGAAGCTCGAGGTCCACCTATGAGACATGACTGGTTGGTTGCTAAGATAAGCGAATTTCAAGATCCAATGGAGTTTACTTGATGAATTCATAATCTTGAAGAAGTGGACAAATTTGCAGAGTCGAGGAAGATGTGTTTATGATACACTGCTCCATCTAAATCAAATTTAGCATGACAAGAGTCTATTCTCGTTGTTTCTCCAGGAATTTGATTCTCTTCTCCATACTCGAAAATTTCTTTGAATTACTCTAGTTAACTTGAGAGTGTGAGTACCAGTGCATGAAGCTAGATTAATTCATTTGAGATTTTCTGATTCTCATGTCTACTTTCAGCCTCACGAACTCATCCTACTGTGACTAAACTAGTGAACGAGGATTGTTGAATGAATTGTTAAACCTTTCAAAGTGAGAAGACATGGAGGATGAAGACAAGACAATAATAAATCACGACTCTTAGAGCAAGCTTAACAAGGAAAGAATCAAGATGAAGGACCAAGCCACACACAACTCATATATATAATATAAATTCGTTTCCCTGCGCAAACGAAAATAAATTGAACATATATTGAGGTTAATAACATTCATGAATGAGCAATTCAAAGCTGACTAGGGAAACATCAAAATTTATAAGATCAAGAAAGAGGAAAAAAAGTGGAAATCCAACTCATTGTTATGTATGAACGAAATGATGTTGTCTAAAAGATTGAAGTACAATAACAACACATCAGATTTTTCACACAAAATATTGGCTGGCCGACGGAAGGAAATATGGGTGATATTAAGAAAGTTTTTGGACGTCATGAAAATATGTGCAAAATCACATGACAAGAATGTGTGAAATTGCATTAATAAAGATGCAGTTAGCAAGAAACAAAAATCAATGATTTAAAGACACAGAAAATGAACATCTGCAACATATCTAGTGCAATAGAAGTAACAAAAAGATAAAATGAGAAGCATGAAGCTAGGGGGAGTCAAATACTAAGAGTATACCTTTGTCATTGATGTCAAATGGGGAGAATGAAGAATGAAGCATGGAAAATGAAGAATGAAGAATAGAAATTGAAGGCTAAGAAGGAAAGATCTGCACAAAAGAGAAGAACAAAGATTCAAAAGACAGGAACACAAGGGGAGCATTTTGTACACAAAAGAAGAGCTCATATTTAGGGGGAGCTCAATGTTAGTTGGTGTTGACATCAATCCCAAAGGGGGATATTGTTAAACCTTTGTGTTGTCATTGATGTCAAAGAGTAAACAAACAAGCTTGGGGTCAAACAAAATAATGTTGATAAAGCAGAAAGTCAAGAAGCTTGGTGTTACAGTTGATAATGTTGAGCAAAAAGCCAGTTTGAAGAAATATATAAAAAGTATTTATAATCCTCAACAATATCAGACGGTGCCTCTCTATGTAAGTAAATCCAGTTTGAATAAGTACAAAGAGAAGAAATGCGGAAGTTCAGAAAGTGCACAAATACCACTAAGGCATGGGACACATGTGCACATATACCAGCAAGTCATTAGAATCAAGTGTGCAATACCACACAAGGATGAATTATCAAAGGATGCATGCCGATGCAAGATTAAATAAGGTGGTTATATTGACCAAGAAGTAAGAGAGTTGGGGCATCACTAAGTAAAAGGTATCCCAACTTGTGGACACATCTCTTAAACAAGAAAGAGTGTAAATAAGCAAGAGACACAAGTATTGAAGTAAGTTTGAAGATGAGGTAAATACGATATTCTAATTTTGTAAGCTTCTAGTTCTGGGGTATCAATGGCTCATTGATATAAGAAGAGGTTCATACAGTAGAGATGGATTGCACAAAAATGATGAATATGAACAACATATAGTGTGCAAATAATAAGGATACCATGTACCGGGATGTGTGAAGAAAATACACAGTGAATGATGCAAATTGCATAAGTACTTGTTGATGCCTAGAAAATTCCCAGGTACCGACAGTAGGGATTCTCCCAAGTAACTGATCCAAAATAGATCGCCCACTGTTTGGTGTGGGGAACCCGTCCGGTTAGCAGATCGACTACCACAGATTTAAAGTTTGTTTAAGTCTTTTACCGGTTGTGGCCCGGTCCACCGTTTATGTGATTTTATGGCTTAAGGATGAAATGCAAGTGCCTAAGATAAGTGAAAGTGAATGATAAACAAGAACCTCCGAAGAGCTGCACAGGTTCTTACCTCTCACCTTACCTAAATCTTGCTCGTCAACCACTTCTATAAAAGTAAATTAATTACGTTCTAGTCTACTCTAAGCTGATCTATCCTATCCCCTAGGGGAGAAAATTTAAAAGAAAGAGAGTAATGTACTATAATTATCCATAATGAATTTTGCAGCTAATGGTTCCAATTCCATATACATAGTTACAACAGAAAGATTAACAAAGATAGCTTTGAAATAAGAAAGCATTCATTACTCCATTAATACACAGAATTTTAAATGAAAAGCAAAATCATTCATCATTAGAGAAATAATTCACAAAAGTCAGAATGATCTCAGAGTATACATAAACTCAATAGAAGTAGTTCAGATTTGAAATTCCACATAATCCATGTAAAACCCTGTGCAATCCTCTCCCAACAAAATTGTCATTTTTATTAGTAGAAAAAGTAGTTCTTCTTACAAAATAAGCTCAGCCTTCTTATGCCAGGGAAAATTCCATGTATTCTACCTCCTTCCTCTATTTATAATACATTTATGAATGTCTCTTTGACTTCCTTGACTTTAGGACTTCCCTAACCCTAGGTCTTCCAAAAATTTGTCTTTTAGTGCTTTGCACTTGGAAAAGAAAACAATAATAAATTACATAAAAGAAAAAATATTAAGTAGAACCAGCTGGTCTTGAAATGTAATCATCCCACGCATTAGCTTCTTCTATAATTGTTCGATAATCCATTGGCTCTAGCAACCTCACGGTTACTTAATGCATAGCCAGCTGTGACTCCACTTCTGTCACTTTTGGTGGAATTGACTTGTATAGATCTTCCAAGCGATGACTGCTGACGGAGGCTTGGGAAAGACAAGTTTTAACATCTTATTCCTTTATGATCTCCATCTTCTGAATGTATTATTCGTCTTCAAGCAACCTGTCCTGTAGGAACTTCAGATGTTGATCTTTATCTGGGAGGTCTTTGATATTTGCTATTGAAGGAATCTAGCATTTATTATGAACCAAGAGCATTTTTTTGTAGAACTATGTGCATTTTTCAGAGTCTTCACAATTCGATTGCTCAATCTTAAAGAAGATTTCCTTTTAAATTCTAAGAGCCCCAACTCTATCTGTAGGCCTCCTATTGTCTTTTGAGACAAGTGCTCAGGAAGAGTCGAATTGGCTTCCACCCAAGTCAGTTGGCTTTGAAATTTATTGCCAACTTCTAGTAGTTCTTCCCTGAAACTAAGTGATTTATCTGCTATTTGATTCAACCTTTCTCTCCCTATCTGACCTTATATATTTCTTCTGCGAGACTCATTTGAACTTGATGAATTTTCCTCCAGATTAGGCAGCCTTGATCATAGAAAGGAGTGATATCAGGCTGCCTCTCATTAGCTATCTTAAGTTGAATCTCCAATGGTTGGTTATGTACCTCCATCTCTTCTACTCGGGTTCTTAGCTCTCCTGTTTGTCTGTTTGTTGCATATTTCTGCGCTTCTAATTCCAATTCTAAGGCTTGATATGCCTTTTGGAGCCTTTCAAATTCTGAAAGAGTTGCCTCATGTTTCCTTTTCAACACCAATCCATCTCCCCTCTCCTTGACTAAAGTATCTTTCAGGTTCAACATCTTTTCTTTATGATTCTATGAATCTTCCATCAACTTGTCAACATTATCAACGTTTGCTTGAGCGGCTGCTACGCTGAACGATGCTAGGAATTTGGGATCTTGACTGATTTTTTCAACAATAGTTTTCTTGATCTCTCTGATCATGTCAGGTTGTGTGCTGATCTTTAACCTTTTTTCTGACCTCCTAACAATAGTTTTCTTGGACTTGTCAAAGAATATAGTGTCCAAGCATGCCACTGTATGATGCTTGGATGGAGTGAAAGGAACCAATCTAGGTTATGCAAGAGGGATGTGGCCTCTTGTGATCCTGTCACTTTTTGAGGCAGGAGGATCCACCAGATTGTCTTGAGCAGTGTCCTGGTCCAAATTCTCTCTGTCCTTACCCTCTTGCTCCTTTATCAGTTCCTCAGTTGCTTTCTCAACTTCTCTTCTCGCTCCTTCTTCTACTTCCTTATGTAGTCTTTCTTCCTCCTCTTTTTTCCTTTGAGCCTCTTCGTCTAGTTGCTTCTCAGCTTCTTCCAACAGCTTTTGATAATCTTCTGCTCATTTCTTTTCAGCTTCTTCATAATGGACTCCTACGAAAAGCGCAATAGTTTGCAACTTTGTCCATTGAGTGATTTCTGCGGAAACTCTTTTCCCCAAAGTGGAAACTTTCTAGATCTTTTACAGGTTTAGGTTGCACTTTTGACCCTCATAAATTTATAACTACCTATGCAAAAGGGAAGTGGTGGAAAAGCTACCTTCTTCATATCAAATAGTAAATTACCCACTCCATCTATGAACAATTGTCTCACTGCGTCCTTGTGGACCACATGATCCGTGGCGTCTTTAGTAAATAATGATGGAGCTCGAGATCCTCCATACATCTTTAGGCAAGTGCCCTCCTGAGAGAAATAATAGTCCATGTAGTCACATATTATTTCCATAGCAGCTTCTAACATACAGTTTCACTCCTTGAGGAAGATTAGATCGTGCAGAGGCATCATAAACTCCTCTCATATAATCTTGTAGAAACCCGAGCACTTATGCACCCAAAGAATTTGATAGGCAACATATATGGGGGCCTTGGTGTGGTCCCAAGTACAACAAAGCTTAGGTAATGGGTGTAGGCATAAAATGCAATCGATCAAGTAAGAGCCCATGTAGAATTCCAACTTTCTCTGAGTCAGGCCTCCCTGTGCAACAACTATACACGATGAAAAGCTGATAGATACAATATTCGGCTAGTTAAAAAAGGTGCATTCCATGGCCACATGGTATATCAATGGGATCCAAATTAACTTGTACATTTTCCCATTTGCCCTGCCAAATATCATATTTAGCATTAGGGATATGACCCTATAAGGGGGGCATAAAATTGCAGTCTCGTACTCACCAGTGGCTTTCTGGCACAATTGTCTACCTGTTACAATCATCATTTTAGCACATTCAAAAATGTCTAAATTCACACTTTTCACCCAGTCATCTGTCATCATAACCTGAGGGGTGGGTAGTTTGCATGCCTTGGTTATATATGCCAGAGTGAAGGAAGCAAAGGCTTGTTTTTCTATGTTGGAAATGATCATAGTGGTTGGGTTTTCCTGTGGTAGAATCCATCCAGTTACTTCAGCACACGGGAAGAGCTTTGGGCGCGTAGCTATCTTCGTGATGCCCGATTTCATTATATTGATATATAAAGGCATGTCCTCCAGGCCCGCTTCAGGGACATTTTGGTCCCTGATCATTTGATATATTTCACCCCACTTGAACTCCTGATCAGCCCCTGTGATGGCCTTCGTGTCTTCATAAACGATTTTCGTCCTGGATATAATTTCCATGTCTGAATCACCCTTGGTAGCCTTAGCCTTTTTCTTTTTGCTATTCTTCGGCATGGTGTGAGGTGAGGGCTAAAACTGTAGTATGATCACCCTAAGAGATGTCTTAGTAATAAAATGATTGAAACAACATGCATTTATATCAACAGGAAATACCCGAAATGAGAAGCTAAGATATCAAATATATGAATCAATGTTAAAAAAATCACCGTTTCTTCAAAAGAGTAAGAGTGTAATCAATGTTTGTTATGATAGAGGAGAACATAGATGTATTTACCAATTCATTATTGGAAAAAAAACTATTTTGTGAGGTCCAGTCATTTTACACTTGCAATAGGAGTATATGTTTGGAAAAACTTAAATGAAACTCATCAGCACAGGTGTATGTATTATTCTGTTATTATATTTCCACTATCATGCATTCAACAAGTCAACAAACTGGAAGCTGATCAATTTATTTCACTAATTTTTAATGAATTAATATTAACTGCATTTCTATTTAACCTCCCGAGTTTACAAGTCTTGATGTTATTTTCTTGTTTATTAACCTCAGGACCGTGAGAGATCTAGGATTCATAAAATCTTGGTTTGAATCTAAAACCCTAAACAACCCTTTTATTCTTTTAGCTTGTGATCATTATAGTATCAAGATGCCTACTCACTAATCCCAACAAAGGCAACACAACAATGATTAAAATCCCGAAACCGAGAACATTGTGAGGAACTACAACACTTCAATTCACATCTAAATCCTCTTGTGCAACTAGTCTCAAGGGAGAATGCAAACAATGCATCTTTTCAAATGCAGGTTGAATAATGAACCCATCCTGGGGCTTTGAAATGCGGCAACGCTTAGGGTCTGAACCTGAAAAGGGTTTCCCCTTTAGCGCAAGCTTATCCTCTTCCATACTCAGTATACACACTACACAGATGCTGAAGCATCCGAACCAGAGTAGTTTTGGCATAAAACCCTGGAGGTTCAAAATACACACATCGACGGATCGAAAAAAACAACTAACTGGTGCAGGGAGGGTCGAGCCAAATCCCATGACGACCAAGGTAATAGGATGGGAGAGAGCTTTAGCGAGGTCAAGGGTTCACATGGAACCAAACTTGTGAAAAATATGGTGTTTGATCAATTAACTAGGAACCATATGAGCTAAAGCTAGCTCTTAAAACAAGGCCGTAGATAGTGGCAACAAAAACGCTATCATGGTAACCCTAAAACCCCACAATGCAGTCCATTCAAGCCTTTTAAAAAAACATGGGACAAAGATTAGTTTGAGGGCCTAGCTGGAAACTGTAGGTGCGGGTACGACACTTGGTGAGACAATTCGAAAGCTCCAAGTGTTTAATGTCGATTTGATGCGTCCAGAACGAGATTGCGGTGAAAAAACTTAAAAAACCCCACCGCTTTTATATAAAAAATAATGTCAAAACACAATTAATGCGGTGGATTGAATGCTAAAGGCTTGAAACATCGTTTGGCGCTTTAACTTTAAGCCCCATCATAAGCTTTCCCTGAGTTTGCCGATGTGTCAGCATCAAAATCTGAGTTGTCCGTGACAGCATCGGCTGAAAAGGATGAGTTTCACTGACACTGTCGGCAAAAACTTGTCAAATTTTTTTGATGAATACTCTATCGACACAAATCCAAAAAGAGTTTCGATAAAACGTCGGCCACAAACACCGAGTTCTATTGACACCGTCGGTAAAACTCAATGAGATCTTTCGACGAGCTTAAGAAATTCCTTTGATAAAAAATATCGTCAAGGAACAATAAGTTTCACCGAAAGTGTCGGCTCGAAATCCTGAGTTTTGTCGACACTGTCGGCAAAAACTCGTCAAATGTTTTCGATAAAACTTGTCAAACAAAACCAAAATCGGCTAAAGAACGTTGGATAGAAAAGCTGAGTTCTTTTGATGTGTCAGCTAGAATCGCTGAATACTTGTGTTGTATCAAGACTGTGGACCTCCATTTGTTGAGGTGGTTATACTATGTGGTATATTGCTAGTCACGGTCACTGAGTGCTATAACTCTCCTTAAGGGATTAGCTATCCCTAGAGTTAATTACTTTAGCATATGGCTATATGGCATGGGGTAATATATATATTCATCAATATGTATGGAATAATTCTTAGGAGTATGATATGATAAGGTGGATAAATAATACATATATGGACCATGCATTAATTACTTAATGACAATGAGATAAAGCATAGAGAAAGAGAGTTTGAATTTCCCATGCAAATGTTTGAGTGGACTTGATTTATAAAGCTTCAGTAACATATGAATGCCTCAATCAATGCCTCAGTCAAAGCATCAATTGAACTATTAATGAATGCAATCAGTTAAGTAAAGAAGAGCTTAATTCTCATCAATCAACATACATCATTTAACTAAAGAGATCCATACAAAAGTTAATAATAGAAATTGTGCATGGATGGCACTAAGAGTGAAGCACTGATGACACTTAAGTTAGTCTGTTAACCGCCTCTTAAATAAGTGATCAACAATTAGTTAAATATTGAGTTTAGTTCACATTCAGTTCAAGTAAATTCACATTCAGTTCAAGTAAAGTTAAAATTCAGTTCAAGTAAGTTCACATTCAGTTCAAGTAACTTCACATTCAGTTCAAGTCAGTTAACATCAGTTCAAGTCAGTTAACATTCATTTCAAGTAAGTTAGCATTCAGTTTAGGTAAGTTAGCATTCAGTACAAGTTAGTTAACATTCAGTTCAAGTAAGTTAACATTCAGTTCAAGTTAGTTAATATTCAATTCAAGTCAGTTAACATTGAGTTAAATCTAATTGAGGAAAGGAAGGGGGGAATGTTTGCATGGAGGGAGTTCTAGTTAGCTCCTCCTTGTGACTTCACTATGTGGTGCTCTTAATGTGTTTACCGAGCCTCCTATGCGCTACCTTCTGCATGCTACGGTATTTGGATTGTTATTAATATGCTAGGAATATGGTAAGTTAAATACAGTTGTATACAATTGTTTTTGCAGGGTTGCATTGGATCTCTCTTCTCTACTTCTTAGGTGATATCTCTTATCAGGAAATCTGCTTATGTGTTGTAAACCATTCTCTGCAAATCTATTTATCATACTCAAAAAATTGTTGGGTTTTTCATCCTCTATGTTTGGAGGGTTTTCCCAGGGTATATCTTGTCTCTCATGGTTGATTGATTTATGGAGCTCATTTATGTGGCTGATTTATTTATGAGATTCATATGTGGATGATATAAATATTCATATATGGTTTATATAAAGATTCATATGTGGCTGATTTATAAAATTTGTAAGTGCTGAAATTGTTTGATAAAAGTTCTAAAGTTCAAGCATCTCTGATTTTTCTCAAACATCAAAATGGTATCAGATCATAGGGCGTGAAAGAGATTAATTTTGTGCAGCAAGCTAATCCTACATATATATTGAAGAGTTGAGAAAAATATTGCATCCATGACATCGATCTCCATTCGATCGAAAGACCTCCTTGAAGGTACTTCCAACTTCAACACATGGAAGGCAAAGGTGTTGAATATTCTTGAAGAGCATAACCTTGATGGTTATGTATCCATAGTGGTAGAGGATCCTACCACCAATGAAGGGTGAACCAACTTCAAGTAGAATAAATAAAAGGGAAAGCATATAATCTTTGATTCGGTTAAGGACAATCTCATGTCCATGATCATTCCGTTGAAGACCGCAAGGAAGTTTTTTGATACACTCACCAATCTTTTCAATAAGAAGGCCTCGAGTCAAGAAGATGGGCACATCCAAAGCAATGTTATGTACACTAAAGAGGAGAGTCTTTTCCTCATGTCAAGAATGAATAAATGGAGAAATCCTTTCATTGGAAAGAAGCTCTTCCATTGAAGTGAATAAAGGACTCGAGTTTTCTCCACAAGGGTGTAGAGATCAAGAGGGAGCCGAAACAAATCAATAAAATATAAGTAATTTATATTTTTATTGTTATATGATTGTATAAATCAGATCTAAATGTTTTTGAATATGTTTCATGACTAGCATGTAGAGATGTGTATTCCCGGACTTTGGAATTGTGTTGAGCATACACATTGTTTTTTTCTTTATTGGCATATTGTAGATCTCATGAATTCCATATTATAAGACATTATATAATACTAATATAAGTCTTCATAATTGGTTTCATGAGATACAAGTTAGTGTTGCATGCTTTCTTCATGAGTTGTGAATATAGGACTGCATGATTGGTCATAATATATAAGATAGAGGGCTTCATGCTTACTTCATGAGATATGAATATGGGGCTGCATATTTCCTTCGTAAAATATGAATTTTTTAACTGATATAGGACTGATATATGGCTGCAAAACATCACATAAGATATGAATGGGTTTATGTCAAAACATTGATTTAGTCTATGTACATTATTGTGTGAACCATTGCCAATATGTTGAAAGTTTTCATCTGATTACATTTCTTGGTTATGTAATTTTATTAATAATTTGAATAATTTTTCTTTTAGGGAAAAACATATGCCATGACCTATAAGAAGAGACTTACATGGAGTCATCCAGATGGTTGATCCTGAAAAAGAGCAGATCGAGAGGTTCCTATGTTTCTTAGGAAGAAGATAGAATATAATCCCTAATTCTATTCGGATAAATGTAAAGAATCATGAAGGTAGTGTATTTATTAAATTTATATTCATACATGTGTTAGATATAGAGGAGTATGAGTCTCCATGATGGAGGAATCAAATTTATGATTCTCAGGTCCTAGATGTTGAGAGGGAGAAGCTAGATTTGCTAGCTCCTAGAAAAACCAGTGGAACTAGTTAAATTAACCTCCTTCTATGTAGAAACCATGTACGATACTCATATTCAAAAGGAATCTATATGTAGGAATCTTGGATGATTTTTAAGTTTAGAGTTGTAATAGTCATTAGATATGATTTCTTCTGTTGAGAAAATGTCCAGTAGAGTTCCTGAAAGGATTCAAGAACAATGGATTATAAAACCATGATCACACACATAAAGATAAATTTGATTCTTGTTCAAATTTGTAGGATATCATATATGTTAGATATATCTATATAGATCCCATGACCAGTTAATGCTTTACAGTTAATACATAGACATGTACAACAAAGCACGTGTTGTGTTACCTACTTGGTACATGTGTATGTGGATTCAGACATGTCTCGGTCAGTGAAAGTAAGTTTCACGGAAATGTGGAGTCCGACTGTTAAATTTGTGAACCATTGATCTACAGGAAAATGAGAGTAACTGAGAAGAAAAATATGCAGTGGAATTATCAAAGACAATGTACACTAAACAATAAAAAATTGAGACAAATCTGATAAGAATTGATCAGTTAATTACAACATTAATCTCCATTCATTAATCAATAATACACTGATTATACAATTAATAGAATTCAAATGCCATGGATATGATTTGAATCTACCAGCTCAAGCTGACTGAATAGATAACTCAGTGTGTCTAAATCATTGCTGGAGGCTCTCCAGACTAACTCCAGATTTCTAAATCAATCTGCAATCAGTTAACTGATGAGGTAGGTGGAAACGAGAGCCACTCTCCCTTCATGCATGCATAACTGACGCTACGCTAACTAAAAGTGATATAAGTGATTGTAACTAGAGGTTGAATCAACATAATTTCTTACCTACCACAACCAATTGATGGAGGCTATTGGTGGCACTCAGAGTGGGCTCATATAATGTAAGGATTGGCACCAATGGCACCAATGGCACCGGTGGAACCAATGGAACTAATGGCACTGATGGAACCGGTGGAACCAATAGCACCAATGGCACCCATGGCACCAATATTCATGGTGGAACCAAAAATATAGTAAGGTGATAAATGACCTCCTAAGCTAGGCAATATGACAAAATAAACTATATTGGACAAAGGAGGATTATTATTCCCAACACTCCTATTAATCCTAACTTTGGACAACTTGAGCCCTGGCAACTAGGACAAAAGTCACCCATACAATCTAAATGAAAAAATAACCTGCTTAATAAAATAAGGAAAATGGGGAAAACCTCATGGGAAACCCCCCCTCAAAATAAGCAGGAATCAAGAAACAAGCTATACTACTTAAGAGATTTTTTTTCTCTTTGAGCAAAAACTTGTGAAAAAATTGTTGCGATTTGCAACTATGTGAAGCAGCTATGCATAATCATGGTTCTTATATGCATTAATATCTTGGGACCGTGCATGTGAACCTTTCCATATTCTTATGATCTGCTTAATGTTTCTTTTGTCTCTTCTTTCTGGAGGAAGAATGGAATGATCCATTCTTTTCTTCAGTGGGCCAAATTGTGGATCATTCGTTATCATCAAGTAACATCTCTATGGAAGTTTGTTACACCACTCTGTAGGTAGAGAAGCTGTGTGAGAGAGTGCAACATCTTCATTCTAATACTGGGACCTTGTTCTTCTTCTATCACATGGACTCCCAACACCATTCCTAGCTACTTCAATGAGCTTTTGGGCCCATTTAGGTTTATGATTCAGAATTGCAGCTGGATTTGGATCTAGATCATCTTGTGGTACAATCTCAATATCAATATCATGCTAATATTGTTCCTCATCTTCTGAAACTGAAATTTTAGACTACATATAATTATCTGCAAATGGAGATGAAAGAGAGTTTTTACCTTCCCTTTCGAATGGTTGTTGAGATTGTGCTGGATCTAAGTATGGAAGAAAGTGTGAGAATTCATATGCCTTGGAGGCATGGTTTGAAACACCCTTCGCTATAATCTTCCCAGTTGAGATATCTGAGATATCCATTGAGTCAGGACCAAACAAAACTTTCTTTGGCGAGCCAATATGTGTCATTTGATAAATAGATAACAAATTTGCTACAAGAGAGGGCACATAGAGTACATTCTTGAACTCTCCATGTTGTATTTTAATAGAAGCTCTACCTGATGCTGGGATCTATGAGTTATCCCCCATATGAATGCTAGGTACTCCTGAGAGAATCAGAGTGGTGAAGGATTCCCTGGAGGCAACCATGTGGTTGGATGCTCTAGAATATATCAAATAAGCATTTGATTGAGTGAGGCTTGCATTCAAGGCATGCCACCTCTCATGATATTATGTCGGTTTTCTAGCATCATACTTCTTTACTCCTTGTGGAAGGGCAATATTTTTCTATTCAAGGAGTGTTTAAAGCTGGTCAATGGTATTCTTCATGCACTGGATCTCTGGATGAAATCCTCTCATACAGTAGGGACATCTAGTCTTCTCAAATTTCTTCTTTTTCTTGGAACCCGAGGCTCCATCGAAAGATCTCCGATTCTCCTTTGGATTCAAATCATTGTTTTTGGTCTCCTTCCCTTTGTTCTTCCCTCTTTCTTGCGCATTGTTTGAGTTTGTCACTAAGAGTGATTGATTCTTGGAGGTCCGAATCACTCCCATTTGAACCAATTTATCTTTCTCTTGTATTAAGGACTCATAAAAAGCATCTAGAGAAGGCATCTTCCAATTAGGGATGGAAGCTCTTCCGGACTGGAATGTAGAGACAAATATTGAGTACTCTGATCCAATCTTGCTCAGTACTGACATCACAAGCTACTCATATTTTCTCTCTAATCCACATTGTTTGCATTGTAGTACTAGTGACTTGTATTTTGTAAAGAATTGATTAATAGATTCGAAACTGCTGGGCTGTAGAGAAATGAGCTCATTTTCCAAAATATTCCCTTGAAGCTCATCTTGTTTTCCAAACAAAGTTTCAAGCTTATCCCAATATTACTTTGGATTCCTTAGCCCCTCAAAGTGGAACAAAAGACTCTGGGAGATATGAGTGCACATGAAGCCAAAGGCCTCATCAATCCAATTCAAAAATTTGTTCTTCTCAAGATACTGTTGGGGCTCAGTTTCTCTGCCTATTGTCATCCTAAACAGATGAAGTTTGTGCAAGGCTACATGCATAGCTTCCCTCCAATCAGAGTAGTTGAAGGGTGTAAGGATTCAGGGTATGAGAGCTGAAGAATCCATCTTTATGTATGTTGATCAGTAAATTCCTCAAAAAGCTATGTAGGTACCTGCAAATAACATAACAAAACCAATTAAATTTGCAATCATATGCCAGTTCAATCCTTTCCACCTCAACATGTACACTTTCTCATATTTCGTCACATCTAGATAGACTTCTCTGGACATAATCCAGAGCGAGAAATGCTTTGATTCCAGGATTTATGTGGAAACTCAACTGTTTCTGGTGTACAATGGAGATCAGACAAGATTTGCTGCTAGCCTGAACAAGGTTTTGATACCATGTTAAATTTGTGAACCATTGATCTATAGGAAAATGAGAGCAATTGAGAAGTAGATGTTGATGAATTTGTAAGTTTGGAATGTATTCACTTGTATATATTATATTTCATTGGTCCCCAATGCTCCTATCGGGAGATTCACTTGTATATCTTATATTATACCCTGATGTTCCTATTGGGAGAGTCATTAATATAATAAAGTCATGTAAAGTCAATGAGGTTAACCCTTCATTGTAAGTTGGGGCAATAGTCCCCACAATTGACTTGAGGTTAACCCTCCTTGTTGATCAGGGTGATAAAGTCCCCACAGTTGTGGGGCACTAGGGTTATTAGACTCTCCTAGAGAAGTCGGCCCTGGTAAGTAATTGTCAAGTGAGACCGATTTGCTGGAGCGGAAATTAAGTGAATGGAAGAATATAAATAGAAGTGAGGCTCTCCTCATTTCTACACACACACTCACTCAACTGGGGTGCAAGAGTGAGAGAGAAGTGTTGGCACAAGTGAGAGAGATCACCTGCGGAGATCATCTTTATGTTTTTGGGTTTTACTTTTACTATTGGTGCTCATTCTATCTCTAAGGAAGTTGCAGGGTTTTCTCCTTTATGGTTTCCCCAAGGAATTTTTTTGTGTCTCTTGTCTCTTGTGATTATTGCTGTGCATGTTATTCTCTTAGATAAGATCCTAGATCATATTGCTTAAATGATAAAAATCTAACATGGTATCAGAGATAACCTGAGAAGAAGACACTATGCAGCTGTAGAAGCTAGGGATTCTTACTATTTGGGTCTCTCTCCACAATCCATCATCAAAAGGAGGCTAGGCTAACTCTCCATTGAAGGGCGCATCTTTTTGTCGAAGCAGAATTTGATTTTGGGCATTTTCAGTTTTTGGTGCGGGAAATTAGGGATTTTTACAAAAGAGGAATTTTTGAGTGAGCTCGGCATATGATTTCTCTCCTCATCAAAATCAAATTTTAGAGACCAAGGTCAAGATTTTTGGTTGGGTAAAACTACGAGAAAGTCAAACCCTAATTTGACCCTGGGCCTGAAAAACCCTAAAATACTGAAACTGGAAGTTTTGGTACATTCACTATATATCGAGTTTGGATAAGGCTCAAGAGCTGAAACTTTCACAGGCCAAATATAAATTCCTGATGTACACTATTTAAAAGTTTCATCCTCATATTCACTATATTCTAGGAGATATGATTCCTCCAAATCAGGGTTCTAGCCTCTTCCAGGATTACTCCTCAAACATGATACCTAAGGATAATTGCTATATCTCGGGATACAAAGGTCCAAATGAAAATTTTCAAGATGTTCTAGAAAGCACACGGTCTTTAATTTCTCTGGTAAAAGTTTCAAACCCTGAATATGAACCAGTGACATGTGGCAGTTCGTACAAGATCACTCTTCTGAATAGTACTAAAATAGGTCACCTTGGGAAAACGAGCATAAGTCGTAATTGGTGAAACCAATTCTGATCAAACCTATGGTGTTGGAAACAGGACAGAAGAGGATACCTCAGTATGAAATTTTAGACACAGGGGAGCAGTACTTTCAGAGATAACATAGAAATAGTATCAGACATTTCTATAGAAGAAATTGGAAAACTAAGGCTTCCTGTTCCAGGAGCTTCCCTCCACTATTTTCAGAAAAGGAATACATTGGACAACTCACCTTGAAGAGGCGCGTCTTTCTATCCAATCAGATCTAAAAGATTCTGAGATTTGAAAATTAGGTTTTCTTTGACAAACCCTACATCAACTAGCTCCGGAACCAGGATAGACATCTCAAATCGGTAAGATCCAATCTTTTGCTATTTTCATTTGAGGTTCTCATTTCAAAATGATCTATCACATCAGCTTGATGATAAGATTGGTGAAATTGACAACTTCCAAGCATGGAAGTATAGGATCTCTCTGAAGAAAATGAATTGGACACCTACATGAGTGGATAGGTTCCAGTTCCAGAGGGAGATGAGGCTAAAAGCCTTACACAAGAAGAACTTGGTCAAGGCCAAGAGGATTACTTTTGATTCTATCAAGGATCACCTTATACCACAAGTGTATTTCCTAAATATATGTTTAATCCCTTGAGCAAGCTAGTTGAAGGGTAGAATATAAATCAGAAGAAGTATCGAACCTCCATGATCCTTGAAGAAATTGGCTTGGATCAGTATTTCAGTGAGGAAGGTCTAGGAAATAGAGGGAGACGAGGCTAATACTAGAGCCAAGAACATAATTGAAGTTTCTAATGAATATCATATTATCCCTAAGTTTCATCCTTGAAGACACTGAAAGGAAGTGTTTGATGCTATCGAAGAAGAATAAGACATTGTGAATGGCCTCCTAGGATCATGGGATTCATTCATTCAAGGAATGTGTGCCAGAAGGAAGTGATTATTTTCAACAGAAACTGGGAAGAGTGCACACAAGAAGAAGATCAACTCAAGAGAAGATGGGAACAGCTGAAGATCAAGCTCTCACGATTCAAAGAAGATCCCTCAAGCAATGAGGAATACGAAGAACTCAATTCTTGAAAAACCTCTTATCCATCTGAGCACTTGGATAAGAAATGATGATGTTATGAATGAAGAAGATGATGAAGCTGAAGGCTCAAGAAGGAGTCTACCCATGAAACAAATAAAGATAAGTATTCAATTGTCATTTTATGATATTGTTTGGTTATGCATTTGTTTATATTCAGTTGATATGATTTTTCATTATAGAATGTTTGCATTAATGACAGTATAATACTAACATGTATATGATGGGTAAGTATCCCATGGTGCTATACAACTCTCCATTGATACTTGTATAGAATGAAACCTCTTTCCTGACATATTGGATTAGTGCATAATCTCAACGGTGTCATGGTAGAGATGGAAGGTGTTAAGTCAGTAAATTTTTTCTTCAATTTTGGTTTGACTTCTTCAATTTTGGGTTTGTTTTTCATTTTATTTGAAGTAAGTTTGTTTTAAGTCTCATTTTTAGTTTCCTTTAGGAACTTTTTAGTGGATTAGATGGTTTTTTGAGCTTGCTTTTTATAGATTTGTTTTAATTTTGGTCCTTTGTATTTTAAAGGGGTTAAAGAAAAGGTAATTATATCAAATATTTGATTCATGAATGTTTATTTGGAGCTTACCTAGACATGATTACCACTCTAGAAACTTTTAAAACCTCCTACAAAATAGCAAAAAGCTGAAAAATAGCGCAAAAATAGCACTCATGATATTCTTGTAGCGCTGGAGCGAAAATTTACAAAGGGCGCGCTACAAGAATATCGCGGCCCTTTTATTTTTCGATTTTCAAGCAAGTTTTTATCATAATTTCAGTTTGTGAATGACTAATCGCATATGGTGAGCTGTTTAATACATGTAAGCTGCAGTTTCAACACGATTCCAGGTGGTTTTGAATATCGAAACAAATCATGGCCATCATTGTCCATAATGCGGGATTTGTTTGACAGTTATCAGTAAATTTCGGTCTAAGGTGGCATAATTTTCTTTTCACACGCACTATCAGAGGAAAGGAAGGCTCGTGAAATAAAGTTAACTTCTAGAAAGGTGGATTATGTTGCTGCGGAGCAGAGATAGAGTTATGAAGGCCAGCGAAAATTAGGGCTTTTCAATCCCTTTACCTGCAATCAAAGTAATCATATGAAGACATCTGTACGCTCAAGGAGAGGTAGTTGACAACTCATGACGAAGGTTTAAACCATTGCAGTTGAACAATTGGCAGGTATTTCAATATAAACCCCCTATAATTGAAAATTTGGGAATTTTCTCGCTGGAGGTCATTCTGGAGAAATTGGTTGATGCAGAGGTTAAAATAGGTTCCAAAATGAAGTGTTAGCCTAAGAAATAACTGCCTGGAGATGTTCTAAATAATTTCATTAAACAGAGCACCAAAATAGCCCTAATTTTAAACCTTGCAGTTTTTGGAACTTCGAAACAGTTTGAGGAAAAGTTGTTTATATTTTTGCTCTTTGATACACTCAAAAAGCTCTGATATGGATATACTATGAGTTCAATGAGTTGACTGGTTAAGATTGTTGACATACCTAATGCAAATTGGAATCATAGTCTACAGGAAGCTGCATTGGAATAAATCGTAGACTGTTTTATTCGGTTCATCCCTCACACAAGAAGTTTTCAGTTTGCTTGAGAAACTGGTGATAGTTGTCATATTTGCAAAGTTAATTGGTTTGAAGAATAAGGTTGTCATTTATACACATGATTCGATGAGAGTCTTTTGGCTAAATGAATGATACATATGATACCTATAAGTTGCTGGAAACTTGGGTTGTCTAGTGCAGAGGTTAATTGTTTTTTAGAAACAAATGAAGGCAAGTACAGGAAAGCCTAGTAGCACTTTGATGAGCTGAAAGGAGATAGGTGTGAGATGAACAGTCTGTCATCAATTTCAAAAAGGACAACAGAGTTCATTCATTAAAAACCTTTTTGTGCAAAGATGTTCATGAATCATGCTGACAGGATTGTAGATACTGATGCCCAGTTTGCTTGACAGGTTGAAGATGGTCTTTTGTTCAAAAAATAGTCTAATTGGTGATTAGGTTTCAAATTTTTTGCAGTCAACCTATACTCAGACCTAGTTTGCATTGTTAAGACAAAGCAACATGGAAGACCTCGGTGATGTTAATTTGTCCTCTTATTGAGAAGTTTTACTTCACCTTTTAAAATATACAGGTCTGTTCAGAAATGTGCAGGAATTGTGAAAAAGTTTGAAGGAGTAGAAAACCATTCTATAAAGCATCTTCTGAACCCTAAAACTAGACAGCTTCTAGTTTCTGAAGGAGAAAGATGGGCAAGAGTGGAAAAAGTGGTAAAATCAATAGGGCTGAGCCTACTGATTTAACCTGGATTGAGAGACTCCCTGATTGTGCTGAGTTGTTCCAAAAGGCAGGGTGGCTGAATTTCTTCAGGAAGATAGATGGCTACAATACACAAGTGTCTTGTAAATTTGCTCAGGGTCTTAAAGATGATATGGTCATCTTTGATGCTCTCAAATTCAAGTTGACTGTATAACTTATTGCAGAGGCTACTGGGATCAGTAATGAGGGTGAGCCTTGGTTCAAGAAATCACCTTTTGACTTTGAACCTCAGAGATACCTGCTACCCAATGTGATTCCTGATTGGAACAAAGGTATTCCTATCCAGAATTTTAGAAAAGAGTGGATTGAGCCAATTGGGATACTGCGGAGCTATGTGACTTGTGAGGGCAGGTATTCATTTGTATTTAAATATCACTTTAGATTCCTCCAACACATAGTAGGAGTCTCAAAGATGAACCTGCCATTCTTCTTCTTGAAGAGCATGCAGAAAATGTCCAGCAGGGTAAAACAACATGAAGATCACACATCCTAGTCAATTTTTCATCATGGATTGATTAAGCTAATTATCAGTACTGTGTTGCAGCATGAGGGAAGAACCTGGGACTTTTTTATGTTTTGGTCTGGTATTCATGTCAAAAAGGAAGAACACCATCCAAAGAGGCAAACTGATAAAGGAATTGTGATGATGAAGAAGCTAGGTCATAAGCCTAAGCTAGAGGTCAAAAAAGAGAAAATAGCTGAGCAGATGGAAGAAAAGATTAAATCTAAAGTATTCTCAGCAAGAAGTAAAGGTAAGTATTCACTCTTTGGAGACCAAGAGCAGCTGCTACAGCCCACAGTACCAGCAACAGATTCTGAAGAAACTAAAATTGTTGTTGAAGAAAAGGCTGCTATACCTGAAGATGAAGTTCAGACCAAACCAAGAAGTCCCCTCACCATTCTGTCTGAGGATGAGGGATACTTATTAGAAAATGAGCAGCCAATTGCTAAAGCAGAGCTAAATGCTGAAGTCTGTGGAGAATTACTCATCTCAAAGATCAAAACAGATAAACCTATTAAGAAGAAAAAGAGGACTGTAGCTGCATATAGAAGGTCTAAAACTAGGCCAACCAATAAATTCAGGTGGAACATGAAGAAGTTAATTAATCCCACATTGAACTCCCATCAAGAGGCTATTTTAATTGATACCTCCTCAAATGAGGAAGAAGAAATTGGTAAAGAGGTCAGTAAAAGCAAAAGGAAATCAACTACTAAACCTTCTTCTTCTTCTCAGCCTGTAAAGGTGAAAGGATCACAGTTTGTAACAGAGTTTGAGTAGCCCATGTCAGAATTATCTGCAATAGTTCTTGAGATAAAAGATAAACTCTTAAAACAGCAGCAAGAAGAAAAGGCAAAAGCATGTCCTGTTGAAAATCGGGAGTGGGAGGAAGAAGATGAAGCTATACTCAGGCAAGTAGGAATTATACAGGAGCCCAGTATTCCTACTAATTTCTCATATTTTTTGATGCAGGATGCAAATATACCTAATATCCCTAGTTTTGATGAAGAAAATCTACAGGAAAGTATTCAGAAATACAAGCAACACATGAAATAATTGCAAGAGACTGATGATGGGTTATATAAAGTTAACAGAGGGCTTATAGAGGAGTTGCAGGATGTCCATAATCATTTCCTGGAGCTATCAGAAGTTTCCAAAGAATTTGTCACAAGGAAAAGAGATTCTGACAGGCACTGTTTAAAGCTGGAGAATACAGTGGAAAGTTTACAGCATGAAAATGAAGACCTTAAGAAAAAGATAGCTAATATGGATAAGAGACACAAAAGAGCAAGGAGGAGGCCTCAAAACCTAGATAGTATAGCACTACTTGCTGAAGCAGCGAAGGAGCTTTAATTCAGTTATGCTTTAGTTAGTATTTCTGTTTGATAAACACTTGTTGTTAAAGATTTGCTATTTTTAGCAATTTTGTAATTTTGTAAAAAAGTACTTTTTACTTTACCTTAGTAAGTCGATGGAGACAGTTAGGATTAGTGACCTAACTGATTTTGGTAGAAGTTTCCTATTTAGAGAAGTTAGAAAGACATTTTGAGGGTTCTGATTTTTGGGAGCACCAGGAGGTCTGCAAGCTATTTTGTACCTTCAGACTTGTTCAGAGATAAGTACTGTGACTCTTATAAGCATTTGCTGATGAAATAATGAGATATATGACTTTTTCCCCTACAGTTTGTCTGTGTTAGCTTCATGTTTGAACTTGTTTAGTTTCTTAAATGATAAATTCATTGCTAGTTGATGTGTATTTGCTGGTAGTGCTTATCCTTTATGTATGAACCTCAGCATGGTCTCTCTGTTGGATCTTATGTGATATGTTATGCATCTTTATCAGTTTATGTTTATGATTTAGTTGTTACTTTTCTTCTGAATGTATTCCCTGCTTGTTCTTGAAGCTTACAACCAAAAAACACATTAAACAAACCCTAAACCTGATTTTCATTGAGTTTTATATTTGAGTGTGTGTTGGCTTGTTTCTCTAGCCTTAGAAACAATTTCTGGCACAAACAGAAGGCATTTAGAAAGTTTCCGTGAGATATGGATGAATGTTGTATTGGCTAAAAGAGTTGCATGATCATATCTTTATGCATAAGAGTTTTCCATTATGAATATGCTTTATGAAATGATTCTAACCATACAATTGATGCATTTGACTTGTAGGAAAGATCGCATACAACCGCCTACAAGAAAATAAGGATGAGACTTGTTCCGAAGAACAAGTGATGACAGTTCGAGAAATAATCCAAGAATGAAGAATAATATAACGAATGCAGTTATGTGACGCTATTGAGCGACATCATCAATGAAGAACCTTCCAGCTATGAAGAAGTAGTGAAGAGCAAAGGGAAGGAGAATACCAGTTCAAGAAGAATGATGTCTAGGATGCGGTATCGAAGACTTGAAGGGAAGTTCGCAGTATATTCCATACAGATCTACAAGATCCAACATACAGTAGATGACAACATCATGGGATACAAGGCATTATTTGTAGCACAAGGCTTCTCACGGAAAGAAGGCATAGACTACGAGGAGACATTTGCAACCACTAGAAGTTAAGACACATGAAAGACTCATGTGTGCAAATTGAAGAAATCCATGTACGACAGAATTGACAGCTTCCTGACTAGCTTAGGCTTTACCAAGAGCAAAGCAGATTCCAAACTTTACAACAAGGTTGAAGAAGGGAACCCAGTGATGCTCCTACTGTATGACCTAATTTTAATAGGTGCAGATGGGTTGATTGCAGACACAAAGAGGAAGCTGGTTGTTGAGTTCGAGATGAAGGACTTGGGTATGATGCATTACTTTCTAGGCATGGAGGTGTGGTAGAGTACATATGGAATCTCCTTGGGACAAGGGAAGTATGTAGTAGAGATCATGAAGAGGTTCGGGATGATGGAATGCAAGGCCATGACCACACCTATGGCATCAAACCTGAATCTATTGAGTGATGCTTCATGTGAGTCGGTTGATGCTATGATGTATCGTCAGATGATTGGGTCCTTGATGTACCTGACGAATACGAGACCAGATATTTGATTTGCTATGAACACATTGAGCCAGTTCCTAACGGATCCGAGACACGTTCACCTGATTGCTGCAAAGTATATTCTGAGGTACCTGAATGGTATAGTTGATTATGGGCTCAAGTATGAGGTGGATCGAAATATTAACCTAGAAGGTTATGTTGATTCAGATTAGGTAGGCGGTTCCATCGATAGGAAGAGCAATTGAGGGTGCTGCTTCAATATGGGATTAGGTGTGATGTCTTGGTTTAGCAGGAAACAGTCTTGCGTGGCATTGAGTACAGTCGAAGCAGAGTATGTCGCAGCTTGTTCGGCTAGTTGTGAGGCAATGTGGCTGAGGAAGCTACTATCTGACTTATTTGATCTCTAGTTGGATGCTACTTATATATATTGCGACAACCAGAGTTACATGAAGTTGTCAGATAAACTAGTGTTCCATGACAAGTCCAAGAATATCAAGATCAAATACCACAATATCAGGGATATGGTGCAGAGAGGAGTAGTGAAGCTACAATATGTTGTGAAGGACGAACAGATAGCTGATGTGTTGACTAAGCTGTTGGCCAGAGTGAAGTTTGAGTACTTCAGGGAGAAGCTTGGTGTTCTCTAGATCGAGGTTCCCTCCAAGGGGAGGTGATGAGTCCGAGAGCCTTTCTTACATGGTAGGATTGGTTCCATCCATGGTCAGATATAAGTGCATATCCATTCTAATGTGACTGTGGGATGTGTTCCCACATGATCAGATGTAAGTGCAGAGCCATTCTGATGTGACTGCGGGATGTGTTCCCACATGATTAGATGTCAGTGCAGAGCTATTCTGATGTGACTGTGGGATGTGTTCCCACATGATCAGATGTAAGTGCAGATCCATTCTGATGTGACTGCGGGATGTGTTCCCACATGATCAGATGTAAGTGTAGAGCCATTCTAATGTGACTACGGGATGTGTTCCCACATGATTAGATGTAAGTACAGAGCCTTTCTGATTGGGTTAGATGTAAGTGCAAATCCTTTCTGACTGGGTCAGATATAAGTGCTGAGCCTTTTCAACATGGTGGTAGGTTGGGCCTCCCATGGTCGGATATAAGTGCTGAGCCTTTCTGACATGGTGGCAGGCTGGGCCTCCCATGGTCAGATGTGAGTGTTGGGCCTTTCTGACTGGGTCAGAGTAAGTATTGGACGAGCCTTTCTAACATGGTGGTAGGCTGGGCCTCCCATGGTCAAATGTGAGTGTTGGGCCTTTCTGACTGGGTCAGATGTGAGTGCTGGGCATCCATTTTTGACATGGTGGTGGATTTGTTCCTCTCATGGTTAGATGTAAGTGCTGGGTGGGACTTTCTGACTAGGGTCAGATATAAGCACTGAAGAATACCTACCTGGAGGCTAGGCCTATAACCAGCATGAAAAAGGGCTGGCTCTGTAGAACTTCCTATGACAAGTAGAATTGAGAGATAGCACCAATTGATCGAGATAGCGAAAGCAATGATGATGATCCAGTGATGATCCAACTTTGATGATGATCCAGTGATGATCCAGTTGTGATGATGATCTAGTGATGATCCAACTTTGATGATGATCCAGTGATGATCCAGTTGTGATGATGATCTAGTGATGATCCAACTTTGATGATTATCCAGTGATGATCCAAAGAAGAAGACTTGTGCTGATAAATTGTGTTGAGAGAATACCTTCCTAGTTAAGAGGGAGTGTTGATGTATTTGTAACTTCAAAATGTATTCACTTGTATATATTGTATTTCATTGGTCCCCAATGCTCCTATCGAGAGATTCACTTGTATATCTTATATTATACCCCGATGTTCCTATCGAGAGAGTCATTAATATAATAAAGTCATGTAAAGTCAATGAGGTTAACCCTCTGTTGTAAGTCAGGGAAATAGTCCCCACAATTGAGTTGAGGTTAACCCTCCTTGTTGACCAGGGGGGTAACGTCTTCATAGTTGTGGGGCACTAGGGTTATTAGAATCTCCTAAAGAAGTAGAACCTGGTACGTAATCACTACAACAAAAACTGGATTTAGCGTCGAATTTAGCGCCGGATTTTAGTGTAATTTTTTCCCAATTGTGGTGAACAAACTGGCGCTAAACCTGGTGCTATTGTACATTTTTGTAAAACACCATATATTGCATCTTTTTTTCCGTCCTTTTTAACATCCATTTTTGCGCCCAATTTTTTGCATCTTTTGTTACACCTTTATTTCCACCCAATTTTGCAACTTCTGTTGCGTCCTTTGTTACATCCTTGTTTGCACCCAGTTTCACGCTCAGTTTTGCATCCAATTTTGCTCCTAGTTTTCCATCGAGTCTTGAACCCAATTTTGCACCATGTTTTGCATAAAATTATGTGTCCAATTCTGCATCTAACGTTGCATCTAGGATTGCATCTAGGATTGCATCTAATTTTTGGCCCAATGTTGCGTCTAGTTTTGCATCCAATTTTACTTATAATGTTGCATCCCCATTTGCATCTAATTTTGTATCTTGTTTTACGTCTTTTTT
>LPNX010877856.1:2082-17380 GCA_001517045.1 Pseudotsuga menziesii
CCGGCTCTATCATGCACCGAGAGGGATCAAATATTTCAAGGTGCAAACCCTGCTTCAACAATTGCACTCCAAAAAAGGGTTTGCACCTCCAAATATTTGATCCCTCTCGGCGCATGATAGAGCCGGGTAAAGCTGGATCTAGGCTAGTTTTAACAAACAATACTTTGGAAACCAGTGTTGACTCCCTCTCCAAGAGAGGTTGCTCCCTTAACACGATGTATTAACCAAAAAATTGTAAGAACAAGAGTGACCCTCTTTATGGAAGGGTCACCCCTCTCTCTACATGCATAGTTAAATACAACATATAGTATAACTAAAGATAAAGAGTGGATTGACACTCTATGGAGAGGTCGTATGTATCTTTCCACATACAATGGTAATTACTATATATATATATATATATATATATATATGCACACTTTGTATAGAAGGGATTGGAGCTCATCTTCTACATTCAGTAGAATGTTCACCAATTCATAAATACAATAAGGTATGGAGATCACTCTCCACCTTCAATAGAGTGTTCTTCAAATAATAATAATCAAAGTTTATTGTCCATATTCAACAAAATGTCCTTTAACTAATAAAGACTAGAGTTGTTCTTATATAAAGGTTTCTCTTATATGCTTACTCCAATAGATAGAATCGGCACTTTTACCTCTCACATGGTAACAAAGACTATGGATTTATCCCTACTTCAATCAAATAAAAGTATAAAAAAAACAAGAAGTGCAATCAAATTTATTAATGCAACAAAATATAATAGGTAGCAAAGTTCTACTTACTTGCACCTTACAGACTTGGGGTGTCCCTCTATTGCTTATGCAGAGAGTTTTAATATGATGATTGCGAGATGATCATAGTTTTCCTCTACTTCATATGCAAAAACAAAAGCAAGGGTGTCCTCCTCCCTCCATATCTAGGTAAAACAATTTTCTTTTGGATGGAGTTGGTTCTCTGATTTTGTGTTTCCTCCAGGCCCTATATCATAAAAAATATATTCAATTTTTTTTTGTGTTCTCTCCAACAATGTAGAACACTAAATCGGTCCAGAGTCAACCTTCCTAAGATGCACATCCATTCTTGTTCTTTCCAATCAATAAGAAAACCCTAATTGCCACCCTTTTCTCTTATAACCAAACACAAACTTCCCAATTATTGAGCCCATCCTCCTAACCCTTTCTCAAAGAAAGGATATCCCCCCTTTTTTTCACCAAGAACAATCCCATATTCATCAGCATCGAACCCTAACTACCATGAGGAGTGTTAGAAAACAAGATTGCAAAGCAATAATATTAAACAAGATGCAAATATTAAACACACAAACACATTACAAGAGAGATACCAATATAACATGGTTCACCCAAGATGAGCTATGTCCACACAGAAATTACCAGTCCTTTTATTATATTGTCCAATAAAATGAAGGGATACAACTTGCAACACACCCGTTGCACTTCCTCTTCACTTCCTCGCAGTCTCTCTCTCACACAATCACATAAATCATTTTTTCACATTGCTACAATACAATACCAAGTTGTATTAGAATGCTTCCTTTTATATAGGGGATACCATGAGAAAATACCCCAGTATTTCCAAAACCATGGACCCATAAATCACCCATTAGTGACCAAGTCATGACTATGAAATTACTACAATTTACAATTCATTTTTCCCTAAATTTTCTCTACGGGGGTGCCGCCCCCCTAGACCCCCCATGGCAACGTTAGTGGGGGGAGAAGCCCCCCCACACCCCCAATCATGGTATTGGATCCAAACATGCTTGAAACACTACCTCTGAATCAGGAATATCAGGCTCCACTACCAACAATCTCCCACTTAGAGACTGATCACAACAACTCCACCATTGTTGTGCTTTCTAGACTATGCTCTTAACCTTGGACCTGACAATTTCTCATCTTCACCTTTATGATTGAAGGAAAACTGAAATCGAGCAGGAGCTCGGACTCTCTCTGGTTACTACCTTTGACAACATGTTTGCAGGATTCTAGGCTCTAGTATGTATCTTTTCTAACTTATATAGCTCATCTTCCAAAACAAATCGTATGAAATGGTACTTGAGCTGTATATGTTTAGTATTAGAATGGAAAACTAATTTGTTTGCAATATGATTGGAAATCTGACTATCACTACACAACCTTCTATTCTCCTTTTTCTTACCCAATTCATCCATGAACCTCTGTAACCAAATCATCTCCTTACTAGCCTTTGTAGTGGCAACATACTCTGCATCCATCGTTGAAAGTGCAACAACATTTTGCAGTTTTAAAGTCCAACTTACTATTGTTCCATCTACAATAGAAATATACCCTATGGTGCTCCTCTTGTTGTATTTATCACTTTCCATATCTGCATCAACATATCCCTGTAGAACAGTGTTTGAACCTCCAAAACATAATGCATGAGATGTGGTACCTCTCAAATACCTGAGAACCCATTGTACTTCCCGCTAATGCTCTTTACCTGAATTATTCATATACCTGCACACAACTCCCATTGCATGTGCAATATCTAGTCTTGTGCACACTATGGCATACATGAAGCTACCAATTCTTGATGAATATGGAACCTTGAACATGTATTCTATCTCTTCTTATGTCTTGGGACACATATCCTTACTTAGTTTGAAATGGTTGGCCAAAGGTGTACTAACTGGTTTTGAATTCTACATTCTAAACCTCTCTAACACCTTTTCTATGTACTAAACTTGAGACAATGTCAATTTGTGATTTTTCTTATCTCTTATTATTCTCGTACCAAGGATTTGCTTTGCAGGACCCAAATCCTTCATCGTAAACAAATTAACTAGTTTCCTTTTGAGCACATTTATATCATGCATGTTAGACCTTGCAACAAGAATGGCATCCGCATACAATAACAAGATAATATATCTTCCATTATTTAGCCTCTTAAAATAAACAAAGTGGTCAAAATGATATCTACTATAACCCTTTTCTATCATAAACCTATCAAATTTCAAATACCACTACCTTGGAGCTTGCTTCAGGCCATATAAGCTTTTGTTAAACCTGCAAACATAATTCTCCTCCCATTTAACCTCATACCCATGTGGTTGCTACATATAAAACTCTTCCTCCAAATCCCCATGGATAAAGGTTGTTTTTACATCTAACTGTTCAAGATGCAAATATTCTACCACCGATAGACTTAAAATGGTACTAATTGAAATCATTTTAACAACATGAGAAAATATTTCATCGAAATCTATACCTTTCTTTTATGCAAATCCATTTACAACAAGTCTATCCTTATATCGCTTCTTGCCTCCTTCTTCTTCCATCAACCTACAAACCCATTTATTCTGCAATGTTATTTTACCTACAGGAAATTGAACCAAATCCCATGCTCGGTTTCTTACCAATAAGTCAATCTCCTCATCCATACCTTTCTCCCACTTATTTCTAGTTTCCCCATGCATTGTTTCTTCATAACATTTTGGTTCACCAGAATCAGTCATCAATGAATAATACAATGAAGGAGAGAATCGTTCAGGGGGTCTACATAACCTGGTATATCTTCTTACACTTGCAGGAGTTTGAGTTACCTGTTATTGTTCTTGATTTTTTGGCACCTTTGAAACTTCATTTTCTTTTATTTCATCAAGCACTGTGTACTTTGTGTTTTCATTTACCTCTTTTTTTCCCTGCAACTGATCTTTGTACATAACCTTATCATTGAATACTACATCTATACTCCTAATGATTTTGTTATTTTCGTAATCCCATAAGCGATAACCAAAATCATCAACCATGTATCCAATAAAGGTGCATTTCTTGGATTTAGCCTCAAGCTTTGTTCTATTTTCTTTATCAATATGGACAAATGGTTCACAACCAAAAGTTCTCATAAATGAGCAGTTTAGCTTTTTGCATGTCCATGCCTCCTCTAGAATCCCACCATCCAAAACAATATTATTGGATTCTTTTACTAATTTCGTCCTTGGCCAATCTTGTTCCAACATTAGCTTTACCTTCTTTTCTTATAACTTCATAGTGCTACAAAGAGTTCCATTCCATCTCCATTTAGAGTCCTTTTAAAATTTCACTCTCTTTTTCAAGGCATTGCAAGGTCAATTACACTTTTCACTTCTATTACTTCTTCATAATTCTATGTTGGAATTCACTATATTAGCTTGTGTCCTTCTTGATTTGTTTTCCTTAGGTCCCATTCAATTACAGATCTATCTTTCCTTTTTCCCATCAAACTCCTCAACATCCTTCTGAACCACATAAAATCCATCTACTGGATGTCTTTTTTCAACTAATTATCATATTTTAGGTGTGTAGAAGTTTGTCACATCTTCCCATTATTTACGCATGAGCTATTGGTCCCTATCATCCTTACTCTTATCCACAAGGATATTTCATTTATCTCCTATATGATATTCATTTCCCTTTACATGATGGTATGATCCTTGTTCTTTATTTGTTGATATGTTCCATGTTGCCATAGATGTAGTTGCTTCTTGGTTGTGCACAACATCCAGCTAAAATGTTCACGGAACTTTTAAGTCCAGTGGTAGTGACTCAAGCCAAAATTGGTTTCAAAATCATTTTTTTTAGTCATTGTCAATCAAAATGCACCACATAGCAAGGCGATTTCAAGCCAATGCCTTGGTGGGAGTGCTTTATCCTTATAATCATAGCAAGGCGATTTCAAGCCAATGCCTTGGTGGGAGTGCTTTATCCTTATAATAAAAAAATAGATTGACAAAATTCACTTTATTAATGTGAAAATTAATCCACAACAATTAGAATTAAGTGCATTTAGATAAAACCATTAAAGTACAAATAATATGAAAAGCTAGTTTTTTAAAGTACATTTATTAATGAGATTAAGTTGAAAAGCTAGTTTTTTAAAGTACATTTATTATTATGTTCCCGACAGGGAATATATATGAATCGGTTAGGTCCATTAATCGGAGATACATATTTAAATTTTTTATTTTTCAAATGTTTTTAATGTAGTTTCATTTATTTTTATTTTTTGAATTATTTAAAAATTGATTTAACTTAATTTTTATTGGTCCTTTGCAGGTGACGTTAGCTTGGGTCTCTGTGCCCCAAGACCCGGCGGCCTGATAACGTAAGCAATAGCATTGAAAAATGAAAAGTTTGAGGTAGAATTAAATGAGCCAGATACCTTTAAGCTATAATTTTGCTCGGTGTTATTGTTGTTGGTAATCGGGTGTGGCGTTACTCATACAACATGCAGATTAACTGACATCAACCCTACTATGGCGTTACGCATACAGCATGCAGCTGAACTCACTTCCACCTGTCGTCCAATCCACTTGTTAGAGGGGTGGACCGCTCTCCAGCAGCAGTGTTGTCCCGGTGTCTTCATATCGTCGTATCTCATATGGCAGCTGGCCAAAAACTTCTGCACTCACTCACTTTGAAAACCATGCAGCAACCAGCGCATTACACTTGATCTCCTGCATGCACCAAAGATGCATGCATTACAGTTCTTTTCTGCTCTAAAATGGGGTTACTCTTCAATTTCTGACGAACCGATTTCTTTCAACTAGTCTTAGCTTAAGCTTATGCCACTACTTTCATTAAAAAAAATGAGGAAGTTGAGACTAGTTTCTTTAGTTTATTTCGTAGCTGTGTTTGGAACTTCATGTGTAATGCTATGCTCTAAAGCTACTATTGCTCCAGATGTCCTGATTGGAAAACACAAATTAGCAATACAGAAGACAAAGTGGAAGAAATCCACTAGTACATGGTATGGCAATCCACATGGAGATGGAAACGATGGTAAGGGCAAACATAGTAATTTTTTTAAACTTATTTTTATATGTAATATGACTGTTGTCCTTGGACGTTTGATTGAAAAAAAATGGTATTTATTTTTTGCTTTGTAATTACAGGCGGTGCATGCGGATATGGCAGCCAAGTGAAACTGAAACCTTTCCGATCAAAAGTATCAGCAGGGAGTGCAGATCTGTTCAAAGGAGGAGGAGGATGTGTAGCTTGCTATCAGGTATATTAAAATGAATAATAGAATATCCCCATCTTGACCTTGGTGAAAACAATAACAAAATTTGCATTAGCCAGGGATTAGATTCTAAAATTTGTTTGTCTGTATATGTAGGTAAAATGCACTGACAATCTTTTGTGTTCAGCAAAGCCAGTGACTGTGGTGATTACTGACGAATGCCTTGGTGGCCCATAGTCTAATGGAGAAACACACTTTGATCTCAGTGGTGCTGCCTTTGGCCATATGGCATCTGATCCTAATAGAGCTTCGCAGATGCGTAATGCTGGAGTTGTCTCTCTTTTGTTCAAATGGTATTTATTATTTATTATCTTTTTACATGCTATTTATCTCTAATATTATATGGAATTAACGTTGATTTGAATCAAGATGAATGGAAAAGTTAAAACTAATTACTGGCAAGAAATCATTCAAATGAAAATTGAGTGAGCTCAATGTTTGAGATTTGATTTGAATCAGAATAATAACAAATTCTGTTGCCACCTACAGCCCAGCAACGCTGTGTATAAAGTAAGGTGTAATGCTGTGTATAAAGTAAGGGAAGATTGGAAAGATATAAAGTAAACTACTGGTTATTCATACATCAACCACCCCCACCATTGAAATCAATCTATGCTGGACAATACACATACACTTGTGTGAGAGTATGTCTGAGAGATATTTTGATGCGCAAGTCTGAGATTTGACGCAAAATTTTGACTCACGAAGGTCACACAAAACGTACGAAGTATCATTTATTTCCCACCAATACTAAGATATAAACGAATAATTATATCGACTTTACAATTTATTTTGTTGCTGCTACATATAAACGGAATCCCGGTGAAGCAATTTGGCTTCTCTTATCCAATGTGATATCTGATGGTAGTTGTGTAATAGGTAATTGGATCTCAAGCAGTAGTCTGATGTTTAGCTGCTATACAGCAAGCTAGTTATAAGTGGAGTTCCAGGTTCTGATTACATGTACAAAGTTATAAGTGGAGTTCCAGGTTCTAATTACATGTACAAAAAGAAGAAAAATAATGAGTCTGGAACACTCAGAACCATGATATATTTGGGTGGGTGGAAACAAAAATTTGAAATATAATTATATTTGGGTGGATCCAAGCTAAAATCTAATTAACCTGGACTTAACTATTTTACCGAAAATTTTAATTGAGTAATAGTTAAAAATATATGTTATCTCTTTGAATTTTAATTAGGTTTAAACGTTATCTCTTTGGAATTCACAAGTTCAAAATATGAAAAGTAAAATTAGCCCTTTAACATCTTTGGAATTCACTTCAAGATCTGAAAAGTAAAGTTGGCCCTTTGACAAGGTTAAAAGACTACCCTGAAATAAAGACCCACCTGAGTAGACTTTATTAAGTGGAGATTTGATCTACACCAATGCACCCGTAAGCTTTATGTTTTAGGCAATCTCCGGTCATGGATCGACTCAGATATACTGTCTTCCAGGTTGGAAGACTAGGTAAAAGTGCACTAATTACTATTATATAATGCATGCTTTACTCTCGGAGTTGGTTTCTCATCGAGTCTATGGTGTATAAGACCTCTTCGTCATTATATACGTAATATGATATATAATGCTGGGATTGGGGATCAGTGGAGATCAACCTCCATCCACTTATAAGTAATAAAAAAAAAGTTACAAATGACCTCCACTTAATATTAACCAGCTTAGATCCATCTTTATCCGGCTCTATCATGGGCCGAGAGGGATCAAATATTTCGAGGTGCAAACCCTTTTTTGGAGTGCAATTGTTGAAGCAGGGTTTGCACCTCGAAATATTTGATCCCTCTCGGCGCATGATAGAGCCGGGTAAAGCTGGAACTAAGCTGGTTCCAGTCGTGGGCGGCAACATTAATATTTTAGATGATCCACAGTATGTATATGTTTTTAGTTATTTTTGCAATTGAATTTTACAGTAGAATATTTTATAATCCAATTTTTACATTATAAAATTACATGAAAGAAGCTTAAGAATAACAATGTAACAATGTAAGAAGGTGAATAAGAAGAATGTGATATGATGGAGATATTGTTTTAAAACAGATATATTTGATATTCTTTCCCCCATCGAGAGCCTAGCCATGACTAGACTCCTATTGTACAAGAACAAAATCAATAACATGGGAGACCATAGACTCCCTAAGTTAGCTTTAAACTCCAGCCAAAATCACCTAAGGCTCAAGCGTGGGTGGTACAAAGATACCAGGTCTTGGTTAAATCACTGGAAGATCGATGAAAATGTTGCATTGCAAAATAGTAATAACATTAAAAATACTATTGCTTCTAAGTTTAAAGAAAAATTGTGGTGTGAGAAAGATTTAGAGGCCAAAAGAAAACTAAGATATTATAAGGAGGTCATCAACCCTACTCTTGAAGATCAAAACTATCTCTCGGTTCTAATCAGTCCTAAGAAAAAAATTAATATAGCTAAGATAAGAACGAACTCACATGAGCTCCATAGCGAAACTGGTCGTTGGACAGTCCCTAAAACTCCTTGGGAATAAAGGATCTGCCACCTTTGTGAGAGTAAGAACATTGAAGATGAAAATCACTTCCTCTTAGAGTGCCCTGCATACACCCACATTAGATCCCAGTTTCATAGCCTTTGTTGCAATACCGACATTCCTAGCCTTTTAGCTTGTCAAAACTATAGTAAGCTCGGGACGCTTCTCTCCAAGCTCTTTGAGCATAGAAATATAACTTTAAAACAAACTAATTAATTTTCTTCTTCAGGGTCCGATAGACCAAATTTTGGTCTCAGGGGACGTTAACCATCATCATCATCATCAACACATATTACAAACAAAGTGATTTTAGTCTCTCTTCTTCATCTTTCCTCTTTGACACACCGGCACACTTTCCCATCTTCTCATATCGATCATATGAGAAGGGTGGTTGAAATCGAAGACCATCCAAAGATTTGACTCGAGATATTGCAGTAAAAGTGAGACCTTGTCGCTCTGTCTTCAATGGTGAAGCCCAATTCATGATTCATTCTTTGTAGGATAAATGGGAAAGTCGGCTCCACATGAGTAGGATAATGTATGATACAGTTGTTGCAAATTCCGGGTGAAGCCCAATTCATGATTAATGTATGATACATGAATTACTTCTAGCATTTTTTTCTAAATATTTTGGTATTTTTCTAAATGAAATAAATTATGTGCATCATTGTTTTCCATCTTCAAACTTTTCCATACGTATAACCTTCCTTATATAGAATATAAGGAACCTATTAAATTAAATAGTCTTATTACTATTAGCCTGCTTACAATTTGTTCTCTTCCCTTGCCTTTCACGATAATCCATCCTTTCTATTTCATTTTATTTGGGTAATTAATAATAATATGCCCGACTAACTCGGACTAAAAGATGCAACTTCTTTAGGATATGCCCGGCAGGTGATGTTCTTTTGCTGTTGGAACCAAGCACTGAAACGAAGGAAGAAGCACTTGTAACGGAGGTTTACTCTATTCCTGAAAACTAAACATGAATGTTGGAAATAGGTTGGCTTTAAAATTAAATTTTGATTTATCAATTTATTAGTAATTTTTGTATTTCTATCAATTTACTAAATATCTTCAATTGATATTATAATTTTCAAAAACTATTAAAAACTATAATTAAAAAGAAAAGTGAATGCGTCAAACCACTCCACTGATTGCAGCAAGTAGTCTTTTTCTTTCCTCGCACGGACTATTTCGTAACGTCCATTTAAAAATATATTCAATCAAAAGAAACAAAAAATAATTCATTTTTATATTAACTTTCTAAATCATAATCAATGGAGTGTTCAAAATGTCTTGGCTTTAGAAACAACTTCAGGTCTAAATGTAAATTACAAACTTCTTATTTTTTTCTTCAGCTTTTCTGGTGTAATAAATTTTTGGTTGAAGTGGGAGCCACTAATGGATTCTCAATGCTATTTCTAAACAAACCTAAGTTGGAATTTCAATACTTTGTGTGAGATAAGTTATTTGCTGTGTAAATTTTGAGATAACTTATTGCTGGGTTTATGGCTTTTTAACTCAATATTGATTAAAATCTCATATTTTGTACAAATTTTTTGATAACGTATTTACTGGGTAGATAATTTTTCCATTCAATATGAAAACTTTGTACAAATTGTTCGTGTTCGTATTGGTATTTACTGAGTAGATCATTTTTCCATTTAATATGAAAACTTTGTACAAATTGTTGGTATTGGTATTTTCTAACATAGTTGGCTATTAAAGTTCCAACATAACCAACTATTATTTATTGTAAAATTGTACATATTTCATACAAATTTCTTGATAAATGATTTACTGAGTAGATCATTTTTCCATTCAGTAACAAAATTTTGTACAAATTGTTGGTATTAGTATATCCTAACACAGTTAGCTATTAGAATTGCAGTGTAACCAACTAATATTGATTGTAAAATTGTAAGCTCACATATAAATAGAGCTATTCTCATGTATTTTTCATTCAAGTTAATATAAAACTTCTTCACACCAGTATCAGAGTAGATTCTTTCACGACGAGATGGGTTGTGATATCTTGCCATGATTGTTGGGTATTTCCAGTTAGATTTGGATCACTGGTGTCATTAGAAAGATTTAATAGGTTTTTCTGCCACTTCTTACTCGGCCATATTTGTAACTATCCCTGAATTGTGGCCAGCAAAACACTTTAAATTTCTTAGAATATTTTTTTTGTTGTTGCAGAATGTGGGCTCACCTCCTCCAAGTCCAGCTCGTGGTTTCCCATGGTTTCCCACTGCAATCAGAGGAGAATCTAACTGGGTGAGCACTATTTTGCTCTGGTGTTGTTGCAGATTGCTTGAAGATTGAGAGAACTGCTACTCAGTTCGTGATCCGTGGTGAGCTAGTTGTGCTTCCAGCAAATCGACCTGTTTTAGATCCAGATTGAATTCTATTTGTGATTTTGTGGGTTATTTTATTGTTTTCAGATTTGTTCACCTGCTGGGTGACTGAGTACTGTGTACGACTTCCATCCATGCTTATCCAGCAGGAGCCATCACAACTCAATATTATTTGGTTGGATTAATTCCAGAACTACAATTTGGATTGTAGAATGGATCGAGTAGTAGTTATTTCTTGATTGGAACTCTTTTTTGTTATCAAGAAAATTGGTGATCTATTCACTCAATCTATTTTACCGTTGGAGCTATATTCCACTACCAGAGCATGGTATAAATGCGGAGTATGCTCCAGCGTTTGCTGTAAGGACCGCCTTCAAAACACAATCGGGATATACTTCAATTTATCGTGGGTTCGGGTGGCTTCTTCCTTGGCATACGCATTCAGAGAAAACATACTTCTTATACAGTAATTCAATTATACAGTCTTTTTCTTGACAAAAAAAGACTGTATATAAAGAGATAAGCAAATTTATATAATTTCTCTTGAAGTGAAAATCGCAGATTGCAGATAAAGAGATAATGTGCTTTGCTGGATCTAAGCTGGAGATCAGTTCATAATTGCTGCATTATTAGAAGTGAAAATTGTAGAAGGGAAAATCCAGATGCCAAAACAAAAACAAAATCCAGAAATTGCAGATGGATTTTAGGGTTTGTAGATAATTTTAGGTTTGATGTTTTTCACCTGCGTTGGAGATTTGCTTCTAGAATTTTTCTTCCTTTGGTTGATAGTTAAAACTCGGATGTTTTCGATCGCTCATACTATTTAAGGCAGGAGATATGAATCTTGAGAGAGGGAGAGATCTGCACTTGGAGTTTTTCTGATGATTCTCACTCCTGAGTTAAAATGGAAGTATTTAAAATTATTGAAGATTTTGTAGAAATTATATTGTATGAAGTTATACTGAACAAATTCAATTGGCTTGTTCAGATAAAGGATGTTGTTTTATGTAGAATATACAGAAAGGCTGTTTCTCAGAAGTCAATGGAACAGGGGGCAATGTCGAATTACGTTGAGAGAGAAGAAGCAGAAGTTGTTTCAAGGGATGTTTTGATTTACTTACAAATATATATATATATATATATATATACACCTAAGATTATTAATTATTAAGCCGACTTGTATATATAGAGATATATAAGCCGACTTTTTTATGTGACACGTGTCATCTCCACGTTGAGCACGGAATTATATTTATTATTAGCCGACATTGTGGGAGATTTAAATATATATTTATCATGAGACAACATTGTGACACGTGTCATCTCCACGTTGAGCACGGAATCACACTTCTACCTCATACCGGGCTGTAGAATGCGCCTCTCGGCACAATATATATTTATATATATAAAATTTACTTCTGGATGTATCAGATACATCATGTTTCTTAAACTATGAATATAAAATGATTATAGTACAATGCATCGTTTTATTAATCACTTGTTATTGTTATGTTCCACAGAGCACCTTGCGAGTATTCAGGACAAAATATTCACTTCCAAATTAACGAAGGCTCCAATCCTTATTGGTTCACATTCTTTGTTGAATATGAGGATGGAAATGGCGATCTTGGAGGAGTCTCTCTAAAGCAAGTACGTAGATCATCATGTCACCTGTGTTCCTAAATTTTGAGGTGTCTTAATGTATTAATTCGCATGCAGTGGATTATAGTTTATGTTGTTATGTGCAGGAAAACTCTAATTTATGGCAAGCAATGCTGAGAAATTCAGGTGCAGATTGGTATATCAGTGGCAGCCATCCTTCACAGGCTCCGTTCTCTATTCGTTTGACTACTCTCTCTACTAGGAAAACACTCACAGCAGTTAATTGCATTCCCCAGAATTGGAAACCCGGTGCTACCTACAGATCAATTGTAAACTTTGACTAACTATATCGGATGACCTATTATCTGCACCTTTCATACCAGGGAAAAATTCTGGAGCTTTCATAGAACCGGTCATGTTGCAAAATGAAAGGACGAAATAATATGTATTAGCACATAAACCACATTAGTTAAATTATGTCTTTTCAAAAGAAACCAGTAGTTATATGGTAGTTTAGAAAGAAACCAGTGGTATAGAAGACAAAAACTATTAGTTTATAAAACCACTGGTATATAGGAGAAAAGCTATCAGTATATTTTCAATGTGAAACAGATCACATTGTCTGCAAATGATCTCTGATACTCTGATACTATGTAAATGTTATTTTTAATTTGTTCTCCTGAGTTAATAGCTCATAGCTCATGGCAAGGATCAATATGTGAATGAATAAATTAAATATGTGAATGAATAAATTCAACACCTAGATATCGTCTCTAAAATTTCATTAATGGATGTTGACAACTACTATACTGTAATGTTTCCATTTCGAATTTTTGATACGTTATGTTGAAAATGCCTACTACGCCACAATGAATGTCCACAATAACATCCCAAGTAACAACTAATAGAATGTCTAAATAACATCTGAAATAAAAACTAATAAAATGCCCAAAAAAGCATCCACGTTAATGTCTTAATATGAACTTTTACTCTTCGTCACTCTTGCATCCCATCAAATGTCCTAAACCTATCAAATTTCAAATTAATGCCCCTACTTGCATCCAACCTTATGTTCAATTCGGGTGTTCATAATTGCATCAACTTTATGTCCAATTTGGGACTACACTAAGTTGTTATCCGTAAAGTGACTCACTAAGTTCAATTTTCCCTAAAGTGACTCACTAAGTTCAATTTGTTAGACTAAGATGCATTGTTTTCTGCCGACCACCTTTTTTTTTTCAATATGTATTTATAAGTGTAATTATAATGTTAGTTTGTATCAATAATATTTTTTCCTCGTAAACAGGAGCGAAATTTATATTCATTTATGAATCACCTTATACATTGGTTTTATGTTTCGTAAACAGCCAAAAAGTTAGATATATGTTTGAAAAAAACACTATTATCTTTTGCATCAAAACAACCAAAGGCTTGTATGTAAAGACCAATATACAAGATTAATCAGCTTGGAAACTTTACATAAAAGCTACATAAAATTAATCATCTTGGTTTGCCTTGCCTCACAAGCTCACAAGGAGCAACAATTTTTTTGGCGAAGGTAAAAACCTCATGGTCGTCTAAGCTCTGAAGCTTCTATATATCACCTAATACAGACCTCACATGTCTTAGTGCCTCAATAACATTACCAGTACCAGCTTCTCCTTAAGTCCTATTTATTGCAACTCCTTCGGCAATCCTTCTCACCACCTCACCAAGGTTCCCACATCTACAGACAAACGGTATACGGAAGTTATGTTTGTTGATATGGTGCATGTCATTTGCAACAGTGAGCAATTCATTCTCATCAATGTAATCAATACCAATTGCTTCAATAATTTGGGCTTCAACAAAATGACCTATTCTTGCCTTGGCCATGACAGGGATGGTCACAACAAGCTTAATTTCTTTGATGAGCCCACGATCACTTATCCAAGCCACTCCCCCCTTATCAGCTCTCAAACCTATTTACATTGTTAAATTTTAAATAAAACCTAAACAAAAATTATATATATAAAACAAATTGTTTTTGTTTATTTGTTGTTGATCATGGAAAGATTCGATACAAGTTTGGATGCTAAGATTTATGAAGCTTTGAAGTTAACCTGAAACAACATGTGACAATGTCGGACAAGATGTGAAAATATCGGAAACATTGCCACCACGTGGCTCTTGTTAATGAGATTAAGTTGACTTTATGTTAATTAATTAAAAATAAAATTTCTTTAAATATTTTGTTAGTTAAAACAATGCCTTCTGTAACCCAATTAAAAGAAGTCCTTAGTCCCAAATATTAGTGGACATGAATGAATGGAAACCTTGGAACAATCCTCTTGGTTAATAAAACCAAAACAAAAAACAATGATAATTACTAATTACGTGTAAGCGGATCATCCATAAGCATAAATGCAAGTTTTTTTTTTACTGTTAAAAATAAATATGGTTTATGCAACAACCGTCATTTCATTTATCTCTATCAAAGTCGTCAAAGTCACCAACTCAAGTAAAATGTATATGTACCTAGTTCATGCTCGTGATAAAATAAACATTTATTTCCAACTCAGAACTTCACCCAACAAAAGAAAAATGGTATGTACCATATATCTACCACATAAATTGAAACAAAACAGATGCCAAATTAGAAACAAAGACTGCAGTTGTGACAACCAGTGTTGTTGCGCCGAGAGGCGCATTCTACAGCCCGGTATGAGGTAGAAGTGTAATTCCGTGCTCAACGTGGAGATGACACGTGTCACATAAAAAAGTCGGCTTAT
>LPNX010877861.1:0-54690 GCA_001517045.1 Pseudotsuga menziesii
GGGCGCACTTAGTATTTGTGGGATTCATAGAGGCATTTGAGGAGGGGGTGAAATCCATAGTCAATCTCTACCACTGAACATTGCTTCTATAAAATTCCGAAAATAACTATTTGGGAGATGATTTCTGAAGGTTATGGGGTTGTATTCTTTCATCATGGCTTCCTTCCTTGAACAGTGACAAATCCAGTAATCTTTGATTATAGGAGATTGCCTTCTACAGTCCTGTTTCTTGCCATAAATCTCTGCTGGTTTAGTGCTGTCGGTAATTGGGATGAAAATAATTGACTTTTAACTCTGTGAAGGAGGTATAGAACGCTTACTTAATGCACCCCAATGGGAGTTGATTCGTCGCGGACAGGACTGTAGCTCACCAATAATTAAGATGGCTGGAAGGCATAGCAGCATTGCAAGCTCCCTCTCACCAGGAGTGCAATAGGAGTCATGCCATTCATAGCTAGGGCTCATGGCAGTCATATCTCTGCAAATCCTGCATCAATATGGAGGAAGAGGAAGAAGAAAACTAAAAACACTTAGTATGGAAATGTTAGTGAGACCATGCTACATGAAACATCCTACATTACTGAAGCTTATAGCACATCACTAAAGCCCTGCTACAAGCGCGAAATATGTGAGCTACTTATAGTTGCTTTCCATCTGTGTGAACGCTTGTCTTGTCAACAATAAGATAGTTTCTACTTATAGTTTCTTTCCATCTCTGTGAACATGATGTGTAGTTGTGATTCAAGGTTTAAATAATTTCTCTAATCTCTGTGACAAGACAAGTTTGAGATTGGATGATGATAATAAAAATTCAACGTTGCACCCTAGCTGGGATTTCGCCCTTAGCTTTAAGAAGTCCATTCAAAAGCTAAAATGTACCAGCATTACCAAGGGATGTTGCTTCTGAGTGAGCTGCGCCTTGCACATAGCATTCAATCAGTCGATTTTTTTAAAGGTTAAAGCTTAAGCCACTCCTGCTGCGTTCAGCACAACACCAATGAAGAATCCAATTACAAAATAAATATATATGTAAATCTCAGTTTATGTTATTGTTCTAAGAATTAAATATCACGAATTATCAAGTCAAGGGGGCTGCGCTACTGCAGCTGCACTCTCACCAACTGTTTTGCAAGCAAATTCACGACACCTTTTAAGACAGTCCAATCAATACGATGGGTATAGTTTTATGTTACACAACCAAGCACAGAAGATAATGGACGCGACAATGAAGGTGTATTCTGAGTAAGGGTCAACTCTGAAGTGATCGGTTGCACTTCGATAAAATCAATGGAACACTGTGTTAGATAACTCAAGTCAGAGTACAAAAAGTTGGATTTAATTAGACAATTACCTTATGTTATTTGCAGTTACCTTATGTTATTTGCAATGTTATCGCTGAGCAAGTCGAGCTTGGTGATATGGCGATTTCCGAGAAAGATAGATTTGAAGAGTCGTTCATAGAGCATGTTGAAAACCCTCAATACACCCCTACATGCTCGCCTCCTCCTTCGTCTTCCTGTAGAGAGATCACAATAGCAATTTACAATTAATTTTTTTTTTTTAAAAATTAACAGTCGTCGCTTAAGCGACGCTTATAAGTGTCGCTTATCCGACAGTTTAGAATTTTTTTTTTTTTTAAAGTTAACAGTCGTCGCTTATGCGACGCTTATAAGTGTCGCTTATCTGACGCGTAGTCTTTCACCGACGCTTATAAGTGTCGCTTATCCGACGCCTAGTGGGTCTAAAATTTTTTAAAAATTTGTCATTGTCGCTTAATAAGTGTCGGATAACCGACGAGTTAAATTCAAGCGATGGTTAACGAAGTGTCTCTTAAGCGACGGTTGCTTAAGTGTCGCTTAACCGATGACAAGTTTCCGACACTTCAAAAAAAACCAAAGTGTCGTACATGCGACGGGGAAGTGTCGAAAATCCGACATGACGGCCGTCGGATTTTTGGTCAAAATGTAGTAGTGTGACAATTTCCAAGCATGGAAGTATATGATATCTCTGAATAAAATGATTTGGACACCTACATAAGTAGAGAGGTTCCAGTTAGAGAGGGAGATGAGGCTAAAAGCCTTACACCAGAAGAGCTTGGTCAAGTCCAAGAAGATCATTTCTGATTCAATCATGGATCACCTTATACCACAAGTGTCTTCGCTAAAGACACCAAAAGAGATGTTTGATTCCTTGACAAAGCTATTTGAAGGGAAGAACATAAATTGGAATATGACTTTGAGAAAACAGTTGAAGAATGTGAAGATCCAGAGTGCAGAGACCATATAGTCATACTTTTATAAGGGTCTCTCAAATCAAAGAAAAACTTATAGCAGTAGAGGAAGTAGCTCGACTCATAATAAGAGAAGAGAAGATGGGAGAAACTGAAGATCAATCTCTCACCATCCAAAGAATATCCCTCAAGCAATGAAGAATACGAAGGACTCAACTCTTGAAGAACCTCTTATCCATCTTAGAATTTCGATAAGAAATGATGAATAAAGAAGATGTCGGAAGATGAAGGATCAAGAAGGAGTCTACCCACGAAAAAAGTAAAGATAAGTATTCAATTTTCATTTCATGATATTGTTTGATAATGCATTTGTTTATATTCAGATGATGTATTATGCATGATAGAATGTTTGCATTAATGACATTATACTACTAATATGCATGTTATCAGTAAGTAGCTCACGGTGCTATACAAGTCTCCATTGCTACTTATCTAGAATGAAACTTCTTTGCTGACATATTGGATTAGTGCACAATATCAATGTTGTCCTGGTAGAGATGGAAGAAATATAGAAACATTCCATGAGATATGGATGAATGTTGTATTGGCTAAAATATTTGTAAAATCATATATCTTGATGCAAAATAATTTTTCATTATTAATATACCTTATGAAATGTTTATATCCATACATATAATGCATTTGCTTGTAGGAAAGATCGCGTAAAATCGCCTACAAGCAAAGAAGGATGAGACTTGTTCCGAAGAACAAGTGATGGCAGTTCAAGATGAAGAATAATATGAAGAATGCAACAACATCATGCAGAACCTTCCAGCCATGAAGAACTAACCAAGAAGAAAGGGAAGACTAGTTCAATAAGAATGATGTCTAGGATGCAATATTAATACATGAAGGGAAGTTCATAGTTCAATCATGCAGTGGATGGAAACATCCTGGCATACAAGGCAAGATTCGTGGCACAAGGATTCTCACAAAAAGAAGGCATAGACTATGAAGAGACATTTGTAGCCACTAGAAGTTAAGACACATGACAGGAAGAATCATGTGTGAAAATGAAAGAAGGCCTTGTACGAGCTCAAAAGACACCCATGGGATAATACATACATGAGGACCTTGAAAAAGATGACAAGCTCATAGATGGGTGCGAGAAGAATTTTTGAAAAGGTTCAAGATAGAGGATCTTGCTATCCAGTGACCCTAGATGAATACATAAAAGAATTAGTAGCAGAGGAAGATACTTGTCACTCTGGTACAAAATGTTCCATCGCATAGAGTATGAAAGACATAGGGAGTATGATGCTCCTCTTAAGAGTGAAGGAATGCAGAAGATCCCAAGGTTCGACATGGTACGATAGGATGTATATCTTACTAATGACTCTAGGCTTTACTCAGAATAAAGAAGATTCCAACCTTTGCTTCAAGGTTGAAGGCAGAAGACCAATAATGCTCCTATTACATGTCAATGACGTGTTCCTTAAAGAAAAGAGGAACTCATTAAAGTTGCAAGAAGGAGACTTGGTTCCAAGTTCAAGATGAAGGACTTGAGGATGGTGCACTACATTATAGGCATGGAGGTGTGGACAAGGGAAGCATGCAGTAGAGATCCTGAAGAGGATAGTGGACTACATGACCACACATATGGCATCGAACCTGAAGCTATTGAGTGATGCTTCATTAGAAGTGGTTGATGCCACGATGTATTGTCAGATGATTGGGTCCTTGATGTATCTGATGAATATGAGACCAGATATTTGCTTTGTTGTGAACACATTAAGACATGTTCACCTAATTGTTGAAAAGCATGCAGTGAGGTACCTGAAGGGTACAGTTGATTATGGAGCCAAGTATAAGGCTGGTCAAAAGATTAATGTAGAAGGTTTTGATTAGGCAGGTAGTGTCATTGATAGAAAGAGAACTTTAGGGTGTTGCATTAGTATGGGATTAGGTGTCATCTCTTAGTTTAGCAGGAAACAGTCTTGTGTGGAACTGATTAAAGCTTAAGTAGAGTATGCTGCATCTTTTTTAGCTTTTTGTGAGGCAGTATGGCTGAGGAAGATACTGTCGAAATTATTTGATCTCTAGTTGGATACTACTTGTATATATTGTGACAGCCATAGTTGTGTGAAGTTGTCTGAGAACCCTGTGTTCCATGAAAAGTTGAAGCATATCGAGATCAAATATCACTATATCAGGGATATGGTGTAGAGAGGAGCAATGAATCTCAAGTATGTTGCAACGGATGAACATATAGCTGATTTGTTGACCAAGCCATTGTCCAAAGTGAAGTTTGAGTACTTCAAGGAGAAGGTTGGTGTTCTCTAGATTGAGGTTCCCTCCAAGAGGAAGTGATGAGTCTGTGAACACTTTGACATGGTGAGAGGATTGGTTCCTTCCATGTTCATATGTGAGTGCTAAGCCATTTTGAGGTGACTGTGAGATGTGTTCTCACATGCTCATATATAAGCACTGGATGCCATTCTCTAAATGGAGGCACCTGGTCAGTTACCAGGAATTTTAGTCTTGAAATAAACCTCAAATTAAGTGCTGAGAGGCCATTCTCTTGGAGAATGGAGGCACCTGGTTAGTTACAAGGAATTTCAGTCTAGGACTGAAGCTCAGCTTAAGTGCTGAGAGGCCATTCTTTGCGAGAATGGAGGAACTTGGTCAGTTACCAAGAATTTTAGTCTGGGACTAAATATCAGCTTATATTAGAGGATATTTGAGCTCTAAAATGGGCCTCCTAAGGAAAATAATAAAATAATATTTATTAATTTTGGAGGAAGAATGAAAAAAATACTTTTTTCTTCGTATTTTTGACATATCGCCCTGTGTTTTTACTCAAATTTCAAGCAGGAGAGCTCATTGGATATATAATTTAATTATGCATCCAATGAGTACCCACACTGAATAATTTTGACAGATCCTTCTACCCCAAAAATAATAAATACCTGAAAAAATGTGATGATGACATCATCATCATGTTTTTTCAGGAATTTGTTGTTGTTGGGGTAGAGGGGTTTGTAAAAAGTATGTAGTGTGGGTACTCATTGGATTTGGAATTAAATTATCCATCCAACAAGATCTCCATCTTGGAATTTGAGTAAAAACACATGGAGATATGTCTAAAATACGAAAAAAAAAAGTAGTTTTCTTTTATGACAAGTATGTCAATTCAACCATTATCGTTGACTCATTTTATTGAAATGCTATTGGTTCTTGAATTCCAACTCACAAAATTTATTGTTGGCACTTTTTATCATAAGGCCCATTTTAGACCCCAAATTTCCTCTAATGAGTGCTGAGAGGCCATTCTCTGAGAGAATGGAGGCACCTGGTGAGTTAGCAGGAATTTGGTTTAGTTTGGGACTGACACTTAGCCTCGGGTTGAGATCCTTTCTTACATGGTTGATAGGATGTGTTCCTCCTATGGTAAGATGTAAGTGTTGATCCTTTCTTACATGGTTTATAGGATGTGTTCCTCCAATGGTAAGATGTAAGTGTTGTGCCTTTATTACATGGTTGATAGGATGTGTTCCTCCCATGGTAAGATGTAAGTGCCGAGCCTTTATTACATGGTTGATAGGATGTGTCCCTCTCATGGTAAGATGTAAGTACCATGCCTTTCTTACATGGTTGATAGGATGTGTTCCTTCCATGATAAGATGTAAGTGCTAAAACTTTCTTACATGGTCGATAGGATGTGTTCCTCCCATGGAAAGATATATGTACTGAAGAAGAAGAAGTCCTACTTGGAGGCTAGGCCTACAACTAGCATGGAAAAGGGTTGGCTCTGTAGAACTTCTTGTGACAAGAAGAATCAAGAGATAGCACCCATGATGATGATGAGTGATGATCCAATAGTGATGATCCGGATTGAATGATGATCCAGATCCAGTGATGATGATCCACATCCAGTGATGATGTAGATCTAGATGAAGATGAGAGAACTCGATGATAACCCAGATTATACAGAGAAGAAGACTTGTGTTGATAAATTGCATCGAGATAATACCTTCCTAGTTAAGAGGGAGTGATGATGTATTTGTAACATCAGAATGTATTCACTTGTATATCTTATGTATTGTACCCCGATGTTTATCCCAGGAAGTATCTATAATGTAATTGAGTCATGTCATTCCCCAATGTTTCAATTGGGAGATTCAATAAGTAAACAAGTCATGTAAAGTCATAGTGGCTAACCCTCCTTATTGTTCAGGGGTTAAAGCACCCATAGTTGTGGGGCACTAGGGTTAATAGAATCTCCTAGAGAAGTCGGCCCTAGGTGAGTTCATGTAAGTCGGGTCATTAGTACCTCAGTTGTGGTTACTCGAGCCTACATAACAGAGTTAAAGGTTATGTGAACAAAATAATATAAAAAGAGAGTGAGACTCTCTATTTATTACACACACACACTCACTTACTAGGGTGCATGATTGAGAGAGAAGAAGCTGGGATCAGGGAAAGAGACAATTGCTGTCGAAGATCATCTTTATGTTTTCAGGTTTTACTTTTGCTTTTGGTGTTGATTCTATATCTCACGAAGTTGCAGGGTTTTCTCCTTTATGGTTTCCTCGAGGAAAATTCTTTGTGTCTCTTGTCTCTTGTGTGTATTTTTTTGCATGTTATTCTCTCAGATAAAATCCTAAGATAATGCTATCTTGAATGATAAAAATATAACAACATAGTGATAGGTTGAGCTCAGGAAAAGTAAAAATGTGAAGAAAAAAAAGATGTATCGTAAAATATTATGAATGATGGGATATCCATGAATGATGTGGATGAATAGGTGTACATCTTCTAAATGAAGTGGATTAATAGCTGTAGGCCTCAAACAATTTAGTGACTGAGCCTAACTCAAAAAATTTCGAATAATGAATAACCTCCCAATCTATCCATGATGAATGGCAATGCTAGAAGCTTCTACTGCATCCATTGTTCCCTCTCCCTATACTACTCTTAAATGATGATCAATAGAGTCGAGTTTTTGAATCCTTGCTGTGGGTGTGAACAATGTGTCACATGCCCCAATTTTGCAAAAACAATTTTATATTATTTGAAGACAATATGTTAAATTTTATGGTAAGTTGTAAATGATGACCCACTAGGGTCAAGGATATTTAATGTAAATTCCAAATATTTTATTTATAAATAAATAAAGGAGGAGACAACAACTTAGGAGAGTTGTTAAAAGAGTGTTTACTATTCAAATTGGTGGAGGACACTGGGTGGAGAAAAAACTGACATGTGGCACATTCCTCAAACCATTTCCAACTATTGCAGGTGGAAACCTCCCTACATTTTGGGTCATGATTCCCCAAGAAAGTGGAATCATAGTAGGTGGCTCAATTAATGAAGACTGACCCAAAAGACCTAGGCAATCTTTATAAAAATTCCCATTAAAGAGAGCTGGGGGCTACTCATTCTAGAGAAGTGATCATTCAGGTTGAATGAATGTACTTTAGAGAAATTCAATGGAAGGAAGATCTGGAAAGTCTTTGAGGGGATAAATGCTAATTGATCTAGTTGCATATTTTAAGTTGAAGATCATACTACTGAGAGCAGAGTATTTTACTAAGTTATTGAACTAGTCAAGTTGACAGAAGGTTCTACTGTTTGCATTCTCCACTAGTTCTCAGCCAAAAAGACCAGGAACGGGCTTGGGGGTCCTGAGGAAGAATTGTTTGAGCACTCTCTAGGAGATTGTTAGGGACGAATGGCCTCCTAAAGCTGTTGTCGTCTCTCCTCAATAGGTTCTATGTTATTTTGTTTTACTGTGTTAGTTAAATAAATCTTAGTTTGACTGGTATATGAATGTTAAAACTTAGTTTGTAAAATGTTAGAATTAATATTCTTATTAGATTGTTAAAGAAATGAAATTGATTTACAAAATAATGTGTTAGAATGAAAATAAATTTATAGACTGTGTTTTTCCACACCTGGAAACCAAGTCGTACTCTAGCACAGTTAGCATGCTTTAAATAGATGAAAGAAGTTCATAAGAGAATGAAATATTAGATAGAATTCTATATATGTAGATAGGAGAGTAATTTATTCAATGTTTAAATTATTATGAAAAGAATAATTTTATGGTTTAATTATGTTTACTGTTTTACTATGTATAACTAAATAAAAATGTTAGAAAAGAGACAATTAAACTACACTAGAGTTATAATAAAAAGTATACTGATACAAATAAAGTTTACAGAAGATACAGTTAGGTATATAACAAGGTATTAACCACACAGTGTATCCTTTAAATCTATTATCATAAACTATTATTTAATGTAAATGAGAATAGAGTTATGTTACAACCCATCTATTTTAAAAAAGTAAACAGAGTTATAGAGTTATTATTCTAATCTTTACAAAGTTATGAATAGTTTCTAAGTTACAGAACATTAAACAAATTCAAATATAACTATAAACATTAAATATAACAAAAATAAGAAATTACTTAAACTGGAAATAATTATAATTACCAGATAATTATATAACCTATGCAATATAAACCTAAGGGTTGAAACCCTAGTTTTTCTTTACCTGAAGACGAAAAAATTAGTAGGGTGAAAACCTTTACCTAAAAACGAAAAAACATGGAGCCGAGGAGGTAACGAAACCAGTACGAGGAATGCACGTTAGATAAATGAACCCTCGTCTCAAACCTGAGACATAGGTAATAAGGTTCTTATTATAGTCTACACCAATGAAGGAGCAAGACACAAGCAGATACATGGGTAACACTATGCCCTGCTCTCTAAACAACTCGAAGAGATAAGAAAATCACCCTCACAATGTTCCTAAGATTCCAAAATGAAAAAATGAATACAAGCAATGTACTCTTTAACTCTGCACAATGATATATCACTATACTACAAATTTAAGGACTGCCATATGTTGAACCAACAAGCCTCTCATCTCCGCGAAGAAAACTAGGCAATGTAGTGCCAAACCCTCGAAGGAAATGAGGAGGATAGGGTTTTCTGGTGGGTTTTTAAATCGACTATTGCATGGTGGAGGCTGCTCCACGTGTGCACCACAATATTTAGTCAGCAGTGGGTCAAACAGGATTGTTATATTGCATTGTCGGGAAAACCAAATTATTGCCAATAATTTATATCGTGACCACAATAATAATGTTTTGGCATCATATCTTTGTCAGTTATGTTAACATTGAAATCAACATCTCGATGAAATCAATTATTCATTATCACTATTAGCGTGGTCTTTAATAAATCATTCTTATCATTGCTTTTCAATATCACTATAATCTTTCAGTTGTGTAAACGTATATAAACTATTATCAATTGTTTTTGATAACTTTAAGATCGATTATTGGTAAAAGTATGTAAGTGGAAAATCAATCTTGGGGTTATGCTTTTGACCTTTGTCACTAACACTTTTAATGAGTCTTATTACAAACTTTTTATTAAATAAAAACAATGCTATGTTTGAGTTAGGGTTATGTAAAATCAAATCTGATAAGGGCAATATCCTAGATTCACTTTTACTAAGTAAAAGATAGGGAGTACCTTCTACACAAGCATGACTCTACAATTGCCATAAGTCGATAGTGATATAGACAGTGTTATGGTGGGAAGACTCCTTGGAAGTTAATAATCTTTTTGGTTTCCATAAAAGACCCAACTCTTCTTAAACCAAACCAATAATTAAATCACACTTGGTATTTACACGGTGGTAAGACTATCTAAAGTTAAGACAAAAATACTTAGTATTATTATAAGTGATATGATAATGAAACTTTACTACTTTACTTGTGACATGATGAACTTGGAAGGTCGAAATTAAAAGCTCAATGAATTTTAATGCAAATAGAGATTTATAACCGTAGCTCATAATTCACCTCTACTAGCGAAGAATCAAAAGTAGAGCTAAGGGTTCTATTGTAAGCTTTTCTTTGAAGGCGTTAGATTTATTTTCATGCTTATAAGTAGTATTTTAGATATTATAAATAACAGTTCTAGTAAACTTTTGTTTTCAGTAAAAGTGTCGTTATATTGAATCATGAGCTCTATGTAGAACTTGTAAGTAACTTAGCTTATAGCAGGAAAGAAGAATTTCTAAAGTAGAAGTCATGCTGGTGAAAGACCTATAGTATGGAGAGAATCTTGTTCTTTCTGACATAAACTTAAAATACTGTCATTGTTGCAAAACAAATAAAGAAAAGTTGCTTTACCTCGTAGTATCCTTGAACTCTATCAAGCAAATTTTACTCTAGCATTTTATATATGCTAAAGAAGTACATTTGGATTTAATGCTTTAACAAACTCCTACTTGTTCAAAAATTTACCTATTGAACCCATAAGATCCAGAAATTCAGCTGAGTTAGCAATTGCTAAGTAAGCCCCTGTTTAGAACATAACTTCTCACCTACTTGACAAAATCAAATCATTAGTGCAGCTAGAAGTAATTGAGTCTAGGTCATATACATAACATCTCAAAATTAAAGAGGTATTAGTTTTTATGTGTTTGAAGTTAATCACTACCTTTGTTAACTGTTTCATTTTTTTCCACTAGCCACTATTAGTTATCAAACTACGACATTAGACATTTTATATTACATTAAAAATTTAAAATTTTGTGAAAATTTTGGGTTTTGACACGTGGTATCAGAGCAAAGGTTCAAACACTAGGGCTTGATGAAGCTCAACTAGCTTATATGAAACAATGTATTTAATCATTTTGCTGATGTTGTTTTCTTTTAATGTTATTCAACAGAGAATTTTGTTTCTAAATTTTAACAATAGGTATGGAAAGACTGGAGGAATATGCAAAAGAGGAATCTCCCTTTACTGAACAGGAAAACTTACAAAGAGAACCTATACAAAAATACATAACCACTAATTCCTCAGAACTTTTACAAACAGTAAAAGAATTAAAATTTGAAATGGAATCTATTAAAAAGGAAAAATGAGAGGATCCTGAGAGCTTAGGAGGAGCTGAATCAGATCCTAATAGAAATATTTCATGCTCTGGGAAGGGGTAAAAGAGCTGATTCAGAATATATAAGTTACCAACACAAATATAAAAACACTAAATAGACTAAAAATGAAAGCAGCTCATCTTTAGAAGTATTTGGTGACCAACGTAATTTTTGTTCCACTAGTGATAGTAGTGATGACAATCAGTATACTAAAAAGAGAAAATATAAACCTTCTGAGGAAATTTCCGGGGGGTTTAAAAATATTAAACTGCCAACATTGAATGGAGAAACTGCGAAGGGGGAGGAAGCAGAATCCTGGTTATCCGGGATGAAGAAGTACTTCCAAATTTATAACTATTCTAACCAATTAAAGGCTAGAATGGCTATCTACAATATTTCAGGGAAGGATGATATATGGTGGAAATATTTAACGAGAGTGAAGGGAATAAGAGAGAAGAACTTAAATTGGAGTACCTTCAAGAAGTACTTTAAAAAAAAAAAATCTATCTGAGCAGTACTATGAAGATAAAAAGAAAAAATTCTATGAGCTTAAACTAGGTTCAATGACTATGAAAGATTTGAACAACAAGTTTTTACGTCTACTTAGGTATGTGCCTTACCTTGTAGATGAAAAATCAAAGGTACAACAATTCCTCAATTGTTTACCTTATCACATAAAGGATAGGATTGAGTATGACAATCCAAAAAGTCTGGAAGAAGCTATGAGGAAAGCCAATTTCTGTTATGAATAGAATCAGAAGAAGGAGAGCATGGTCAACTGGAAGAAAAAAAAAATCATTATGATCAAAAGAAGAAAGAGTTTGTGCCAAACTGGAATTCTAAAAATAATAAGGCCATAAATTTTCCTAACAATAATTTCCAAGGGAATAAGAATAATTCACCAAGCAATCAGAAAAATTCAAAGGGTAAAGAGTTTTCTAATAATCATGGTAATTACACAAAGAACTTTGAACACAAGGAACCCATAAAGTGCTGTGAGTGTAGTGGCCCACATTATTCCTCAGTATGTCCTAATCAAAAAAATATTGTTAGTAATATGCATACTATACAGGAGGAGATGACTGTTGGAGACTTAGCGAGGACTATGCCAAGAATCAATGTAGCCTTACAGAATCGACAAGCAAAATACCAGACTTCCATGGTGGAAGTAGAAGGTAAGATAAACCAAACCCCTATAGCTATTTTAATTGATCCAGGAGCTAGTATAAGTTATATTTCACCTAAATTGGTAGAAAAATGTAAGCTGCCTGTTGAAAAATTTGAAAGTTCTTAGGTGGTTCAGTTAGCCACTGGTGGAAAAAGGAAGGCAACTTGTTTTGTAAACAAATGTGCAGTAGTTATGGATCAATTTGAAACTGTTGTAGAGCTTAATATACTACCTCTTGGTTCTTACGACATACTAATCAGTATGGATTGGTTAGAACAACATAGGGTGATCTTAAACTGTTATGATAAAATGTTCACGTGTATAAATAATGATGGAAAACCAATAAGTGTAAAAGGAATCCCTAGAAAAACAACCTTAAGGTAGATCTCTTCTCTGCAGCTTAAGAGAGAAATTAGAAAAGGTTGTAAGGCTTATGCAGTAATAGTAACTAATGAAGAAAATTTAAATAATACAGAGACATTAAAATTAGAGGATGTACCAGTTTTAAAAGAATATGCAGATGTATTTCCGGAAGAAATTATGGAACTACCTCCAAAAAGGGAACTAGATTTTACCATTGAGCTGGTACCTGGTGCAGTAGCCAGCTCAAAGGCCCCTTATTGAATGAACATTCTTGAACTTAATGAACTTAAATCACAATTAAAATAAGTTATTGACAAGAATTATATATGACATAGTGTGTCTCCCTGAGGGACACCTGTCATCTTCGTTAAGAAAAATGAAGAAACCATGCAACTTTGCATAGATTACTGTCAATTGAATAAGATGACTATTAAAAATAGATACCCATTTCCTCACATAGATGATCTATTTGATCAATTATGGGGAGCCACGGTGTTTTCAAAAATTGATTTAAGGTTTGGATATCACCAAGTTAGGATTAAAGATGAAGACATCTTTAAAACAACTTTTAGGACTCGATATGGTCAATACAAGTTTATCGTCATGCCATTCAGGCTTACTAATTCCCCAGCTATTTTTATGTGTTTAATGAACAATGTAATGCATAAATATCTAGACAAATTTGTGGTCGTGTTTATCGACAACATATTAATCTATTTGAAATCTGAAGAAGAACATAAGGAACTATTATGGAGAGAAATTCCTATTGCATGGGGTACCACAATAGACAGCTTGACTCTAGAAATCAATCCTTTCCAATATGCAATAGAAATCAAATATCTAACACTAAAGGATCAAAACTCATACCTTATTCCGGCCGGTTGAAGTAGATCCCCATTGAGCTTTCCAACTTCAACTTAAATTGATGAATCACTTCATCAACAATAAGTAAACAAGGCAAGAATACTATATATATTGGTGTTATATCTACTCTATCATATATAATCAACAACGTATAAGCATTTGAAATAATCCATGGATAAACTATTCATTCAAACATACATTATTGGACAGGAAAATATATTTCTATTAATATAAAATTAGAGATTACAATGAATACAACCTCTATCGGCACGTCTGCGAATTGGAGAAACTGAATCCCCCACTTGGGCCTCCACCACCTCAATCCTCCATCTCTCGATAACAAGCTCACAAGCAAAAGGAAATCTTGGGAAGAAAACTAAAGTGCTCCAAGGGACCAAGGGATGCAGACTCAAGAATAAGTTCTGGCAACAATCGACTATAGTTTCTTTTCTCTCAATTCTCTTATGCCTTCAATGTATCCAAAGGGTTCCTTATATAGATTTTCAATGAGGTAATGAAAGGTCAAATCTGAGTGATCTCAAGGCATATGGAAGTCCAAGAGACAAGTGAGTTAGATCCATGTCAAGAAAAACTCCAAAAGGATTTAGATTTTTGTACACATCTCACTGTACGTGGTTTTAGAGGTCAACCGTGCGTATATAATTGATAAAGGGTTTAAAAGTCGCATATAACAATTTTCACATGTTTTTAGGGATGGTCTAGGAAACATCAAAGGATAAAAAATGGTCTAATGGGTCTCAGGAGTCTGCAGAGGGACACGGGAAGGCCATACAAGTGTGATTCACCTGGTGTGGTAAAATATGCTATAACAGATGCCCCCTAATGTGTGAGGTCAGAGGGGTCATACGATGGCCAAAATACATTATAAGTCCATCCTAGAAGTGGAGTGATGAATAATCCCAAATGGAATACCATCCACCTAATCAACATAGTACAATGATAGAACTCTGCATATAACTGCAAATACATATAGCAGTCCCAGATACATAAGAGTACAATGGCCATGAATAGGCATTATAAAAAATATGACATAAGTGGTCATCACCACGTACAATATACATAGATCATAATCTCCATGATGAATATATACAAAGGATCATGATCTCCATAATAGATGGAAATGTTTGACACACACTGGAATCAAGTCATAAGAGCCAAAATTTGATGAACACTAGCATGATCAAGGAGGTAGCATATAACAGATGCCACCAATATGGAAGGTCTTCTACACAAATCACTGCGAGTACAAGTCCTACTATGTGAATAGAGGTGTCGAGGTCGAACATAGTAGTCCATTGTCTTATTATTGATCATTTATGTATACCATTAACAGATGCGGGATCACCCACTAATAATGATAATGGGAATCAAGGTACTAGAGTGCCAACTGACAAGTGTGAATAGGTGTGTTGAGGTAGAACATTTGAGAGGATCCATCGATCAGGGGACATTGATGTATTCCCAAATACTATCAATGGTGAGAGAGCCTACCACTGATGACTGCAAGTCTCAAGGCACTCAAAAATGACTCTAGATTCCAATCCCAGAATAAAAGATCTGAAGTCGATGGGATGAAATCTTTTGGAAGTAGGGCATTAAGAAATCCCCCATCATCCAACACAAGGTACTCAGCAAAGCTGTATAATGTGGAAGGACTCGATCATAAGGTGCACGAACTAGTAACTGTACCGGGAATGGTCGACATGTGAAGTCAACATAACTAAGGAATGGCAGACTTAGGTTTCAAATTCCTTCGAACAAGAGCATAACGATGAATGGTGACTAAATAAAGGCAGCATAAACTCGATATACAAAACTAGGACATCTCTGCGACATAGGAGGAATTGACAGAGGCTCCATGGGGACTAGAAGCTTAACCAGTCGGTGGAGATAAACTCAGATAAAGGAGTACAGCTCCTAAAGCCAAACTATAAACCCAACCAGCGGTTGTTATATACAGTGCTCTGTTCGAAGGAGACACGACACGATAGCTTCCAAAGATAACATCTTTCCTTGTCTGGCTTTTTGGTTTTTTAATTTTTTTTTGGACTTCTTCAAATATTTAAAAAGCTTGAAAAATAATAAAACTGCTTTATAGTTACAAACTAGGAGGAGATGAGTGTCACATGGGAAAAAAAACTAGTTCTAGGTAGTGGAACATACCTATGATCAATGCCTGGATACACTCGGGGGAAAGTCCCCTCCCAGTAGAATAGGGAATCAAGCTGCAAAGGATATAAAAGATGGCTCTGCATGGCTAGACATGAGACAAGCTTGGGCTATATGGCTGAAACTCAAAGTCAAGAAAGTCAGCGTAAGGCTCAAGAAGGCAGGAAAAGCTCATGATAATGCAATTACAACTTGACAGAATGGAGTTCTGAGGGAAGTAGGCTAGCAAAGGATTAAGGGGAGTATGAGGCTCTTACGAAATGTCATGGAAATACTATACAATAGACTTCCGCACCCTAAGGGACAAAATGTCAGCATGGGCACCAAATGCAAAAGGGAGCTAACTAGGACACCCATGTATAAGAAAGCTCTACCATTCACATAGTTCGACTTCTAACAACAGCATGAAGTTTTCATGATACCATGGAATGGGTTCGTACCTAAGGTTAAGATGGAATGGTCATAAGGCAATGCATAAGTGCAAGTGGATGTGATATCCTAACATATATGCCAGTTCAAACATAATACCTGTGATAGGAACGAACAGATCAAAACCTTGGAGAGAGTATACAAAAATTGGACTCTACATGACAACCATTTTAGTCCAAAACAACCCAAAATAGTCAATAAAGAATCCAAACTATAGGATATAGGGAGAAATGATCATGACAACCACACCAAAAGGAAACAATGCAGTGAATGATGGGACATAAAAAGGGAAGTAAGGTGTAGACCCAACATTCACACATCCACCACCAACCCTGTGAGGTTTACCACTCGTGTAAATACCAAGTGAATGGAACAAAAATCCTCCATAAATTGTGTAGAGGATGGAATATGACCATTCCCAAATCTATGAGCACGGTAAGGGGTTGTGATGCCTCGAAGTCTGACACTAGGGTCCATACTAGGACCAAGGATGGGTGATAGGATACCATGCATGCCGAAAATAAAAGGACCCAAACTCCAGAGAGCATAAATATACTCAAGTAACCACAATATCAAAGGCCAACTAGTGCACAAAGAGCACACTCCTAAGAAAATATACATCCAAAACACAAGCAAACCAAGGGAAGGATATGTGACCTCCCGAATGTAGTAGGTATGTCTCCCCTAGGAGAGGCTCGAAACTCCCATACACTACAAGCGGAGGTATGTAACCAATTATAGTGGCCTCAGCTTCAACGCATAAAGCGACTGTGTTGTCCAACCTCTACCTTGCCAGGACACCTACAGAATAACCCCTACAAAGTACTGTTAGTTTTTCAACATATAAGCTAGCATTATGATCTTACGATATTTTCACTGAGAGAATAACAAGCACAACAATAAAACATAAGCACATCACAAGAGACAAGAGACACAAAGAGTTTTTCTTGGCGAAACCATAAAGGAGAAAACCCCGCAACTTCCTCAGAGATAGAGTCAGCACCAAAATAGTAAAAGCCCCAAAATAGTAAGTGATCTCCCAATAGCAGTAGTCTTCTTCTTGTCTAGTCCCAGTGTATTCCCTTCCTAACTAATGCACTACACTTGAGTGAGTGAGTGATGTGTGTGATAAATAGAGAGGCTCACTCTCTATTTATATTCTTTTGTTCACTTGAAGTGCACTCAATGATGTCATCCTTACTTAACAATTACTTATTAGAGACAACATCTCTATGAGTGTCTAATAACCCTAGTGCCACAAAACTGTGGGGACTTTAACTCTTACACAATCGGAGAGTTGCCCACTATGACTTGACATGACTTGTTTACATTATGAACCTCCCGATCGGAACATCGGGTCAAGAGAACATGACTCAAATACATAATAGATACATCCCAGAATAAGCATCGGGTTACAATACATAAGATACATAGATGAATACATTCTGAAGTTACAAATACATCAACACTCCCTCTTGACTAGGAAGGTGTTCTTTCGACACAATTTTCAGCATCGGTCTTCTTCTCTGTATCAACTAGATCATCTCGTCATCTGCATCTTAGGTATTCTGAGTCTTCAAGTCATCTTCGTATTCAAGTCATCTTAATCTTCAAGTAATCTTCGTCTTCAAGTCATCTTCATCTTCAAGTCATCTTCAAGTCATCGGATCTGGATCATCTCTCGATCTGGATCATCATGAGACATCATCACTGGATCTGGATCATCATTGCTGGATCATCATCATTAGATCTGTATCATCACTCGATCTGGATCATCATCACTGGATCTGGATCATCACTCGATTTGGATCATCACTGGTGCTATCTCTTGATTCTTCTCGTCATCGAAACCTCTACAGAGCCAGTCCTTTTTCATACTAGATGTATCATCTCATAGCTAGTCCTTTTTCATACCAGATGAGGAAACTACTCAAATCTAGTCCTTTTTCATACTAGATGAGTCTTCCCAGAGCTAGTCCTTTTTCATACTAGGTAGGGCATCACAGAGCTGGTCCTTTTTCATACCAGATGAGGCATCATAGAGCTGGTCCTTTTTCATACCAGATGTGGCAGCTACTCAGAGCTAGTCCTTTTTCATACTAGATAAGCCTCCACAGAGCCAGCCCTTTTTCATGCTAGATGTGTCATCTACACGGAACTAGTCCTTTTTCATACTAGATGTGTCCTCACAGAGCCATCCCTTTTGCATTCTATATGTGGCATCTACACAGAGCTGGTCCTTTTTCATGCTAGATGTGTCTTCACAGAGCCAACCCTTTTTCATGCTGGATGTGGCATCTACATAGAGCTCGTCCTTTTTCATACTAGATGTGTCTTCATAGAGCCAACCCTTTTTCATGCTGGATGTGGCATCTACACAGAGCTAGTCCTTTTTCATACTAGATGTGTCTTCACAGAGTCAACCCTTTTTCATGCTGGATGTGGCATCCACACATACCTAAAAATGGACAGAACCTATCCTCTCACCATGTCACAGCCCTTACATTTAACCATAGAAGGAACCAATCCTTTCACCATGTCGGAATGGCACTACACTTACATCTGATCATGGAAGGAACCAATCCTGTCACCATGTTAGAATGGCATAGTACGGACACATCAATTCCTTTTGGGAGGAGCCTCTGTTTGGAGAACACCCAGCTTCTCCCTGAAGTACTCAAACTTCACCTTAGCTAATGGCTTAGTCAACACATCAGCTATCTGTTCGTCCCTCACAACATACTAGAGCTTCACTGCTCCTCTCTGCACCATATCCCTGATATAGTGATACTTGATCTCAATATGCTTCGACTTGTCATGGAATACTGGATTCTCGGACAACTTTACACAGCTCTGGTTGTCATAGTATATACAAGTAGCATCTAACTAGAGATCAAACAAATCGGACAGTAGCTTCCTCAGCCATACTACCTCACAACTAGCTAAACAAACTACAACATACTCTGCTTCAGCTGTACTTAGTGCTACATAGGATTGATTCCTACCAAACCAAGAGATCACACCTGATCCCATACTGAAGCAACACCCTAAAGTACTCTTCCTGTCGATGGCACTGCCTGCCCAATCTGAATCAACATAACCCTCCAGGTTAATCTTTTGATTCGCATCATACTTGAGCCCATAATCAATTGTACCCTTCAGGTACCTCAGAATATGCTTTGCAGCAGTTAAGTGAACACTTCTCGGATCTGTCAAGTACTGGCTTAAGGTGTTTACAACAAAGCAAATGTCTGGTCTCGTGTTCGTCAGGTACATCAATGACCCAATCATCTGACGATACATCATAGCATCAACCAAGTCTGATGAAGCATCACTCAATAGTTTCAGGTTTGATGCCATAGGTGTGGTTAATGCCTTGCATTCCATCATCCCAAATCTCCTTAGGATCTCTACTGCATACTTTCCTTGTCCAAGAAAGATTCCATCTGTAGTTTGCCACACCTCCATACCTAGGAAATAGTGCATCATTCCCAAGTGCTTCATCTCAAACTCAGCAACAAGATTTCTCTTTTTATTAGCAATAAACCCATTCCTACCTATCACAAACAGATCATCTACATATAGTAGGAGTATCATCGGGTTTCCACCTTCCACCTTGTAGTAAAGGTTGGAATCTGCTTTACTCTTACTAAATCCCAAACTAGATAGAAAGCTGTCAGTTCTGCCGTACCAGGTCTTGGGTTCCTGTTTCAAACCATACAGGGCTTTCTTCAATCTGCATACATGAGACTCTCTGTCATGTGTCTCAAAACCGAGTGGTTGTTCTACATACACTTCCTCTTCTTCTACACCATTTAGGAAAGAAGTCGTGACATCCATTTGGTGTATCTTCCATTTCATCACTGCAGCCAGAGAAAGTACTGTTCTGATGGAAGTGTATCTGGATACAGGTGCAAAGGTTTCTTCATAGTCTATTCCTTCTTTCTGACAAAAACCCCGAGCTACAAATCTTGCCTTATATTTTTCAATGCTACCGTCTGCAGCATGCTTGATCTTGTAGATCCATTTGGAAGTTACAACTGACTTCCCTTCTGGTCTTGGGACAACATCCCAAACGTCATTCTTCATGATTGATTGATATTATTTGATCATAGCATCCTTCCATTCTTTCTGATCTACTGCCTCTTCATAACTGGAAGGTTCTTTATCAATGAAATCACATAGTAAGGCTACATACCCGGAGCAAGATCTGGTCCTCTTTCTTTCTCTATGATTCTCTTCTGGAGCCCCATATTTTTCTGCACCTTGGATAAGTTCACGTACCCAAGCAAGTTTCCTCTTATGAGGATTCTTCTCCAGAGGTGGATCTACAGGTCTTTGTGGTTCCTCGAAATCTCGATCTTCTTCTTAAGCTTCTTCGTTCATGATTGTATCATGAATTCTGGGTACTTCTGCTTATGTTTCTTCAGAATATTCAGCAGGTCTCTTTCTGGATTTTTTGTAAGCTGTATCTTCATCAAATGTCACATCCCTGCTGATGTCAATCTTCTTGTACCCTGGGAAATAGATTCTATAAGCCTTCGAGCTTTCAAAGTATCCCACAAATATTCCCTTCCTTCCTGAAGGATCTAATTTTGTTCTCTTCTCTTTTGGAATGTGTATGTACATGGGACAACAGAATATTCTGAGATGGCTAACTTCTAGTTTCTTGCGGGAGAAGACTTCTTCAGGGGTCTTGTTCTTGAGTACTCTATGTGGAGTATGGTTCTGTACATACACTACTGTTCTAGTAGCTTCTGCCCAAAGTTTCATAGGTAGATCTTGATCATGAAGCATAGCTCTTGTAGCTTCCATGATAGTTCTATTCTTTTGTTCCACAACTCCATTCTGCTATGGATTATAAGGAGTGGACAACTCCCTCTTAATCCCTGATTCTTTGCATAGCTCTTTGAATTCATTCGAAGTGAATTCTCCGCCATTATCTAATCGAAGAGTCTTGATCTTATTTTCAGTATGGTTCTTGATCAAGGATTTGAATTTCTTGAACTTACTGAATACTTCATCTTTGTTCTTTATAAAGTAAATCCATGTCTTTATAGAAAAATCATCAATAAAAGAAACATAGTATGCATACCCGCTTAGTGAGTTGGATGACATAGGACCACATACATCGAAGTGGGTGATTTCTAGAATACCTTTGGCTTTTGTTTCGCTGCTGGGAAATGTCTTCTTTGTATTATTCCCTTTCGAACATCCTTTGCAAACTCCATCACGTTTTTCTTGGAATTCTGGAAGACCTTCAACAACTTTGCTTGCAATAGGTAGTGCTCTATAATGCACATGTGTAAGCCTTCTATGCCAAAGCTCATTTGGCTCTACTATGTCATGGATCAAGGCTTGTTCTGGATGACCCTTCAATTTGTACAAGCCTCCTTCTTGTTCTCCAATCACTACTGCATCATCGATAGTCTTTCCTTTTGACCACATAATGACTTAACCATCTATGAATGCAACCCGCATTCCTTTTGCATCCAATGCTGAAATGGAGAGAAGATTCTTCTTGAGTCCTAGAACAAACAATACTTCTTTCATTGTTAGAAACTTACCAGAGTCTAGTTTATATGAATATTCCCCACTACCTTTTATTGGATATTGGTAGTCATCTCCTAGCTTCACCTTGTGAGGTGATTCATGTTCTGATAGTCTTACAAAGGATTCCTTGAATCCCGTCATATGTTTGGAAGCCCCACTGTGTATAAGCCAATCATCAATACCATGAGTAATGTTACCTGTGAGAGCGGAGATTAGAACATATTCATCCTCGCTTGAAGAATCTTCACTTTCATATCTGGATCTCTTCTTGGATGGTTCATCATCCTCTGCAGCATGAGCATGATGTCTTCTTTTGTTCCCCTTCTTCTTATGAGAGTGTCTCTTGTTCTTAGGACAGTATTTTGCAAAGTGTCCCATCTCATCACATGTATAACATCTTAATTTTGATATGCCTCTTCTGAGATGAGAATCCTTACCTTTGGAGTAATGAGGTCTTCTTCTTCTTTTCTTGTAGTGGGTTGTGAGGTCTTGGTCTTCACTTCCCATCTTCTTTCTAGCATAGATTCCTTGGATGAAAGCATCTCATGACCTAGGAAGGCCATTCAAAGTAGTCATCATAATATCTACATTTTCCACTTCTTCATCAACAACTTCTAATTGTTCCTTGATCTGAGAAACCCTTGTAAAGTAATACTGAATAATCTCATCATTCTGGATCTTCACATTCTTCAATTGGTTTCTCAAGGTCATCTTCCTGTTAATGTTCTTCCCTTCAAACAATTTGGTTAGGGCATCAAACATAGCTTTAGGTGTCTTAAGATATGATACCTGTGGTATGAGATGATCCTTTATAGAATCAGCAATGATCCTCTTTGCCATAACCATCTTCTTCTTATGCAAGGCCTCAGCCTCATCTCCCTCTGGAACAGGAACCTCCTCATTGATATAGGATTCTAATTCATTCTCTTCCAGGACCAGGGAGATCCTATACTTCCAAGATCAGAAGTTTTCAGCTCCCTCAGGCTTTTCATCAAGATTGGTATGATGAAACATCTTTAAATGAGAACCTAAAATGGAAATACAAAAGATTTTAGATCTTACCAGGTTCAAGATGTCGGATCTGAAACTTGAGCTGAAATCCTGCAGAGCTGGTTCAGGAGAAAATTAGGGTTTTTCTTTTTTGGAGTTCTGTCCACCCAAATGCCTTGAAATTTGTCCCAAACTTCGATTTTTGGGAGGAGATCAATCCAAGCCTGGGCTCACTGAAAAATTCCTCTTTTGTAAAACTGAAAAACCTCAGAACTGGATTTTGCTTCGACAGAAATATGCACCTTAAGTAGGAGAGTTATTCCACCTTACTTTTGCTGAAAATCTGTGGAGGAAGATCCACAAACTAGGAATCCCTAGTTCCCACAGCTGCACAGTGTCTTCTTCTCAGGTTAGCTCTAATACCATGTTAGTTTTTCAACATATAAGCTAGCATTATGATCTTAGGATCTTTTCACTGAGAGAATAACAATCACAACAATAAAACATAAGCACATCACAAGAGACAAGAGACACAAAGATTTTTTCTTAGGGAAACCATAAAGGAGAAAACCCTGCAACTTTCTCAGAGACAGAATCAGCACCAAAATAGTAAAATCCCCTAAATAGTAAGTGATCTCCCAACAACAGTATTCTTGTTCTTGTCTAGTCCCAATGTATTTCCTTCATCACTAATGCACTACACTTGAGTGAGTGAGTGATGTGTGTGATAAATAGAGAGGCTCACTCTCTATTTATATTCTTTCGTTCACTTGAAGTGCACTCAATCATGTCGGCCTTACTTAACAATCACTTACTAGAGCCGACATCTTTATGAGTGTCTAATAACCCTAGTGCCCTAGAACTGTGGGGACTTTAACTCTTACGCAATCGAAGAGTTACCCACTATGACTTGACATGACTTGTTTATATTATGAACCTCCCGATTAGAACATCGGGGAAAGACAACATGACTCAAATACATAATAGATACATACCGGAATAAACATCGGGTTACAATACATAAGATACATAGATGAATACATTCTAAAGTTACAAATACATAAACAAGTACCCCCTCGATAACCTAGGTAAGGAAACTAAGGTCACCTCAATTTAATCAATGCTCAGGCGGACAGTTGTAGGCGGGATTGACCGTATGGGTAGGGTAGAAAAGCCCAAAAATCTTAAAAGAGCCCCCAGATACAAATACAATCCTGGAAATATCTTCGGTGCTACTCAGTTATGACTAGGGGTCATCCCAATCAATAACCACTCACACTTCCTTGTTCTTAACTCCCTTGTAAGAGGAGGATCCTGAGAAACACTAATTATACCAAGGAATTTCACACTGTCACCTAGACAGCCACATACATGTTGTTTATTGGTCTTGGAGAATTTACTCACAATGAACTATTCCAAGACCCTAAAACCTAATCTTGTTGGTGTAGCCTATAAAGGAAAAAAGATTAATCCATTTTAATTAAGCATTGATTTTATTTGGCTATAATTACTCAAATGGAAATGGTCGTGCAACTAATGACATTATGAATTGACAGTGAAATAAATATGCACACCATAATAAACAATGCTAAGTGCAATATTTGTCAAATGAAAAATAGGGTATGCCACTACTTGAGATGCATAAAACATCATTCCTTCGATGTCAATGCAATCATTCCTATATGAAATCCTAAATACAACTCTCATCTGAGCAATTCAATGCAAGTACCTCCTCAAATCCATATGCAAAAAATGCAACTACCTTGTATTTTTCAATATAAAAGAATGAAAAATGCAATAAAATTCATCTAAAACACTCAGTCTCTGCAGCAAGTGTAAAACACAAGCCCAGCAAGACACTGAGACAAAAAAGAGTAATGCACTAATAGAAAAAAAAAGGATAAATGACTAAAAATACTTTCAAAGAAAAATCAATGAAAAAGCGGTCTGTGGTCACAAAAGAAGCATCCAACATACAACATCAGACCCAAGGAAGACCCAACCACACTCACAACCCACCCACCAACTTCCCACAACATCAAACTCACTAAAAGGGAGGATGTACATGACTATTTAAATAACAACTACGTATATACGTGACTTTTGGCCAAAAATCTAAATGTGTACATGGATTTTGGCAAAAAACGTGCACGTATACAAGACTTTTGGTGCAAAATCCATGTATGTACGTGAATTTTGGCCAAAAAATTGTGTATACAGAGAAATCAGTGTTAAAAAGAAGGCCAAGGGTTAAACCAATAAAGGGGAGTGTCAATGGATGAACATACTATAAAATGCAACACAAAAACAAGGAGAAACAAAGAGCAAGCCAAGAATTTCAAGCACATTATGCCCCCACACCCCAAAGAAAAACAAGGAACATCCCCAGCGGAGTCGCCAATTCTGTTACAGAGAGAAATTCCTATGGCTTGGGATACCACAACAGACATCTTGACTCCAGAAATCAATCCTTTCCAATATGCAAGAGAAATCAAATATCTAACACTAAAGGATCAAAACTCGTACCTTATTTCGGATGGTTGAAGTAGATCCCTGTTGAGCTTTCCAACTTTAGGTTGAATTGATGAATCACTTCCTCAACAATAAGTAAAAAAGACAACGATACTATATATATTGGCGTTAGATCTACTATAGCATATATAATCAACAACGTATAAGCATTTGAAATCATCCATGGATAAAATATTCATTCAAGCATACGTTATTGGAGAGGAAAATATATTTCTATTAATATAAAATCAAAGATTACAATGAATACAACCTCTATTAGCACGTTTGCGAATCAGAGAAACTGAATCCCCCACTTGGGCCTCCACCACCTCAATCCTCCATCTCTCGATAGCAAGCTCACAAGCGAAAGGCAAGCTTGGGAAGAACACTAAAGTGCTCCAAAGGACAAAGGGATGCAGACTCAAGCACAAGTTCCGTCAACAATGGACTATAGTTTCTTTGCTCTCAATTCTCTCAATTCTCTTATCCAAAGGGTTCCTTATATAGTTTTTCAATGAGGTAATGAAAGGTCAAATCCGAGTGATATCAAGGCATATGGAAGGCTAGGAGACAAGTGAGTCAAATCCATGTCAAGGAAAACTCCAAAAAAATTTGGATTTTTGTACAGATCCTAATGTACACGGTTTTAGAGGTCAAACCCGCGTATATATGTGATAAATAGTTTAAAAGTCGTGTATAGCAATTTTCACATGTTTCTAGGAATGGTCTATGAAACATCAAAGGACAAAAAATGGTCCACGGGGTCTAAGGAGTCTGCAGAGGGACAGGGGAAGGCCATACAAGTGTGATTCACATGGTGTTGTAAAATGTGCTATAACAACAACATTTAAAAATTGTTTTGCAAGAGTTACGAAATCATCAAACCTTTGCAAAGTTTAGTAAATGTGATTTCTTTAAGGATAAAATCCAGTACTTAGGTCATATGGTGAATAAGGAAGCGATTTCGGTGGATCCCAAAAAGATAAAGGCAATTGAATATTGGCCAGTTCCTAAAGATGTAACTGATGTTCGATCCTTCATGGGAATTACCAGTTATTACCAGAGGTTCATTGAAGGGTTTTCAAGAATCACGAATCCGATGACTTTTTTGCAGAATAAAGGAAAGAAATTTGATTGGAACTATAAATGCGATGATAGTTTTAAAAAGTTAAAAACTTTATTAACCAGCACACCTATTTTAAGAATAACTAATCCAAATAAAGAGTTTTTAGTGTGTACTGACACCTACAATGATGGTTTAGGCAGAGTATTGACTCAAGAAGGGCATGCAATTCCCTATGAGTCTAGGAAATTAAAAGGTCATGAAAATAATTATGCAACTTATGATCTGGAATTAGATGCTGTTATACATGCTCTAAAGATGTGGCATCATCATCTGATTGAAAGAAAATTTATTCTAATGACTGATAATAAATGACTAAAACATCTGTTAGATCAACCTAATCTAAATGCTAGACAAGCTAGGTGGCTAGGTTTTCTAAGTGAGTACAATTTTGAAATTCAACACATTAAAGGAAAGAAAAATAAAGTTGTTGATGCATTAAGTAGAAATGAAAGGCTGAACTTTATAGCAATTATCAGTACTTATACAACAGATCTAGATGAACATCTTAAAGCAAGGGTAGAACAAGATGAAATTTACCAAAATCTACAAGCAAAAACGAAAGAAAATCCAACAGAAAGCTTAAGTAAAGGGTACAGTTTGAATGAAACAGGATTTTTACTGTATAAAGACAAAATGAATGTACTTAATGTACCTAAAGTTAACTTATTAATTTTAGATGAAATCCATAAAATTCCATACTCAGGCCATCCAAGTTATCAAAAGACTATAACCATGTTAAGAAAAGAATATTTTTGGCCAAACAGGAAGACTGAACTCCCAGAATATATCGCTATGTGTTTTGAATGTCAGCAAGTGAAAATTGAACAACAACACCCAGCTGGATTACTTTAGCCATTGCCCATTCCTAGCTGGAAATGGGAGATAATTAGTCTCGATTTTGTTATCGAACTGCCTAAAAATCAGAATTTAAATGATTCTATCATGGTAGTGGTCAATAAATTAAGTAAAGTAGCCCACTTTATACCCGTTAAAACTATGTATAAAGCTGCAAACATAGCTAATATCTTTCTAAAGAAAATTTTTCGACTACATGGGATATCGAAAGTTATAATATCAGATAGAGACCCTAAATTTACAGGTAACGTTTGGATATATCTGTTTAAAGGATTAAACACTACACTAAATTTTAGTACTTCGTTCCATCCTCAAAGTGATGGACAAACTGAAAGAGTAAACCAAGTACTAGAAGATTTACTAAGAATGTATATGAAAGACCAACCATGTAAATGGGAGAATTATTTGCATCTGGTAGAATTTGCTTATAATAATAATTACCAAGCATCATCCAGATTTAGTCCTTTCAAATTTTTGTATGGAAGAAAATGTAATACTCCTATCTCTTGGAGTAATCCAGTCGACATATTGGTATTAGGTCCTGAACTATTGAATGAAATGGAAGAAATTGTAAAGCAGGTATAAGGTAATCTGAAAATTGCGCAAGATCGACAGAAAAGTCAAGCAAACCTTAAAAGAACTCCAAAGGAGTTTTAGGTAGGTGAACATGTGTTCATCAAGGTGAGACCCATAAAGAGTTCTCTGAGGTTGGGTAGTTGTGCAAAACTAGCACCTCGTTACTGTGGACCATTTGAAATACTATCCAGGATTGGACAAGTAGCTTATCAATTGGCATTACCACATAATTTAAGAGTTCATAATGTTTTTCACATTTCTGTATTAAGAAAATATGTTCGTAATGCTATTGATGTTGTTAAGTAGAATGATGTACAGGTGGAACCAGAAGGAGATTTTCTGGTGGAACCAGACTGTATCCTTGGGCGAAGGGAGATCACACTTCGAAACTGCACCATTGGTCAGGTGAAGGTGCAATGGAAGCACATTAGTCCAGAGGAAGCCACTAGGGAATTGGAATGTAATATGCCAGATGCATATCCAATTCTGTTCCAGGGGAATTTTGAGGATGAAGAATAAATAACATCGAGGACTATGTTATAATTTAATGGGGTCTGTATGTCACATGCCCCAATTTTGCAAAACAATTTTATATTATTCGAAGACAATATGTTAAATTTTATGCTAAGTTGTAATTGATGAACCAATGGGGTTAAGGATATTTAATGTCAATTCTGAATATTTTATTTATAAATAAATAAAGGAGACAACAGCTTAGGAGAGCTGTTAAAAGAGTGTTTACTAATCAAATTGGTGGAGGAGAATCTGTGGAGAGCAAACTAACATGTGGCAGCATCCTCAAACCACTTCCAACTGTTGGAGGTGGAAACCTCCCTACATTTGGGGTCATGAAGAGAGCTGGGGGCTACTCATTCTAGAGAAGCGATTATTCAGGTTGAATGAATATACTTCAGAGAAATTCAATGGAAGGGAGATATGAAAAGTGCTTGAAGGTATAACTGCTGATTAATCTAGTTGCATCTTTTAAGCTGAAGATCATAGTGCTGAGAGTAGAGTATTTTACTGAGTTATTGAACTACTAAAGTTGACAGAAGGTTCTACTGTTTGCATTCTCCACCAGTTCTCAGCCAAAAAAGACCAGGAACACGCTCGAGAGTCCTGAGGAAGTGTTGTTTGAGTGCTCTCCAGGAGATTGGTAGGGAGGAACAGCCTCCTAAAGCTGTTGTCGTCTTTCCTCAACAGGTTCTATGTTATTTTGTTTTATTGTGTTAGTTAAATAAATCTTAGTTTGAATGGTATATGAATGTTAAAACTTAGTTTGTGAAATGTTAGAATTAGTATTCTTATTAGATTGTTAAAAAAAAGAAATTGATTTAGAAAATAATGTGTTAGAATGAAAATAAATTTCTAGACTGTGTTTTTCCACACCTGAAAACCAGGTCATACTCTAGCACAGTTAGCATGCTTTAAATAGATTAAAGAAGTTCATGAGAGAATGAAATATTAGATAGAATTATGTATCTGTAGATAGGAGAGTAATTTATTCAATGTTTAAATTAGTATGAAAAAAACAGTGTTATGGTTTAATTATGTTTACTGTTTTACTGAGTATAACGAAATAAAAATGTTAGAAAAGAGACAGTAAAACTACACTAGAGTTATAATAAAAAGTATACGCATATAACTAAAGTTTATATAAGATACAGTTAGGTATATAAATAAGGTATTAACCACACAATGTATCCCTTAAATCTATTATCATAAACTATTATTTAATGTAAGCTAGAATAGAGTTATGTTACAAACCATCTACTTTAAAAAACTAAACAGAGTAACAAAGTTATTATTCTAATCTTTACAAAGTTCTGAATAGTTTCTAAGTTACAGAATAGTAAACAAATTCAAATATAACTGTAAACATTAAATATAACAAAACTAAGAAATTACTTAAACGGGAAATAATTATAATTACCACATAATTATAAAACGTGTGCAAGATAAACGTGAGGGTCGAAACCCTAGTTTTTCTTTAATCGTTTTATAAAAAAATTTATAAAAGTTTTAAACGTATACTATAATAAGTGAGTAAACAAATTAAAATAGAAAAACTATAAGTTATACATTAGACTGATTACAGTCTTATCTCAAGAACTTATAGTATATATATAAACTCTTTTATTTGTGCAAATACTTCATAGATAAGTTAAATAACATCATTACTCTTGTAATAATGAAATAGAAATAAAGAGAGACCAATGCACAATTAATAAATTTAAGAACATATCTATACAAGGGTTCTCTTCGAGTAAACCCTACTATTCTATCCTAACTCATAAGTATAAATTTAAAAACTTACTTTACGACTCAGCTAGAGTCATCACAATAACTTAATTTATTTACAAGAGAAATCTTTAAGAGCAAATCTACTTCACTCATAGTGAAGAAGAACATATTTAACAACAAATCTACTTCACTCATAGTGAAGAAGAACAACCTCATTTACAGTAATATCTTTTATAAAACAAATTATAAATTAACATAATATTCGAGACTCAAGTTAATTAAAAACCATGAGTACAAGAGCAATCTCCACATTTTAAGAAACATGGTATGATATTACTTATCCATAAGGTTGTAAATCCTTTTTACAAGTCAAGAAAAGCTAAATACAAGTCACGGCATATAAGTCGAAGCTACCGTGCAACATGCAAGGGTTTTAATAATAAAAACTAAGTAATAACTAAAACTAAACATCTAAACAATGGAGGAACTAAACCTATGCTTCCTTTCCAACTGTAACCCTTATCCTTTAACCATTGCAAGCAGGGAGATGCCATGTTAAACTGAGGCTTACCTATTTTGGCCATGGAGTCAACTACCGTTGGAGAGGTTTCTTCCAAGCCCGACGCTGACTATAACCTGCATTAACATGATCAATTACATTTAGTTAGATACTATACTTCTAATACTAAACTGTAATTTGAATTTTAAAACAATAGCAGGGTGAAAACCTTTACCTGAAGACGAAGAAATCTAGAGCCGAGGAGGTAACCAAACCAATACGAGGACTGGATGTTGGAGAAACAAACCCTCATCTCAAACCTGAGAGAGGTAACAAGGTTCTTATTATAGTTTACACCAATGAAGAAGCAAACCATTAGCAGAGACAGGGGTAACACTATGCCCAGCTCTCTAAACAACTGGCAGAGATAAGAAAATCACCCTCATGGTGTTCCTAAGCTTCGAGAATGAAACCACGAATACAAGTAGTGAACTCTTTAACTTTGCACAACGATATAGCACTATACTACGAAGATAAGGACTCTCATATGCTGAACGAGCGAGCCTCTCATGGTCGTGAAGAAAACTAGGCAATGCAGAGCCAAAACCTCGAAGGAAATGAGGAGGATAGGGTTTTCTGGTGGGTTTTTAAATCAACTATTGCATGGTGGAGGCTGCTCCACATGCCCACCGAATATTTAGTCAACAGTGGGTCGAATAGTATAGTTATTGTGCACTATCAAAAAAACCAAATTATTGCCAATACTTTATATGCTGACTAGAATGATAATGTTTTAGCATAGTATCTTTTTCAATTATGCTAACATTGCAATCAACCTCTCGGTGAAATCAATTATTCATTATCACTATTAAAACATGGTATTTAATAAATCATTCTTATCATTGCTTTTCAATATCACTATAATCTTTCAATGATGGAAACGTATATAAACTATTATCAATTGTATTTGATAACTTTAAGATCCATTATTGGTAAAAGTATGCATGTGGAAAATCAATATTGGAGTTATGCTTTTGAACATTGTCACTAGCACTTCTAATGAGTCTTCTTACAAATTTTTTATTAAATAAAAACAATGCTATGTTTGAGTTAGGGTTATGTAAAATCAAATCTCAGAAGGGAAATATCCTAGATTCACTTTTAGTAAGTAAAAGATAGGGAGCGCCTTTTACACAAGCATGACTCTACAATCGCCATAAGTCGACAGTGATATAGACAACATTATGGTGGGAAGACTCCTTGGAATTTAGTAATCTTTTTGGTTTCCATAAAGGACCCAACTCTTCTTAAACGAGGCCAATAATTAAATCACACTTGGTATTTACAAGGTGGTAAGTCTATCTAAAGTTAAGACAAAAAATACTTAGTATTATTATAAGTGATATGATAATGAAATTTTACTACTTTACTTGTGACATGATGAACTTGGAAGGTCAAAATTAAAAGCTCAATAACTTTTAATGCAAATAAACATTTATAACCGTAGCTCAAGATTCATCTCTACTAGGGTAGAATCAAAAGTAGAGCTAAGGGTTCTATTGTAAGCTTTTATTTGAAGGCCTTAGATTTGTTTTCATGCTTATAAGCAGTGTTTTAGATATTAGAAATAACAATGGAAGTAAATTCTTGTTTTCAGTAAAAGTGTTGTTATATTGAATCATGAGCTCTATGTAGAACTTGTAAGTAACTTAGCTTATAGCTGGAAGGAAGAATTAATGAAGTAGAAGTCATGCTGGTGAAAGAATCTTGGTCTTTACGACATAAACTTAAAATACTGTCATTGTTGCAAAACAAATAAAGAAAAGTTACTATACCTCGTAGTATCCTTGAACTCTATTAAGCAAATTTTACTTTAGCATTTTATATATGCTAAATAAGTACATCTGGATTTAACGCTTTAAGCCCCACTTTAGAACATAACTTCTCACCTACTTCACAAAATCAAATCATTAGTACAGCTAGAAGTAATTGAATGCAAGTCATATACATAACATCTCAAAATTAAAGAGGTATTAGTTTTTATGTGTTTGAAGTTAATCACTACCTTTGTTAAATGTTTCATTTTTTTCCGCTAGCCGCTAATAGTTATCAAACTACTACATTAGACATTTTATATTACATTAAATTTTTTTAATTTATGTGAACATTTAGGGTTTTGACACAATGAATGAGAAGATAATGTTTGTATGTCTCTAGCCATACCGTCTTGGAAAAAATTGACCAAACTAGGATCACCTTGGCCACCGTGCATTAATGACAATAATGTGGACTCCCAATGGGAACCAAGGATTGAGCAAGGGCCCACAATGGGGCTTCTCCTTGTCAAATCTATTTAAATAGGTTGGGAAATAGAGGATGGTTACTTAAAATGGTTGCATATTTAAACAACTCTATTATAGATGTATATAATGAACATATATTAAATGTAAATAAACTTAAAGATTAAGCATATGTATTTTTTCTTATAATATTATAATTTCAATATATATATATATATAAATTATTTATCCTCGTGAATGTACCCAAAAATCAATTCACTTCTATATTGTTAAGCATGTACTCGAGAATCTATCCCAAATAAATCATAGTCAACTTTGGTATGTACTCAAGAATCAATCCAGAATTAATCAGAGTAAACATTAAATGCAGGTACTCAAAAATCAATCGAGAATCAGGCATAACCAACAGTAACTACATTAGTCAACATTCTCAAGAATCAATCCAGATTCCAGAATAAATCACAGTCAACCTTTAATAACATTACATAAAGTGTATTATACTTTCAAAAGATCTTTTAATTAACATAGAGATTTATAGGAAATCTTTGTAAGGGTACATGTGGGTCTGATTATGGGATGAGAAGTCCAAAACCTTGTCAAGTAACTTCATGGAATCTCGGGCGGTCGCTGTATCGTCAACGTCTATATTTCTCTTGTGGGAAGATCAGAATCGAACAGAATAAAGCTAAAAGTCCACATGGCTGCTTAACAAACAATAGAGGCAGAATAAGTGATCGAACAAAATCATGTCTTCGCCCTGGATAGCGAGGATATGGTGTGCTATGTAACCCAGAGGATACTAGAATTTTAAAGTTGTCTATACTGTAGACAGATAGTCACCAAAGCTTTATATGGGATCTGCGTCTTGGGAGAATAATTAATAAACATTTAACTTTACAAATAGAGTATCGCAAAAATTGTGAATATATAGCGCATAAGCTGCGGCGAAGAAGGTACGGGAACTCTAAGAGAAGTTTCAGAAATCGTCTGCGAGGTGAAATACAGAAGGATTTGCTCTCAATCGATAATACCCAAGCCTATTAGGGTAAAGGCTCTTTTCGCTTCTCGTGTATTTGAATATGAGATAATCTATTCATGAATTTCTGTTTGAGGGTATGATTTTTTTTTCGCTTCTCGTGTATTTGAATATGAGATAATCTATTCATGAATTTCTGTTTGAGGGTATGATTTTTCTATCTTGCAGAAACAAATGGTTATTCCAGTTCTGCTCAGTCTTCGGAGATAATATGAAACCGATAAAGCAAAGGTGGTTCGACAATATTTAGCAATAAAATGTCTGAGAGAAGAGGACATATGCAATCAATTCATTCAATTGATTTGCAACCGTCAAGCTTACCAGCAGTGAAAATAGAGCAGCCAGGTGGGTCAGATCAGCTTCTGATCAGGGTCCTCACTCCCAAACGTTCTACTGATCTTACCTCAAAATTGTTTGAGGTACTGGAAGAGGAAAATCTGGACGTTCTTCATTCCCATAAATCCTGCAGTAAAGAGAAAATTCTTCATAGTATCAGAGTTAAGGTAATACATATAACTGCAGATTCTTTTGTCCTCTGACTAGTCATAGTCATTGTCATATTGTGTGAGTCATTCTCATACTTTCTTCACATAGTAAATCAATTAAGGATAATTTAGGGTTAGTTAGGATCAATTTTATTGGGAAATTTTTCATTGGAGATTTTTGTCATTCTATTTATTCATGTAAATCTATTACTACTTTCATTATTTTGTTTTGCTGTTAATGTGAGTTTTTCTGGACTATTGAGGAACAATTACGCAAATTAATTTAGAAATAATTTTGTTGGAAACTTGTCATTGTTATCCACAAATATGTAGAAAAGAATCCTTTAAATTTCTATTAAATATGGAAGTTACGTTCTTCAACAAGGGCTGGAAAACAATAATTTTCCATAATCACTTATCCGCAACACCGTACTATAGTGTACAAAGTAGCCGTAATTTGATATTGCATGCTTAATGACGTAATAAATTCAGGCTGATGATGGTTTGTGATATAATTTACTGTTTCTATTACAGATACCGATGCCATCTCAGCTAGATATAGACGCTCTGAAACGCAAACTCAACAGTTGGGCTGCTAACCGAGCAGAATAGAATCAGAAGAAGCTTTGAAATTTGATTGGAATCTCTGTAAAAATGGCAAGACGTCCATGACCACGAGTGTGTTTCTTAATAGAATAATCCTTTATGAGTTTCTAATATAATAGTCCTTTTTTCTTTAATTTAATATAGCGCCATATTCTCATGATACTCCACGTTTACGAGTTTATAGTAGAATAATCCTCTTTATTAGTTTAATATGTAATGAAACAATAGGAGAAATAGGAATCGACCGAAAACGTAAATGAGGCATTTATTACAAACTGGAAACCATGTTTTAATAGTTGAGATTGAGTTGGAAGCCATGTTTTAATAATTGAGATTGTTTTAATAATTCAGATTGAGTTGTATTTATAGATGAAAAATTATATGAAGAAAAGCTTCAAGAAGATTTGATAGAATTTTCTTCTGTCGATGAAAGTGAAATGTTTCAACTGCTGTATTTATTGCTGCTTCATTTATTGCTTCTTCTGGAACTGTATTCAACAATATTTTCTAACACATTATTATTTTTAAGCCTCTCAATGTTTATTAGGTTAAAGGAGTATTTATGCATGATCAAATTCCAATAAGTCGACATGGTTAAACATTTATACAAGAGTCGATTATAACATTGACACATGAAAATATATATAAAAAATGTATTATATTTTTAAAATATCTTTTAATCCGTGTAAAGATATAAAACCAAATTGTATTATATACCAAATTTTTAAAATATCTTTTAATCCGTGTAAAGATACAAAACCAAAATGTATTATATACCTAATAGTTAACTTAAGCTTGGATTCCAAGAGACTGACATAATTATGAGTATTTCAATTCCCTAGGTTATTATCCTAGACTCAACTAAATGAACTGATATCTACGAAGGTTAACAAACACAACAAAGTATAGCTTGTCTTAACACTTGCACACAAAGAGACAACAAACCTTCCTCAAATACTTTTTGAGCAATTGAATGACAAACCAAATGTCAAATATGGAACGTAGACAAGCAATCCTAATTGACCTGTCAATAAATTAAACACCCTTTACACTAATGCAAACCGGTTCAAAGGCAATTGAATTGAGACGAGGTGGACGGAAGAAATAATAAATCTTTATCACAAGTGATGATATATATATATATATATATATATATATATATATATAATTGTGATGTTGACANCCCTATCTCAATCTCTTTGCAACTTTGTGACACACGTACTACTCCCAAACTTTTAATTTTCCCTCACATATAGGGAAAAGACCATAAGATAAGATTAAAAGGTAGAAGGAAAGATCACTCAATGTCAAGTGTCTCTCGAGTGGAAATCAATTGTAGAAACTTAAGAATTAGTGAAGTTATTCCAATATCACAACCTAGGTGTTCTCTCTTTTCAATCTCCTCCTCATCCTTTCCATAAGTGCAGTTTTATTGAGTATCTATCATAGTTAGGTTGGTTTGGAGGTCATTTCTAGTGAAGAACTCCACTTGTAACTCTAAGATTTAATGAAAAGTTTGTATTTTTTTTTTGTATTTTTCAAGGCTTATGCATCTTTTCATAAGAGAAAGTGCATGGCCATGTGCCCTTCTCAAGAGAAAGGTGCATGGCTCAAAATTGAGTGTTTTAAAGAGAAAATAAGTTGGAATCACTTGAAACCATTTTTTGAGGTGATGACCAGTTACAATTGAGCCAATTCGATTGCGAAATTCAAAGTAATTAGCATCTGTTAGGGGCTTATCCAATGATTAGAGACACTTAGAGAGAAATTAGGGATAAAATACTTATGTTTAAGAGGCTCTAATTTCATTAGGGTCACTAAGATGGTGTTTGTGTCATTAGGGTGCCATTAGGGTCACATGAGTAATAACTAGTGCTATAATAATGGGATGGTTTAGCTCCCATTGGGAATATGAATACCATTATGAGTTATTTGCACAACAAGGATGGGTATTGATTGTTCAAAATGGTCAAGCTATGAAATAGGCATCACAGGTGATGCTTATGATGATGGATAGCCATGGATAATGCCTCAAACAATCACACATGATTCTATAGGGGATGTTTGGACTCCAATTAGGAATATGTCTATTGTTAGGAGGTGTTACACACCATAGATAAATCTTAATTCATTGGAAATAGTCATGGGAGAAAAACAAGGTCCTTAAGATCTAAATGAGTCTTCTTAGATTAATAACCATGATAAAGGTCCCTAACCAACATAGATGACCTCACTCAACATGTTTGGAATCCAATTACAAATATATATTTAAGAGGTATTTCATGCCATGGAGAACTATTAAGCAATTCATAATGATCATGGCATGAAATCAAGGACATTATACCACAATTGATGCATCTCTTACTTAATGATGGTGGACAATTCCTTGAGCAACCACTTGTGACCTTTATATGGGATCTTTGGAATCCAATTAGAAATATGAGATTTGTTAATAGGTAATGAACACCATGGATGGGTATTATGGCTTTGACAATGGCGCAGGAATGAAACAAAGTGATTCAAGCCATGAATGATGCTTCTCATGTTCAAGTTCCATGGTAGATACCTCAAACTACGACATATGACCTCAAAAGAGGATCTTCAAACTCCTACTAGTAATATGAGTGCTTCTAGTTGGATGTATGATATACCACTGATAGGTCTTAAGAAATTAATAATGTAAATGACCATAGAAATTTGTAAACTATATTCTTTCTCTTTTGAAGGAATAAAACATTTCATGAAGTCAATTCTTCTTATTTTTTCTAAGGGAAGCACATTTCCCTTGACTAGTAATATTAGTGTCATGAAGGTAGGACTACTTACTAATGGCTTAGGTAGTTCATTATATTGTGAAATCCAAGGATGAAACCTTTGTATAATGAATCCAACTAGAATGAATCAAATTGGTAAATGTGCAATCCCCCTAAATCACGAACCTAATTCCCCAACCATATCTATTTGATACAATTTAAAGTTTCACATATGTCAAGTCTATTAATTGATGAAAATAACTCTCTTAACCTGCTAATGAGACTTATCATCTCAATGGCCATGAATGAGGCCTTGAATGACCATACATGAATTCAATAAAGGATTTTGGGATTCCTGCTAGGAATATGAGTTTTGTAAGGAGGTATTACACACCACATATAGGAATTGGGGACTTAATAATGGTTGAGGGACAAAATCAAATACTTTTGGCCTTGCAGGATGCTTTTTATGCTTTATAATGGTGGGAATGGCCTCAAGTCACAACTTATGACATATCCGGATGATCATTTTAAGCATAATGGGGATATTATCATGGTTAGGAGGTATTGCACATGAAGAAATGATCTTGTGGACTTACAAATGGTTGAGGGAGGAAAAAAATGGTCGTAAAACCTAAATAAGAATCTTTGTCTCAGTCACCATCAAAAAATACTCAAACAATTATACATGACCTATATAGGGGATCTTATGTCTCCCACTTGTAATATCCGTGTAATCAAGAGGAGTTGTGTGCCCCACAGAGACATTAAGTCCTTGAAAATGATGGAGGTTTGAAATAAAAATACTAATTCCCTAACTCATGCTTTATGGGAATAATATCTATGTATAATGATTCAAATGAATCCACGTTATCTATGTGGGGGATCTATGGACTCCTGCTATAAATGTGAGCTCCATTAGATGGGTTTTCACACCATAGACTAGTATCGATGCCTTACCAATGCTTATATGATTAAACTAATTGAATTAGGGACCAAACGAGGATTCTTGAGAAGAAGAGACATGAATGGGGGCTAAAACAATTGCACATTACCTATATAAAGGATTCTTTTAGGCTTTAACAAGGAACATGAGCGTCATCAGGACTTATTGTGAACATTGGATGGTGTTAGGGATTTCACGATGGTCAAGGTAGGAAATTAGTTGTATTGGGAATATGAGCATCATTATATGGTATTATACATGAAAAATATGTATTTGACATGATTAAGAGACAAAATTAAAGGATTAAGGTATTCAATGATGCTTAATGGGCTTGATCTCCATGTAAGAGGGTTTAAGCCATTACACATGACCTATATATGGGATATTTAAACTCTAACTAGGAATATGATCAAATCATTAGGAGGTATTATGTAACATGGAAAGGTCTCACGGCCTCACATAAGGGTTTTATAGAGTAGGAAATATTATAGCACGTGAGTAGGAAATTTTTTTTCATATTTAGTCGTGAAAGGTTGAAGTTTCGCTTTCTGGGATCCACAAGAGCTACATTTCATACATATCCCACGTAGATCAATGGTGCTGAAAGGCACAAGGGGTGGAAAGGGGAAACAAAATATTTCTGGGTATAAAGGGTTGAACTTCCTCCTTCTACAATCCATAGGATTGATGGTGAGGAAAAATCTTGCACAGATCAATGGTCTAGAAAGGAGAGGAAGGGAGGAAAGCAAAAATATGAAGTCTTGCTTATGAAAAGGTGAAATCCTACCTTTCGCTTTCTGTAGCCTACATATTTACCTTAGATTAACACTTGGGAGCGTCTCTATCTGAGATCCATAGTGCAAAAAAGAGGAACATTTGCACGAGTTAAATAGACTTCCCAATATGCAGAAACTGGTAGGCCACACAACTTTCAACAGACCAGATCACCCTATATTCCAAATCCATGACCAATATCCATTCCACTGGTGTAACAAGCATGGATAAATCCACATTTCAGATTAGCAAAATCCTCTAAGAATCGCAAATTCCAACGATTTAGATCTTGAGGGGAATTGATCTACAGTGAATATGCATTTTGCTGGGTGGACTTGCACACTCTGAGTAAGGGAATGCATGTGCATTGAGAAACATGCTTAAATGATGTCTCCTCTCCATATTGGATACTGCACTTGGAAATCAGAGCTACAAAAGTCACTGTATGGAGCGCGATGGTGCATTTTTCAATGGTGGTGATCAAATGTTAAATTAGATCAACGGTCTAGAAGAAATTTCACAGGAGAAAATGAACTCATAGAATGAAACTGTTGCAGATTGTTGAAGGTGATTTGAGCCATTGTTTTCATCAAGAAGGCATGGTTTCCAGGTCTCTAATTCTCCATTTTGATCGATCATGCATGTCCCAACATGCCTTCTTGTTTTGTTAATGATCATGGAGAATCTTCTAGATCATAAGTTGTTAGGATTGTTCCCCGATTTTGTAATTGATTTTAGGTTTTCGAGGTTGGTCTCGGGAGTGTGTTCATGCTATAAATATGCCCTCAATAGAAGAAGATAAGGTTGGAACCAGTGAGGTTTAGGGTTATGTATTTTGAGATCTTCCCATAATAATGAATCTATAGAGCCGAATGTTGGCCTGTTACTACAAAGATTCGTGTGTATATCGTAGTTATAGTATCTTATTTCCTTTCTCATGTGCATGTCTTCCTATTAAATTTGCCATTATGTTTTCTTTCATATCTAGAATGAGTGTGTAATAGTTTTAGAATTCATACATGTTTATGCTCTTGCTATTTGTTTAGGATATCCACCAATCCTTTCAACCAAAGTTAACGTAGAATTCATTCGTTTGGTTCTCTATGTTAATGGACTTTCGTTCTTTATTCTTTATCACTAGAACAAAAGAATTATGACTGTAACTGAGTGGTACCTTGCCTTTGTAAAATTACACCTGCAAACTATTCTATGATTCTTAAATCTTTGTGACTCCATAGCCCAGTGTATTCTTGCTTTGTTTCAACAAAAAAATCAATCTGAATTTTATTTTTGTTTGTATATCTAGCCCTATTAAAAATATGTGAGGGATCCCTCTCTAGAAAGGAAGAAGTCATCTCCCTTTCTTAAAGTGGTTCTAGTATTACCTTGGGATTTACCTACCACAACCTTTGGTACAATTCTGAGTGCTAAAACCTAGTATAAAGGGTCAAGGGGCATTTTTAATATACTAAAAAAATATAAATATTAAGATGGCTTATACTTATGTATATAGGGTATTGAATAGAGTATTGGGGGGTTTGAATTGGTACTTTACTTTTAAAGTGGGTGTGAATTGAATTATGTGTGAGGTCAAATTAGGTTTAATTATGATCTCTATGTGAAAGTATACCAAATCTAAATGTGTTTCAATTAAGAGTGGGTTTTGAATAGGTGTAATTTGTGAGTGAACGTGGTTTGAATTCTATTGGAATCTAGTAGTATAAATTCAAACTATGTTTAAGGTGTTGTTCAACATTATAATACCCTTAATGCATAATTGTCAGTGTACATTTTAAGGTGTCCTACGAGTCGATAATGTCGAAACGTTTGGAGAGAATATACCATAGATAGTCCTTCTCGTTTGGTTGTAGTATAATTATTTTCCGACATAAAAAAATTTCTACTAGAAAATTCAATAGAGTGATCAATAGAAGCCTCTCCTCATTGTGTAAGTACAACACTAAGAACGACATATGACGCATTAATTTATACATGAAATTCTTTTTTTGACTATGGAAATATCAATATCTAGGTGTTGTAACCATCTTATTTTTAAGTACATCCAAACTCTCTTGACATTGGTTATTTCATTGGAACTTGACATATTTCTTCAAAAGAATTTCTGTAGGTTCTGTAACCTTTGCATATACTCTGATGAACTTTATATAAGACCACGTATGTCCCAAGGTAGCTATCAACTATTTCACTGTCGAAGGTGCTGGAAGGTCAAAAATAATCTCAATCTTGGCATGATCCATCCATATTCCATTTTGACAAAGAACATGACCCAACAAGATTACAAAAGGGGAACAAAAAATGCATTTCTTTAAATTAAGGGAAATGTGGAACTATTTACTCTAATCGAGCATTATTCTAATAATCTCAATGTGATATTTTACTCTCCCATATACTATCTAGTCATCAAAGTATGCTTCAAGAAATTTATGGATGAAATATTTATTAGTTACAACTATTCTAGCAAAAATAGCAGGATCATTCTTGAGGACAAATGGAATTACCGTGTACTGGAAGCATCCCCATCCTTTCACAAATGTTGTTTTTTAATGATATTCCTTTGTAGTTCTTATTTGATGGTAACCCAAAAATCCATCAGTAAACGAATATACTTATTTCCCTCTGATTCTCTCCAACACTTCATATTTAAATGGTGTTGGAAATGGATCATGTAGGAAGGCACCATTCATCTTCCTCAACTCGAAATAGATAGACACTTCACCAATATTCTTGTCGTGCAATACCATAGGACTTATCCATTCAGATTCCATGACAAGTTCTATAATTCTCACATCTATCATTTTGTCTAACTCTATTTTGACTTTTTATGTATATCTTTGATTAAGTTTGTATGATCATTGTTTGATAGGTTTGGAATCAAGATTAAAGGGAATATTTATTTACCCCATATCACCAACAATTTCCTTCATTTATAAATTTTTTGTGGGAAATAGATCCTAAAATTCATGCAAGAAGTGAGTAATATTCCCTACGGTCTCATCATCCCAATAATCTTCGATATTAGAAAATTCTGGGTTCTCTAGATAACTGATATTTAACTTCTTAACTTTAGTAGGATTCATAAATTTTCCACTTGATATGTGTGATCCCTCCATTTCTCGAATACCCTCATATCCAGAAATATTTATGTCACATGGATCATGATCATTACATTCACCTATTTTATTATAGCACTTCATCCAATGTTGAACGGCCGCGCTGCTCTGATGGAAACTTTTCCTTGACAAAGGAATGCATTCAAATTAGTTTTGATTACTTGCAAAGAAGCATCCATTGTTGGATTATCATCAACAAACTCAAACGTATGCATGAAACTGGAAGCTAACTCTTTCTAGTCAACGTTTTCTCATCGTAGTTCAACTGACGTATACCATTTTATTGGTCTCATGTCTAATGTGTGTACAAATCAATGGATCCATTCCTGTCTCGGTGATGTCTCCCATGTTGCACAACAATGCTTAATATGCTAGACAATATTAGTCAATAATGTATATTTCTTACCAGTATAAAGCACTTTCTCTTCAAATTGGACTTCCAACAATCTTTGGTATTGAGACCATTCTGAAATAGAATTCTTATGAGAAACCCACCATATTGCAGTTGTAGCCTTCAATGCAAAATACAAACTTAACAAGTAGTGAGGTTTAGATGCTTTCTCTTTGAAATTTGTAAGAAAGGATTCCAAGTTAGGTAAACCTTCATAGGTAGGTAGATAACATACCTGAGTACCTGTTGTAGTCAATTGTATTGCATAATTAGGTTGATAAATATTATATATTATATAAGAAATTGCAATGATAAAAATAATAGACAAGCAATGGAGGATGAAGCAACAAGTCCTTTATATTAATCAGCAAGAACACATACAAAGATGATTACATAAGAGACGAACCACTTTATATTCATCTCTCCATCCTATTTATATGATTTACAAGTGGTTACAAAACTACCTGTCAGTTCAAGTAACCAACACGATGTGTGGATATCAACATAATCTATTGATATGATTTACAAGTAGTCAACTGAAGGACCTAGTGAGCTAGCCAACTTGGGCTCCTCCAACATCTCCCCCACCTCAAAATATTTCTTCGTCCCAAAGAAATGAGGATATGAAAAAAACTTTGTTGTCTTAGTAATGGGAAACATGTTTCTATCGCTATTGAAGGATGGTACTTGTATATTGATGTTGTTGGACACATTTTTTGACAATGGCTTTTGTTGAGACTCATAAGTGGTGCTGACATTATTCCCATGAATGCAGTGTATTCAAGATGTCAATGGTGAGAGTGGTGAGGCTAGACACGTTCTCTATATTTTTTGCATATCTAATTCTAGAATGGTGGTCATATATAGCCCTAGGAGTCTTGTTTTTTTTTGTCGTTGGTAGAGAGAATTCGTTGAAGCTGTGGCCTAATCTTGTCGATTTTGGACTGACTTAGTTGAGATTGGATGATCAACTAATCTTCTTGTTTTTCAAAATTTACTAACTTGTTGAATTCTAATATGAGTTGGTCATCCATAGTTTCATTAAGAGCTTCACATGCAGTCTATCGTTCTTGTTGTAGTGAGCCCATAAGTTCGTCTATATTCTACATTTCTTCAAATGCATTATCATAATGTGTATACCAATTTCATAAAAATTACGTGGTTACAGTAGATTCTGAGGCATATTATGCTATCATGTTGTGCACTTCTTTGAAGGCCATATATTAATTTCATAGCAGAATAGAAGTTTCCTTGACCTGGTACTTTCATTTCTTATTCCATTGTTCCTGTAGGGTTGACACAACACTTTCAAATATAATGTAATGTTTTCCAATGGGGTTGTTTGAGTTGGTCCTCGATGGGATTAGTATATTATGTTGGGATAAATTTTCACACTTCATAAAAAATGTGGATTGCTCTGCTTGTAATTTTTCAATGTGCTCATTTGTTTCGACTCTTCTATGTTTGTATTAGTGATCAATTGCATCTATAAGAAGGTGTCCTTTTTCTTCTTTTTATTTTCATGGGTCAAATGTGGAAACTAGACCGAATTGATCTAAATGTATGAGAAGATGTGGCTACTATTGTAGGTGTTGGAGGAACTACTGCTCCTTCTGTTTTTCTTTTTTCTTGTTTATTTTTTTTCCTTTTCTTTATTTTCCTTTTTTCATTCTCTTTGTCATTTTGTTTCTCAAGATCTTCTTTTTTTGTGTTTCTCTCTCTATCTCCACTGCTTATTGTGGTGTAGATTCTTCTAGACTATATTATGTGGCTTGAGATGTAGTAGTATCATCGGTAGGGTTAAGTGGAAGGAAGCTGGTGGTATGAGGATGGATTGGTGAAAAAGTGAGAGGTGGATCTTGGATATCTGTTGAGTCAGATTTGGTTGGAGGTGATGAAGCTAAGTCACGGTTTTCGGTTGGGGCCAATATCTCTTGTTGACAGAGGTCCAAAAGTCGATTTTGAGAACGTGGGTAAGTTTTTTGAGGGTGCGATAGTGGAGCTGGATGAAAGTGGTTTTTTGAACATAATATAGAATGGTGCTGGAAAAGGGTGGGAGACAGGTTGGGGAATGAAGGATCAATTTTGTTGTGTAATAATGTTACTTGTTGGGCCAGTTTTTTTTTGTAAGATAGTTTCGGTATACTCGACAACTTATGGATCAGAGGTGGAGGGTGGTGGAGGGTCAAGTAGGTTAGACTCTCGAAGGGAGAACATAGAATTCTTCCCACGATCAGAGACGAATGGTCTCTTTATGATCATTATTTTCTAGTCGGGAAGGATTGAGGATAGTTGATTGATGAACTCTTGCAGGTCCAAATCAGTTTGTATTCTTTCTCTTAAGGGAGTAGGTAGTTGTTGTATAAACTCAAGGATTAAGGTCATATATGTGGTAGTTGATGAATTTGGTATGAATTATTCTTCAACAACATGGCTATTGGATACTGGTGGTGGACTATTGGTGAGATTGACAGGTGGCTCAGCGAAAAACTTAACTTGATATGGTGGTACTTTTGTTTAAACTTGTTGTTTCTCTTCTTCTGTGATGAACTTCCCTAGATTTTATTCTACATGGATTTTATTATTTGTGGAATCTTCTAGTAATTTTGTGGCATTTTTGAAGAGTTCAACATTGTCCACTTCGGTCGACTCATGAAGGATAAGATTTTTCTTTCATTTTCCTTGTGTTTTCTCTTTTTTGTTATGTTATGCTCAGAATATTTCGTCATCTACTTGACATATGTTTTCCTTTTTTAGTGCATACTCTAATAGCAGAGTATCTGAGTGAGTGCTCTCCTCTAAATGTTATGTTCTATCTTGTTGTTGCCGATGTGCTATTAGAGCAATCCCTAAAAGATTGATATCACCAATTTGGTTGGGATAGAGCAGGAATGTACTTAAGTGAACTCAGTCTTCGTATTCTTCCTCTTTTTTTGAGTCTATCAAGGGTTCAACCATTAGTTGATCGACACATTTTTTTAGTGGTCAAATTCATGGTTTTGTGTTGAAATGTCGACTAAGCTCTTCAAAAGTTCCCTCAACCATGGGATATAAGTCGAGTTATTTTGCTTCTCCTACTACTCCTTCCAAGTACAAAACTGATGTGTGATCCAAGGAAAGTTGGAAATGTGGAGTCCCTGGTAGACTTTGTTAAAAATTTTATGGAACTATTCATCTAGTTGTTTGCACCTTTAGATCCTGGAACAATTTGTCCAACCAAATATTGGTTATTTTGTGTGCAAGTAGGTATCCGTTTGGGGAACATGATTTGAAGTTCCACATAAATGGTCCTTCCAAAGTCTAACCTAGTTTCCCAAAAATAGAACCAATGTTGTAGGCAAGTTCATTGCATATTTACCATTGACACATATTATAGACTACATAATAAAGTGTAATTATATAAACAATAGACAAGTAATGGAGGATGAAGCAACAAGTCCTTCTATTACTCATCACGAATGCATACATAGATGATTACATAAGATATGAACCATTCTATATCTGTCTCTCTAACCTATTTATATTATTTACAAGTGGTTACATAACTACCTATCAGTTCAGCTAACCAACACATCCTGTGCATGTCGACTTAATCTATTGATATGTTCTACAAGTAGTGTCCTGGAGGACCTGTAGACTAGATGAATTAGGCTCCTCAAACAATACCTACTCGTCACACATATTTTGTGATTGTTGCACATTTCCCCATTGATACCTCATGTATTCAATTATGTTAGTTCTGCAGAGATTCTCGTGAGTCTAAGGAGAAGGAACTAAAACTTTTCCAACTGAGTTTTCCATTAGTTTTTGGATTAACATAGTCATCCATCACATAAGTGATATTGTACTAATGTGATCCAAATAGATATATTTACCTCCAATGTTTACCCACTTGACATATATCTTTCCTTCTAGAGGATCAATTAGAGTGACCACCCTTAGTTCTGCATCCTCAAATGTTGACATTCTCTTCTTAAAATTTATAATGGTTTGATTTTCAATATCGTAGTCAATTCCTAAAAGTGTAGGATACATATTTGTAGCATAAAAAATGTCTATAATTATAAAATATGCATAGGTCCTGAGTCCTTATATCTCAACAGGAACTCATTTTAGTCTATGAATAGGAAAAATATTTGAGTAGCTGGATAATATCAGTTGAATGGGAGATCATACTAGTATTCAATTCACCATAATTTCCCATGTCTATCTGGTGAGAATGTTAACATGTGAGCCCAATTATAGAATAACATAGTCCATGTCATAGTCACCTATATGGGCATTCCTGCTTAGCTCACAACCAAATTTCAATATTTTTTGAATGTGGTTAAATTTCCCTTTTGGTCACCCATTTAGGTGAGTTTAGTCAATTATAGATGCTTGTTATTCCACAACATACTTATTTTCTATCAATGGAAAACAATTTTTAAATAAATCTTTCAATTTACTGACCTTTTTTTAGGGTTTTATTTGAAATAATTGTTCTATTCATTTAGTCATTTCCAAGATTGATCCTTCATTTGATATTGGGATAGTATTAGAATTTGATTCTTTATTTATGTCGATGAACTCATGAAGTGCATCAAATAATACTTCCTTTTCTTTCTATACATCAAATGACAATTTATTTTGTCATGCTAGTCGAACTCTTGGTTCTCCATGTGGAGCCTTTTGATCTCCTCCACTTGTACAACCTCCTCTTGTTATGACAAAAATATTAGTCTCCCTTTGTTAAACATAAATGTTTTGAATTTTTTGAATTGCATTTTGAGATGGGTTCTAGTTTCCCACATTTATGTCCTGCCACTTTGCAATCAACTGAGGTCACTCTCCGAGAGTGTGGTCCAATTCTTTCACGGGGAATTCACTTAGTGAACCTCTCACATAGCACGTATGATTGTGGGATATTAAAGAATACCCTTAATTTCGAGAGATATTGACACAAAATATTTTTGTTGAAACCCCCTCCCAATACTTAAAACTTCCTCCCCACCCTTTTTTATACCTCAATCCTTATAAACCACCCTACCCACCCCCACCTTAAACCCATCATCTCCCAATACCTGCAAAATATTGGTTTGTTTTTTTATAATTTTAAAATCCACAATATGAACTAACGTGATAGGATATTGGTAAACAAGTGAAGCCCCTATGAATTCTTTGCAATATAAACACGTCGATGTAGGATTAGTCCAATATCTAGAAAAATGTCCATGATATCCATAATTATAAAAAATGAATTAACTCCTTCTATGACCAAATCTTCCTCCTCATCCTTGTCCCATAAAAATACCACTCCCCCTTAGTTGAGGGTTTTGTGTCAGGACTTGCTCATCTTGCATATGTTCATAATTTTTCATCAAATGCGTGTAAATTGTTTTCTCCTACAACAAATGATATTCCTTGGAGTATTTCTCATAGTGACCCAATAAATGACATAATTTACAATATAGGTAGGATGATGCACTTAATATTTTACATAAATAAAAGAATTCCTCTAACGGGTATCCTCTAGTTTGAGAAATCCTACCCCATGGAATTCCTTATGCATATATAGGATTTCATGCTTCTGATGCAAGATAGTTCTTGTATGATGGACATGAGTATTTAGGATGACCTTCAATTTTGTATCTTTTGCACTAGAGTTCTTATTGTACTTATTTTCCTTTCTTGATGTCTTCTATCTACAATGTGAGGTTAGGAAGATGCGACTGTATCTGCATCATCCCTACACCGGTTTCACCAATTGGAAAATATTATAACTTCATGGAAATCTCAAGAGATTCACTCTGTGATACAATGTTCTATTGCATCAAAGGAAGGTAGGTACGCAGTAACTTCTCCATGATAAACGATTCTTTATGTTGGACATCCTGCATTTGAAAACTTACTTTGGTCATTACAATTTTAAATCTTTGGTCAATGTCCCAAATAGACACATTTAGCAACTGTTTGATCTCTTTTAATTGTGTGATACATTGTGACTCTAAATTATGATTCTTGAACTCTTCTATTAGTAACTTTGAGATCTAATCTAATGGTTTGTGAGGGATTCCTATTGGAACAACAAATAATTTCATATACCAATCAAGCACTTGAACTCTAAGGCTTGTGTTCATCTTGGTTAGTTTTAGATCCTCATATTGGACATATCATACTATCCATACAACTTCCCATTGAATATATGTGACTTTATATCACATCCTGTCATTCCATGTACTCGTGGTATTGTTGGATTAAAGGTTCCACTAGTAGAAATTCCTTGACTTCTATTTACACTATTACAATTATTATGATTGATAAAACCACTCGCTGATGTTTTATTTTATTTTACATAAGGTTTTGGAGATGTATGTTGGGTTGCCGGTATTCCATAGTATTGATCAAGATCTTGAACTTCCTCTACTTCTACTTCATATATAAGCTGATATTCCTCCTCTTCATCACATGATTCTCTATTGAGGTGTGGTGCCAACAAGAATTCCCATATTTCTTCCACATTGCAACTTCCTCTTCTTGTGACAATCCTTCTTCTCTTTCCTAATCGAAATATTGAACGGAATCTTCTTCCACACCTCAGGAATCCACCTTCTTGCTCAATATCACTATCAATAGGAAACATCTCAGCTTATTTTGTTCCATTATGCTCACAATATTTATTGTTGTATTACCCTAGATATCCATGAAAAAATATTTATCCATCGGATTCCATTCTCAAATTCCATTTTGCGCATACCAACATCTTTATCAATAGTTTCAAAGATTTCAAATAGAGGCCTCAAGGTTCCTAAAAGAAATCTATTTTTGTTTCACTGTATGACCTGATAGTATCGAATGCAATCTCAGTAATATATCCCTCCATAATACTATCAAAACTAGAAGTCTACAATCCTATATATTGGATTATTAACTCTTTTCAGTCATTGAATCAACTCAGGACTCCATTATTTGGGTGCTCTACCTTTAAATTTTTTCCTCTAAGTTGCTCTCTTTGAAAACCACTCATGCAATAGAATGGGAAATTCAATAAGGAAAATATCAAGAATATCTGTGTAAAAATATTTTTGTAACCAATCTATTGGGCTTAGACATTATCCTTTATTTTTTTCCTATGCAAACTCTTGTTCTTTGTAATCAACCAGATCTTGAATTTCTAGTTTCGTTAGGTTCCAAAAAATATCCTCATTAGAATGATTCATGTCCTGACAAGAGAACCATTTATTGTCATATTTTCTATTGAACCAAGTTTATACTTCCTTGTCCATAAAAAATTCCAAATATATCATCCAAACAAAGTATAACTATGTCTAAAATACCAACAATGTAAGTGAGGTCTCACCCAAGCTACCTAAGGAGACTTCCATAAGTAAGTTTATACAGTTATGTAAGGGGATTTGTTTATCATAGCCTCAAAAGGATACTCGATAGAAACCAAGGAATGGAATCATAATATCATACATATATAATTGAATAAAGCATATTAATCCATTGACACACATACAATATGTAATATATTTTAACATACATTAATCAACATTCTATGATATTATACAATTAGATATCCAACCAAACCCATAACAATTCATTCGTAGCAAAGCACATATATCAAAGGTCCAAAGACACATGTTTATATATTACTCATAACCACAAGCATTGCATCATCATAGAACCCTGAAAATGACTTACTATGCTTACAATAAAACATTATGATAACAATAACATTCTTTGATTTTCTCTTACAGTACTATAGTCCATTTGTAGAACATGATCATATGTATAGAAATAACATGAAGAAAATAAAACATTTAGACAAAATGCATAGAGACAACAATAAAACATCATGACGTGAAAACATGAAAGAGACACCGGAGTACGTGGTTCACCTCCTCCACGAGGCTACGTCCACCAAAAGTTAGGCTTACCTCTTTATTCATAAAAATTCATCGATCAAGGTGTACAACCTACATCATAAGTGATGTGTCATCAAATCCTCATACAATAATAGGAAACCTCATCCCGATGTAACAGACCTAATATTCCCTCAACTACTGTATGAGAAAAATGGGGTGGAATTTAGCTTTTACTATATTAAAATCAAGTCAACCATGTTAGCATCTTTCAGAGATTGAACTATTATATGGTACTAAGATCTTACGATTGTTAATCACTTATTGGTATATCTAGATATTGACATCGTAAACATTTAGACAAAGACAATGGAAGATTTCACTATCCAAGTCACTTTCTCCATTAAGCAAAAGTATAATTTTTAATTGTAAGCTTAGATTATGTTTCATGAACCCTTGTATCAATAAAATAGCCTATCATAAGCAATTTAATTGACCATCATTCAAATCATAAATTCTACAGTCAAAATGAGTATAAAACTGCCATTTAACAATGAGTATAAACCAACATCACACATATAACACATACAATAGCAAGAGAGACACTATATTACATGGTTCACCTTGTGCATGAGGTTACGTCCACCAAAGTTTGTTTTTATTAATTTATGAAGAGTAGCTTCACAATTCGTGGCACATCCTTTTCCAAATTCTCCTGTGAGAAGTTCTTTCGACTTAATCTTCTCCATTATTGAAAGGTTCCATTCTTGCAAAATATCAAGATATAAATAAATTATTTGAAAGCGTGGATATTCTTAAATCAATACCGATATATTCTCCATGTACCCATCTTATTCCAAGGCATGGGTATGCTTGATTCAAGTTAGTAATGAAATTGAGACACATGAGAAAATACAATTACCAGGTTTGCAATAATAAAACAAAAAACCAGGAACTACACAACCATATCCACATCCATTGTTCAAACATGCAAGAATTGAAGGTCAACTAATGCATTTTTCAATCAGATCCTAGGCAAACAAATTAACTTCAAGATCTGCAACAGATAAGGAAATCAAACAATAAAAATATAGATTGGATCCCAAACTAAAACATGCCTATAGATCGGATCTAAATCTTGTAATCGATACATATACGACCGATCAAAAGTAGATCCAGGTAAATACCATATGGAGTTTAAATAAAATATCTCTCAAAGATAAAATAAGGACAAAATCCAACAATATTTCACTTCCTAGATCTAGAATAATTCTAGTTTATATACCCTAGCATAGTTTACCAGATCGATACCATATACATTCACATCATATTCATTATAAATAATTCCTCCATACCTAATATAGTTCAAAGTTACCACAACAACGTTTAGCAAACCGAGGCTATACAACTTGCAACTACACTTTATTATCAGTCATTCTTTCAGGTTAAAGGGGATAAAAAACATGAGATCTAACTACATCAACCTTCTCTCACTCTAAAAGAGTTTGTAAGATAACAGAAAAATTGTTCTACCTAATCCAACCTTTCAAATGGTACTTCACTTGAAAAAAATTTCCATATCTAAAGAAAACTTGAAACGATAATCACAAGCTGTGATTTACCTGGACCAATCACAAAACTTGTTAGCAAAAGAAACTTTGAGCAAAACTAGATAAACGACATAGGAGACTATTTGAGGAAGGCACATTCTAATAACTAACAGTAGATCGAACATGACATTAGTGAATAAAGAAGAAAACGTGTCTTAATCTTGCTCCCTATGTGCCCACATTGGACAGAATGTTGATGTTCAGTCTATTGTGAAACTTCTCTCCCTAAGATCATGAAACCAACAACTTAAAAACCCACACATGCATATGCATATCTGTATGAACTTATACACCTCGGTTGTACATAATACACATGCCTTTGCATATAAGCAAATATATAGAAAACGATCATCAGATTTTCATTTACATTACATTCTAATATATGTGTGGTCTCATGGTGAAGGAGGATCATTTTATTTTTCTTTTAAAACAAACAACCAGCTAACATCAAGATGCAAGCTCACATTATAGGCAGGCACTTGAGATTTCCATATAGAAGTTCTGTTTTTTCTACCCTTTTGATTTCTTTTCTTTAATATAGCAAGCAAAGCTAAAACTAGGTTAAGAAAAATGCATAAGATGAAAATTTCACTCCACGCAACCCAACAAACTATGTCAAGATTTCCTAGATCCATATGAGGATCGGACGACAACTAAGAAGTGCATTTACAAATCAGAGGCCTTCTGTTCTTTTTTTCTTTTTGGGGATAGAACTGAATATATAGGTAAGAAAAATGAAGGCTAGTAAAAAATACTTACCCCACATCACTAACAGGAAAGGTTTACCATCGTAGCACTTCAACTTGCAATCAGTGTTTACATCAACAAAACCTAGATCAGGTTCCTTCCTCCTATCAAGCATATAGATTCATTACTTCCTTCAAGCGCAAGGGTTTTCTTCTCCTCCAGGTTCATGGAAAACAAAAATCTCTCCTCCAGCTACCACGAATATCTCCCATTGAAAAATGGCTGCAACCTCTCTCTCAAGGGTTTTAGTCCCTCAAATATCCTCCAAGATATGGGATCTCCCCCCCCCCCTTATAACGAAAAGCAAACTGTCCATTTCAACATGAGTTCCTGAAAATCCTCCCCAACCATGCACAATCCCCTTTTTATCTCATTTCCAGCTGATACCTCTTTTTTAATTTTGTTAAGCGTGGAGATCCCGCGTCCTCTCCTTCATGCATTTCCTTAAATGAAGCTGGTTGTAAAAAAATATTGAATCCTCTTTTGTGGAAAATCGCTTCCTCATTCCATATCAAATCTTAAATCTGAAACAAATTCCCCAAGAAAAATGTTTTTTTCCTTTATCCTTCCAAAATGGACTCTTCCATCTTGATAGTGTCCAGATTCCCTTCTTGATTTTAATGCTCCACCACTTTGTGAGCTTCTCCATTTTAAGCTTAATTCCACTAAAACATTCATCTTAAAACATAAGTTTTGAATCAAGAATAGTCCTCTTAATTTTAACTTTATTCCTTATATATATATTAGTATATATTTATAGACTTTAATTGCATTCCAATAAATGAGTAATGATAGTTAGAAATCACTTTTATAATAGGATTTTGACTTCATCCTTTCAATCTTGCATAATCATAATAATACTAACTATCTTGGTAGTAATGACTAGGTCCTAGAAAATTATTCATTAAACCATAGCCAAAATTCATTTTTATTTATAGAGTCCAAAGTACTTAAAATAGAGTCCAAATTTTGTTTTACAGTCCATGTTTAAGGGAGGATTTTCCCATGTGGTTTTTGCCTCTTTCCTTGGTTGTATGGACATGCAGTATGTAAAGGGTGACTAAGCCTTGTTGCTAGGCCTTATAATTTTCTGATATATTACTCATAAGTCAGGCTTAAGGGGGGGGTGTTAGAATAATCAACCCATAGTTAGCTACCTTTGACATAAATTTAATTATTTTTGTCTTATTTGCCTAGTACATGTGTCCCACCTTATGCAAGTTGTCATTTACCTATCCATAGTGGTCATACTTGCATATTTTGACTCATGTAGTGCTTGGGAAACCTCAAGGAATCAATTATGCTTTATTCCTGGCCTCCTAAGCACCATTATTCTTTTCGTGCTTTATTGCCTGCTTTTTCAGTGTTTTAAGGCAATTGGGAAAGTTTGACTAGGTGAGGTCATCCACATCCTCCACTCTTTTCTCCTATGAAAATCATGTATGAGTTTTCATTCCATATATCTATATGTATATATGTATACATATATATATATATATATATA
>LPNX010877861.1:55397-149114 GCA_001517045.1 Pseudotsuga menziesii
AGTCATTATATATATATATAAACACTCAATAGGTATTAAAATAAATCATTGCAAAACCATTAAATATCCAATATCTACATTTCAATATACCAATAAAATTCAATTTTATTAAAATATGTTTAATATATTATCATTTGTTTATTTAAAGGATTTAAATACAATTCTACAATCATGATAAATACATTTTTTAAAACATCATTGAAGTAATAAAAAAATGACTATATTACATTGAAAACATTCTTTTGAACGTTTCAATATATTGAAGTTTCTTCGAGACAATGAAGCAAAACAAAAAAGAATAGAATTTGCCTTAGTTAAGTATATGTTTTCTCTTTTGCTAAGTATTTTTTTCTCTCATCTACACATTTACCATTATGTGATTTGAACGAGTACTAGTAGTTTGAGAAGGTTTCAATGTTTGTATTAATGATAAAGTCAATGAAGGGTCATAGAGTCATTTAACCTTTTGATTCAACAATAGAAGAAAATTTTATGGAACTAGTTGAGGAAGTGTTGGATGAAGGTTCCTTGGACCAACTTTATAATCTTATGGTTGGTTTTTGGGAACCAAGAGAAATTGTGATTAAGGGGAAGGGAGAAGTGGCGCACAGAGCAGAGCTCCTATCTTGGGGTGCCAAAGCACCACCCTTCACGAGCGGCGTGATTCTCAAAATCGCTCCACTCGTGAAGGGTGGCGCTTTGGAACCCCAAGAGCGAAGCTCCGCTCCGTGCGCCACTCTTCCCATTTTCCAATCAAGCAAAAGGTCACAGCTCGCTGAACTCTATCAGTGAATCTAAAATTTTCGTAATGCTTTCAAGACATCCACTGAAACTAGCATGATTTATAAGCAGTTGATTATCAACAATCAAGAGATTTTAATATGTGAAAACGGCCCACTGAACACCTAATACAGAGCACTTGGAGTATAATTACCCCTGTAAAAATTAGCTCTTTGCATTGCTACAATCCATTTTTATTTTTATTTCTATTGTATGCTGGAATTTTCATGGACCCAGTTATGAGCAAGGGAAAGCCTCACAGATATCATTCAGCACCTCCAGTTGGTGCACATTAAAATCGGGTTCTCATTAATCTTGATTTATTTGTTATTTTTTTAAGAAATCAAAAGCCATCATTTTCAATTAAGTAACCGCCATTAGATGATTATGTATTTCAAGCATGGTACCCTCTAATGCATACCTGGAAGGAAACAACTCTCACATCACCTCATATGATTATATGGATGTAATTAAATGTTGAAAATATAAAATGGGTGACTGGGATAAGCGTTAAAAGATAAAATCCAAAATAGTCTTATGGATATCACAAGACTATTTTTAGATTCATTATAAAGGAAATCCCTATTCATTATAGTCTTATGGTGAAAGGAAATCCGTATACATTATTATATTCATTGATTTAAAGGTAATGCATATATGCTAACGCGTTTTATATGAGAAGCTAGCATTTCCCATGTTAAATTTCAAGTATGCTCAAAAGGTTAAATACACTAGTCTTTTCTTAATGGTGATTAAATTGAATACGTATCTTATTAGAGGAGAGAATCGGATTGGTTAAAGAGAGTTTTATTAGTGTAATAAGATCAAATAATTATTAATATGGATGTAATTAATATGATATTAATTTGACATCTATAATCACTTTGACAAATATATAATATTATTAAAATACAAATATGGATGTAATTAATAATATCATATATTTGTCAAATATATGATATGAATGTAATTAATATGATATAGATGTCAAATTGATATGGATGTAATTAATAAGACATGGATGCCAATTAGACATTATATAAATACAATTGTAATTAATATGATATTAATTTGACATCCATAATCAATTTGACAATTACATGATATTATTAAAATACAAACTTCTTTTCAAATGGAATTATGTAACTTACTTTGGACTCTAGTAAGCTTCTTCCTATCAACTTTGGGATGTATGTATACTAGCAACTCTATTTCTAGTGTCATTTGCTAAAAAAATTTGATCATTCTTTTTTCCTATAACAAATAAAATAATAAGTATTTTTTGATACTACAATTTGAGACACAAACAATATAACTATAACATTACATAAGTAAATATATTGTGGTAAAGTGAAATGACATTTCTTTTTTTTTCCACCCCCTTTTTTAGGACTTGATCCCTAAAGCTAGCCATGTTTTTATCTCATGATCATCAATAGCCTTGGTTGGCTTCAATTCTTGCAATGGATTTCTTGTGATCTTATGTGATCCATTTCGCATCAACAAAACTGTAAATTTCATATGGGAAAATAACCGACCTTCAAACCACAAAAACATTTTCAATTAATAGTTTTACTTGAATACCATTTACTATAAGAATTCTTTAAATATAGAAATACAATGAAGCATGTAGTATAATGGTTAGGGACCTTATTAAATGATATAACTTTACAGAAAAGAAACCAGAACTCGCATGTCCTAAGACTTATATGGGATGCAATTTCGATAAAAAATTGTAGACATAGACAATTATAATTGTACCAAATATTTTTTTAATGTGATTATATGTCTTACCTGACTTCTTATGAAGAATGGGGTACAATTGCAAAAGATCATGATTAGGAGGAATAAAAAGAATGTGTGGAGTGTATTAGGGGATTAGGGTTTTTTTTATAAATTACATCGAGACCTTACTCTGAAGAAAATATAGATTCAATGGAGTGTTACAATTCATGGCTGAATTTGAATAATTTCACATGGAACATTTTAGATGTTTTTATTAGTATGATGTTTGCAATTCAAACTCTAAAGGAGTTTTTTAATATTTATACATGAATCATTTATTTTTGTATGGTCTAATATATGATTCATTATGAATCACATCATAATTTCTTTCATTTTATATGGTTAGAGTGGTGAAATATTGATGGAATATTTTTCTTTTGTTTAATATGCAAGTTTTTAAAAGTTGTAATTTATCCTTTGACGAAAAAAATCTATTTCCAATTTAGGGGTTGATTTTAAAGTTTTGGTAAACAACAGTATGGGATGTTTAGGCCATGGCTCTATTGTTTACTCCGAAAAAAAAACATGTATACTGGTATCAACACTTTTCTATTTGGAGGGTGTTTTTCGTGTTTTTTATGTAAAAAACATCATTTGTATGGATAGAGTTCTCGTTCTTAGTATAAAGTTCTCATTTCATAGTATAAGTGGTTCTACATGAACAAGCTAGGACAATCTGAACAATAAAAGAAAAATTAAATTGATTTTTATGATTTTGGTCTGAAAATTTATCAACAAGAAGGTAAAAACATTACCAAGATAACACAACTATTGAATCATGAACTAGTATGAATAAATGGGGATCAAACACATGAAAATAAACCAAGAACAATGCAAACATAGCACCGATTTCATTCAAAACATACAAGAATTTGCATGAGTAAAAACATTAAACAAGAAATGAAGTTGTATACTGAGTGATCAGACAGATCATAAAAAGAACCACCATGACAGATAAAGTGGCTTATCAATATGTATAAAATCAATATCAATATTCAAACTTACATAAGATTCATGAGTCTTATCTTGTAATGCATCCATCACTAGAGCCTCCTCTTGCACAAAATTCGAACCCTTGCACTGCATGCTTCTCCCCTTTTTATAATTACAAAGATCTGACATGAAGTAGTTCCATATTCACTTCTTTAGACCAATATTGAAACCACTGAGGAGTTACATTAACCAACTTTCAAAATATTAAACACTAATTGACTAAAAATAGCAAAATCGGATTCCTCGGAAATTTGGTGAATTTCAGAAAAATGGATCTCAAAGAAGACTCCATATCTCTTGATCTGGGACACCTATGAGAAAATGGAGAGAATTTTTTCTAAATGAGTCCTTGATGAAAAAAAACTCTCTTGGTTTTGTAAAATTCCCCTTCAATTGATCGGAATACGTGCTAGAAATTTGTGACTAAAACAGGAAAGTATTAAATAATCCAAACCCTGAAAAATATGCCACAAAGATGAATTTGAATCTCTCAAAAGATGACAGTTGTTGAAAACTAAGATATGTTTTTATGAATGAACCCGTGATGAACACACACCTCTTTGGGATTTCTGAAATTCATCTTCATTGCCTCATAATCCGCTCCCAATGATAATGACAAAAATAGGGAAAAAACAGAGCATAACTACGCATGTATTTTTCTTTTTAGGGATTCTTCAGGATCCAAATTAGATGTCTAGAAGTCCATAATTTTCCGAACAGGTGTCTGAATTCTCCCTACATCAACAGATGCAAATGGATCACTTTTTGGCATCAATCAACAACGCTTCTCTATGATTTTCAATTCCTGCAGTGTTCTAGTGAATGTAGCTTGGATTCTAGGCTGCTAGAATATCTCATCATGAAGAAAAATTAAGCAAACCAACTCCAAAATAAAGGTTAGACCTTGGATATGAATATCAGAATAAAATTAACTCAGTATTTGAAGACTTTTGACAAATATACAATACTTAATAATCCCCTTCAATAAAAACTTAGAAAACGATAAAACAAATTAAAACCAAAAATATAACCTAAATGCATTTAAAATCATTAAACTTAAAACCAGTTCAAAACTGAAAAGTAAATAAGGACTAAAATTTCAGAAAAAACACACAAAACTTGGTTACAATTTTCGTCCTAACATCTGGCTCCTGTTGGGGGATGAAAGCCTCATTGTGAGGTTTCAAGAACTTGTATACTAGTGCCTTCTGCCATCTTTAACTAAAACTTCCTTGTTATTCTACGGGAAATTGGAGTCATTTACCAAATCTCTATAACTTTCTCAAACTCTAAACACATACCTATGAAATGAAAAAATACTGCTACAAGCCAACATACTGAAAAGAATCTAGATGCTCGTATGGTGAGCTTATTTTTCTATTTATTCCTACTTCTAATAGGAGGAAACAACCCAATCAAGTGTAATCATACTTCCAGTGAAGCCAAGAAACCATTTGACTTAGAATCATAATTCGATGCATGTTGTTGTTTGAGGGGACGCGCAAAAGATGTGATAAATGCAATAAAGAATCTATAGGCAACTGATACTTATGGCTAGAAATAGGAAGTATGCCAAAAAATAGAGCAGTAGAAACCTTTGAAAAATGAAAATCCATCAAATAAGCCATGGGATCATGAAACTCATGCAAAATTATTTCTTCATGTTGTTAAAAAAGAATAGACTCCAAATGAGTGTCCTCAATTCTCAATACTCAGTGAGATAATGCAATAGGAAAACAATATATAAAATATTCAACTCTGTTGAGGTTATCATGTTTTTCATCTTCCATGAACCCAAGCTGATTGATCTCTAAAGAGTGCTTCTTAACTAATGAGGATTGAAAAAATGGCTGTAGTATTTCTTTATATCCATAAAACATTTGCATATTTTCATAATGGTTTTGAGAATCAAAGTTATCACGACCATGGGTATTAGACACATCTAATATTATATTCAAAGTATCTACAGTCTGGAAGCTATCAATTTGAGAGTCAAAGCAATTCATAAATTTTTATTTTTCAATAAAAAGATTGGAATATAATTCACCTACAATCAGTTTCTGCTGATCATGAAACTTCCAATCTAAAAATTCAAGGTCTTCATCATATTCATCATAAAAAGGATGATTTGAAAAAACATTAGTATGATCTTCCTCGTCATTATCATATTTTTTTATCTAGATTTGAAGTAAAGGGTACATAAAGAGAAGCAAAGTCCTCTTGTTGTTCCTCCTTGGAAATATATGATCTCTGCAAATCCAGTTCTTCATGGTTGGTGCAATTTCCTTTTGTCTACAAATCTGAAATATGGGGATTTCCCTTACTGATTTCCATTGGCATTTGACCAAAAGAAAACTGATCATTTTGTTTTGTATCTAAAGAAACCAAATCTTCAGGTTTATAATAATCATAATTAATGATAATAGAAGAACCTTTAGTTTCTTCATTGTCCTCTTCTAATTCATATTTATGGGAAAACCTATCATCTTGAAGATTATTAGAGAACTGATAAAGATTGTGAGGGATCAATTCTTCTCTCTATATATCTTCAATCTCATCAGGAAATTCACATTCCTCACAACAATTTTCAAATATAAGATTTTCCAGATAAAATCTTTGATAATAATGATGAAAAAAAACATGAAACTCCTTCAAAGAATGAATGATAGTAGTGGGAAGGGATTGACAGCATTCATGAGCATGTTCTTCTAAAGAAAATATGAACATATTGATTAATACATCCTCACGAACAAAATCATGTTCAAGCATGCATTTACAAAAATTTAATAAGTGCTCACAAGGATGCTCATACTTGTTTCCTATGAATATGGGAAGATAGTCATGCCATTCAGTTATAGAAAGCACTGGATGTGGAAAACCAGCAATATTTAAGAAATCACAAAAGCATACCTCGCAGTCACAATGGCTTCCATTCTCATTGAGATATTGAATCGATGAAGTGGCTAGCAGATCTTTCTTCTGTCGAGTCTCTAGTGATTTTTTGAATTTTCCTAGCTACTTTCAAAATTTGTTCTAGATCTATGACACCCAAATGTAGAGGTGAAGTAGGTTTCCCTCTTGGTCCAATATTTATGGTAGCCACTGTGAACCACTATCTGGTGAAAATGTACTCTAAAATAATTTCAGACTTTTTTTAGCTCTCAAAATCAGATGAATAATGATATCCCAGGGAATATAAACTTCAGTTTCATCCCAGGTAATGGCGTCAAATATGTTTAAGCTATAAATTGTTCCTAGACTACTACAAGAACAAGCTAGAACAATATCAACAATAAAAGCAAAATGAAATTGATTTTCATGATTTTGGTGTGAAAAATTATCAACAAGAAGGTAAAAACATCAACAAGCTAACACAAGTAATGAATCCTGAACTATCATGAATAATTGGGGATCAAACACATGAAATTAAACCATGAATAGTGTAAACATAGCACTGATTTCATCCACAACATACAAGCATTGGCATTAGTAAAAAACATTAAACAAGAAAAGAAGTTGTATATTGAGTGATCAGACAGATCATAAATAAAATCAGAATGATAGATAAAGTGGCTTATTAGTATGTATAAAATCAATATTAGTCTTCAAACTTACATAAGAGCCACGAGTCTTAGCTTGTAATACATCTAGCACTAGAGCCTCCTCTTGCATAAAATTCGAACCCTTGCACTGTATGCTTGTCGCCTTTTTATAATTACAAAGATCTGATATGAAGTAGTTCCATATTCACTTATTTAGTTCAAATTCAAAACTACTCAGCAATTACATTAACCAACTGTCAAAATATTAAAAACTAATTGACTAAAAATAGCAAAACCGGATTCGTGGGAAATTTGGTGAATTTCTTAAAAATGGGTCTCAAAGAAGCCTCTGTATATCTTTATCCAGGACACCTGTGCAAAAACGGAGAGAGGTGTTTCTAAATGCATTCATGATTAACAAAAAATTCTCTTGGTTTTTAAAATTTCCCTTCAATTGATTGGAATACGTGCTGGAAATTTGTGACTAAAACAAGAAACTATTAAATAATTAAAACCCTGAAAAATAGGCCACAAAGATGAATTTGAATCTCTCAAACGATGATAGCTATTGAAAAACTAAGATACATTTTTGGAAACGAGCCCATGATGAACCGAAACCTATTTGGGATTTCTGAAATTCATCTCCATTGCCTCGTAATGTGCTCCCAATGATAATGAAAAAAATAGGGAAAAAATAGAGCATAACTACGCATCTTCTTTTCTTTTTAGGGCTTCGTCAGGATCCAAATTAGATATCTAGAAGTCCATAATTTTCCGAAAATGTGTTTGGAGTCTCCTTACATAAACACGCGCAAATGGATCACTTTCTGACATCAATCGACAAAGCTTCTCTATGATTTTCATTTCCTACACCGTTCTAGTGAATGTAGCTTGGATTTTGGGCTGTGGGAATATCTCATCATGAAGAAAAATTAAGCAAACCAACTCCAAAATAAAGGTTATACCTTGGATATGAATATCGGAATAAAATTAACTCAGTATTTGAAGACTTTTGAGAAATATATAATACTTAATAAGCCCCTTCAATAAAAACTTAGAAAAAAATAAAACAAATTAAAACCAAACCTATAACCTAAAGGAATTTAAAATCATTAAACTTAAAACCAGTTCAAAACTAAAAAGTAAATAGGGACTAAAATTTTAGAAAAAACACACAAAAATTAAGTACAATTGCAGTCCTAACACTACCAATGCCTTCCAAATATTCAAGTGTTCAAACAACTCAGACTTCAATTTGAGGAAGTACACCCAACAAAATCGAGAATAATCATTTATGAATGTAAGCACATACCTTGATCCACCATATTATGGACTGAGAAATGGACCAATCAAGTATGAATGCACCAACCCAAGTGGTTTTGCTTCGCTCCTTTCCTTCCCTTTCTCATAGCTTTTCTTAGGATGCTTACCAACTACAAACCCAATGCATGCTCCATTTGATGATTTGATTTGTGGAAGTCCTTCCACCATCTCATCTCTGTGTAGAGCTTGGAGGTACTTGTAGTTCATGTGACCATACCTCTCATGCCATATCTTGGAAACTTCATTGGCATGTGAAATAAGTGCTTGGTCAGTGGAAGTGGGGAGGAAGTTCAAAAACTTGTACATACTCTCATGATGATATGCATACCCAATTGCAGTGACTTGGTCTATTGAGATTTCTATAATCTCTAACATGTCTGGAGTGAAGGTCACTCTCTTTAGCTCTCCTACATGGGTCATCTGATAGACTGAGAACAAGTTTTCTGCAAGGTCTAGTACATACAATACAACACTAAAGAAACCATGATCTAAGTCAATCCTACCAAATCCCCTAGTCCGGAGTTCTAAATCATCCCCCATTCAAACTCTTAGGCCACCATTTGAACTTGTGGAGGATAAGAGCTCTCTTTTGGCTACCACGTTCCTGGATGCCCTTAGATAATTGAAAAAATATGAATAGTTAGAGGTACCTTCTACCAAAGTATGACATTCCTCCTTGCTTTCATTTGAACTGAAGTTGCCATCCTTCTTCCTTGAGCTGTCAAGGACTAGAATGTTGTTCTTCTCTAGCAGCTGCTCCATGGTGTCTGTGGTATTTTTCATAGATGATATTTATGGATCTCATCGATTGTGGCAATAGGTGCATTTGGAATTTTCTTTTCCCTTCTTGTCCTTCTCTCTGGGAGGATTCAAAGATCCATCATTGGATTTGGGTTTTTCTAGTTTCTTCTTGTTTGGTAGCTTCGAATTCTTGGTTTTCGGATTTCCCTTTGAGGAATTTGAAACTCCCACTGCTAGTTCTTGATCCTTGGTCTTGATAGAACTCATTTTTACAATAGTGTCTTTCTCCTGAGTGAGTGACTCCATGATTTTTTCCAGACATGGCATCTACCAATTTTGAAGGGTAAGTTTGTCGTAGTGGAATGTGCTCACAAAAAATGAGAACTCTTGCCCCAACTTTGAAACTAGAGACAACATCAATTGGTCCTCTTTCTTCTCAATGCCAAATTGTTTTATCTACAACAAAAGTGACTTAAAATTGGTGAAGAAATCCTTGATAGTGTCATATTATGCTGGGCTCAAGTTGATAAGCTCATTCTCAAGCCGATGACCACGTAGTTCATCCGTTTTACCAAACAATGTCTCTAGTTTTACCCATACCTCATTGGGTGTTGTTAAACTATCAATGTGGAAAAATATCTCTCCTGAGATGCTCAGACAAAATAATCGATATGTCTCATCTAATCTGTTGAAGTACTTGACTTTCTCAACAATAGAGTTTGGTTCTACCTCAGTTCCCATGGTAACTCTGTAAAGCCCTTTGGTTCTCAATTGAATCACCATCTCTACATTCAAATCAAATAATTTTAAAGGTGTTATCAAGATGTGGGAAGCCTCCATTTATTCCAGTGCTGATGGTGAATATATTGTCGAATGTTCTGCAAAAACACAATTCGATTTTATCTGGAACTCAACTAAAAATGTAGCTCAAATCACTCGGAATTGATCTGCAAATCAAAAATATCCAATAGGATCTGATAGAATGTGATAAATTTGAACTATATAAGAATATAGGAGCATTAGTGAAGCTCACAAATCAAATTTGGTGCAAAAACTAACAAAAACCATCAATTGGGAAGCAAATTACTCACACAATGTGAACAAAAACAAGATAATTTTAAATTGTCTAACATTGAAACATGTTATTATCAGGTATACATTACAACATATGAGTTTTGTGAGGTTTTGGAAGCCAAATGTGAGCATAAAATTCAAAATTGGCAAATTGGCATCAAACCCCCCATAGGTGGGCCAATCATACCCCAAATAAGCCCAAACAACCACAAATTGCTGAATGGACATGGATGAAGTGATGTGGGTCACTTATTACACCTTGGTAAACATGGGTGTGGAAATATGGGTGTTTTAGAGTCTCAAGGTAACATTTAAGGCACCAAATCAAGCCAAAAATTGACAAAAACCACCTCTAGCGCTCCAAGTCAACCAAGCTGTCCACATTTAATGAATGGGAGCACACCAATAATGATGAGGGTGCAAATGTGGTTGGTTTACTGAGCTATAGTTCTCATGTGGGTGTGAAAGCCCCAATTTGACATGGCATTTGTCCAACTAAGAACCCCTAGTCCACCACATAGTGTAATAATTCCTAAAAAGCGATAAAATTGACTAAGTAGTGTAATTAGGGACTAATGAAATAAAGTAATTTTCTAACATCAACAGGAACAACATCATCCCATCTAGTTAAATAGTCTATCTTAGTAATAATGTAGCACACACCAATCCTCTTCCCTGGTGGACTGATCGGTCTAATGAAATCAACAACCCACTTATCAAAATATTGGAGTGTTATCGATGTGGCAAGTGACATCTCATCATGATGCAATGATTTTCTTGTTCTATAGAAGACATCACAACAACGAAAAAATCTCTTAGTATCCATATGTATTGTTGGCCACCATAGTCCTTCTTGCAGTATGTTGTGCACAGTTTCTTTTCCAACATAGTGTCCTCCTGCGACGGCAACATGTGCTTCACTCATTATCAACTGTCGCTCATAGTAAAAAACATAGTATCGTAATATCTCATCCACACCTACCTTTTATATGTGTCCCACAATCAATGTATAATCAGTGGCTCTGACAACTAGATAATTCTTTTGGTTAGTGGATAATTCCTCTGGCGCATAGCCTATGCTCAAGAAGTGGATGACAACATTAAACTCCTTGTTCTGATCGTCCATCATGGTGATTGCAAACAATTGTGCGTCAGGCAAGTTATTCTCCAGAATGGTTGGTTCTTCACCACTTTCTATCCTCGGCAAGTGGTCAGGTCTGACATTTAGTCTACAAGGTTTAACTATGACCTCAAAGTCAAAATCTTGAAACAAGAGGAGCCATTGACAGATCTCCCCCCCCCCTAGCGCATAAACCATGGCGATTCCTTCTCACTCTATCGCCCTGTAATGTTTCTCTACCATCGATAGTTTTTTCTAGCAAAAGCAATAGGGTGGTCAAGCACACTCTCACCTGGTTGTGTCAAGACTATGCTGATCGTGAAAGACCATGGGTCAACATGAACATGGAACTCCTTTTTCTAGTCCAGAAATACAAGTATTGGTGCAGTGGCCATCGTATTCTTTAATTTATCCAAGCTTTCCTGATAAGGCTCCATCCACTGAAACTTTACATCTTTCTTCTACAATCTCTCCATAGGTGTAGTTATCTTTGCATACCCTCTAATGAACTTCTTGTAGTAGCTTGTGTGTCCTAACACTAATCTAAGTTACGTGACTAATGTAGTCATTGGTAAATCAAGGATAATCACAATTTTCATTAGCTCGACCAAAATACCGTCATGACATACAACATGACCCAACAACACACCAAATGGTGCACAAAATATATATTTGTTGGAATTAAGCACGATTTGATACTGGCGACAGTGGCCCAACATCATGTGCATACTCTCAATATGGTCTCTTACTCGAACAAAGACAGTTGAATCATCAAAGTAGAACTCAAGAAATTTATGTATGAAATATTTAAAAGTAGAAATTACTATTCTTGAGGTGCATTCTTGAGTCCAAAGGGCATTACTGTATACTGGTAGCATCCCCATTATTTGATGAAGTTGGTTTTGTGGTGATCCTCCTTCATGATTTTAACTTGATGATAGCTAGAGAAGTTGTCGGTGAATGAATACATCTCTTTCCCTCTGATGCTTTCAAGTACTTCATTTGTAAACGGTGTTGGGAATGGATCGTGCATGCATGCATCATTCAACTTTCCTAGGTTGACATAGATTCTAACTTCACCTCTTTTATTCTTATCTTGGATCATTATAGGGCTGATCCACTCTAATTCCAATCTAATTCTTCTTTTACCTTCTCTTTATACCTTGGATTAAGTCTATAAGGTCACTGTTTAACTAGTTTAGGATTTTTTTTCAGGGGTATTTTCATTTCCCCTAGGTCACCAACTATTCCCTTCATCTCTGAAAATTTGGTAGGGAATAGGTCCTAATACTCATTCAACAAGTCTGTGATCCTTGCTACTATCTCATTGTCTCAGTAATCACCTATAATGGTGAACTTTGGGTTCTCCAGCGAGCCAATGTTTACTTTCTTCATTTTCAATGGTTTAAGGAATTGGTCACTAGAAATACCACTTCCTTCAACTTCACTTGTAGATTCTGACTCTGGTATGTTTATGTTAGTCAGATCATCATTTAGTTCTTTGGCCATATTGTAACAAGACATCCATTTCCGGATAATCACACTGCACTGGTGGGAACTTGTTACTTCAACAAGGTTTTCAACAAATAGGTTTTCCTTTATAGTGTGAAGCAAATAAACAACTATAGGTTTCTCATCAACAAATTCAAATGTGTGCGCGAACTTCTTAGATAGCCCTTCCCAATACTGAGTTCATTCTCACAATTCCATGGATGTGTAGTAGCTTCTAGGTGTCATTTCCATTATATGAAGGAAATGATGGGCCCATTCCTGTCATGGGTATTTTGCAAAGGCTATGTGACAATGATTAATGTGCTCAAGAGGGTTTGATAGCCTTGTGTATTTTTGACTCATGACATTGAATTCTTCGCTGAATATATCTTCCATCAATCTTGTGCACTGTGGCAATTCTGATGTGGACTACTTATGTGTACCCCACCATTTGGTAGGCGTAGCCTTGAACACATAGTCCAATGCAGATAAGCGGTGCAGCTCTGTGACAAGTCCTTCAAAATTGCTTAGGAAGGTTGCAATGTTAGGTAACTACTTATATGTGGGTAATTGCCTCAACTGATTCTCCACCCGTCACACTGACCAGGTATTTTTTATGCATCGCCTCATAAAGACTTCCTGCAATCCTTTTTTCTAGTTCTTTAAGGCCTCTCCTGAGTTAGATGTGTAGGAACTAGCACTCTTCCAAATCAGGTTTTCATCCATTTTCGAGTTGATGTAATCTTCTTTTAAGGTAGTGACATTGTATATCTGGTCAAGATAATCACCCTATCCCTCGTTGTAGAAAGGCACGATGTATATTTGTCCCTCTAATGGATCAATGAATGACACTACCCTCATCTCATCATCCTCAAATGATAGAATCCTTTTCTTGAAATTGATAATGGTCTGATTATCTATGGCCCAATCTATCCCTAGAAGCATGTGATATGGATTTGTGTCATTGACGATGTTAATGACTTCAAAGTCAGCAAATGTGTCCAACCCATCAATGTCGGTAGGGACTTGACTCAACCAACCAATTGGTAGGACCTTCTTCTGATTTGCAAGTTGCAACTCTATAGGGGACCAATCCAATAATGGCTTGCCCATACTCTCCTAGGTATGTCACGTCAAAATATGTATGTCCGACCCCAGATCTAGAATGATGTAATCCATGTCATAATCCCCTATCTGCGGAGTCATTCTTAACTTGCACCTAGTTTTGATTTTATTCTTGACATAGTTAACCTTTCTTCAATTTTGTGACTCTTCTAGGGTTTCTTCTATCAGTGCTTGTAGTTATGAGATAACATCTTTATCTTGAATTAGTGCTAAGAAAATTGATAGACACGACTTGATCTTACTAACATTTTTTAGGATATTCTTATGGAATAGTTGTTGGAAGCATTCAGGAATCTCCTTGACTTCAGATGATGTTTACGGTTCTTGATCCACAAACTTCAGTCGTATGTCCAAAAAGACGTGCTTCTATTTTTGAACATCAAATGGTACTTTCTTCTACACCATGGGTCTCATTTGTAGCTGTGATTGCATTTTTTTTGTTATATATCCTGATCATCTCTAGTCACATCACCTCCTTGGGTTACAATAGCAATTCTTGGCTCTCTTTGCTAAACAACAATAATCTAAACATTTAATTTAAGATTTCGATTTTGCACAGGGTTAGGACCTGCGATGGTCTGAGGCTGCCACTTTGCAATCAATAGAGGACATTCCTCTACATTATGGTCATGCACTCTACATTATGAACATGTCTCTGTAGGCTCTTGGAAGTCTCTAGCATAATGACCTAGATGTCCATAGTTATATCATGTGACCTAACCTCTTCCTCTGCCAAGTCCTGATTCTGATGGCTGCTATGGTGGGTACTGATTCTGCTAGTATTGCGACTAATATTTGTTCTCCGGAGCTTACTGGTTCTGAGGGAAATGCAAAGACTGGTAGTGTGCTTGAGCCTATTCAGCTTGAACCTACCCATCATTCTTCATAAAGTAGGTTTCTACTGTCTTTTCCTTCAAGAGATTGTATGCCTTGCAATCCTTCTCTTCATGCCCTACTAACTTACAAAATTTACAGAAAAGGATTACTAGGGTACTTATAATATTTTTCAAGTATAGGCACTCTTCATCACGATGTCCTCTAGTCTAGCATATGTTGCACTAGGGTAGTTTCTTTGGAACTTAATGGGTTTGGCGCACCCGATGAGATATATTTCATGTACGTTGGACAATCATCCTTGGTGTGTCCATCCGTTCTGCATTTCGTACACCATAAATATTTTTGGGATTCCTTGCCCTTCTTAATATCCTGAATTTGTATCATCAGATTAGCCAAATGAAACTATATCTATACCATTCCTGCAACACCATCTCCCATTGGTGAAGCTTCTAGATTCATTTCTAATTCGATCGCTTCTGTATGTGATTCAATCTTTTCTTACATTAATGGGCCTCATATGTGGGGTAATAGCACATAAATAAAACACTCTTTATGCTGCACATCTAACATTTAGAAGCTTACTTTATCCATCAAAGTTTTAAACCAATGGTCAATGTCCCATATGGACTCTGCCAACGATTGTTTTATCTCCTTGATCTCGATGATACGGTGCGACTCATATTTAGGGTTTCTAAACTCACAAATCATCGCAAGTCATATTTCTTCAAGGTTCTTATGTGGGGTTCCTTGTGGTGCTACACAGAACTTCATAAACAAGTCCAATGCATGACCCCTCAGAGTCGGGTTCAGCTACGCTTCCTTTAGGTCTGCATTATGAACTGGGCGAGGCATCCAAACAACTTCACAGAGTAACCAATGTGGTTTTGTATCTTCTACTCCATTCTCATTGAATGTGGGTAATATAATATCATGCCTAGCCATTGAGTTGGCATTGGGGTTGTCTGATGAATAATTTAATGGAGTTGCACCCTCTTGCGCACTAGTCACAGTACTAGCACTATCAATATTAACAACTCTTTCAAGAGATGAGTATGTAGACATTACCTCTCATGATACTCCTTGTGTTATGTAGTTACATCCTGATCTTGGTGTCTCCATAGATTCTTGACATTCTTCTGCTCCTTTAGAAATTGGGCTATAGTCTTCATTTTTGTCGCAAGACCCTTCGTCTAGCTGCGACTCAAATTCGTAGTCACTTTCTCCAAACAGGCTAGGACTTGTCTTTCTCCTCTTTCAAGACCTGAATCTCCTTCCACTCCTTAGGAATCTAGCTTCTAGTTCAAGTTATGTACTTCCTGGGAACATCTCAGCTCACCATTTCTCATTTTCTTTACAGATCATTTGTGGCATATCCCCTCTTATGGATATGCGACTCAATTTTTCAACTGCAAGATACCCTTCTCATAGAGGATCATCTTTATCCATGTAGTTATAGACAAAAAGTATCTTCCTTGAGGTCCTCGGAAATAATTTCTTTCATCCTCACTATATGAGGTTATTGTTTCTACTCCAAACTCAGTAATATATCCTTGCAAATATGGTAGACCCAAAAATCAATATCTATAGAGATGGGATTACTTACACTGGTTATCTCCTGAACCAACTGATCACTCCTCTCAACCACTTCTCTTCTCTGGAATATTGTCTACTGAGTCTCCAAACTTGACAACCACTCATGTAGCACAATGAGAAACTCTGCAAAGACAATCTCGTGAATATCAGAGTATATGTACTGGTCTAACCAGTTTTTGGCGCTCAACCATGATACTGCGCTCTCTTCTTTCACAAATTTTATCAGCTTAGAATCCAACCAATCCTCTATTTCCTTCTTTGTCAGAAAACAAAACATTTCCCTCGACTCAAATGATTATGGTTCTCGACAATGGAACCATTTGTTGGCCTCTTTCCCTTACTCATGCAACCCAGGTTCAACAACAACAAAAAACGAACAAAACACCCAAATACATTGGCCTGACATGGTAAGATCATTCGACAACACCAGTGAGGCAGGCACAGTCTGACCCAAGATATCTTAATGTGTAACCGCCAGACCAATTTTCCCATAGTTGGTGAGGAAGTACATTCCCATGGTACATGGCCATGGTGATCAAAAAATATGGAGGGATGGAGTCTTTCACTATGCCATAGAGGCGCAATTATGTGCCACAGCCAGCGTGCAAGACAACCTTGTCCTTAACAACCCTAACATTGGTACAATAGTCCAATGCAACTGATTTCCTTGAAGTAAATTACTGTGGTACGAATTATATTATGAATTGGTAGTGTTAAACATGACCTAATACATTCATTCATTCACCTCTTATCAGTATTGTGAAATTCATTCACACAATAACTATAAATAATGGGAGATAATAAAAAAATCAACATTGACAGTTAAACATTCAATGATTCACATACACCATTGAGAATTCATAAACATAGGAAATAACGTGGAAACCCATATGGGAAAAACCACCAAGGTGGTATTCATCTGGCATGAGAAATATAGATAGCACCTTGAAGTCTGTGACTTACAAACTATTCTTAAGATATGTATTTCAACTCAGATATTATTTCTCTCATGCTATCTTGTTTATTCTTCTATCTACTTCTACTGATCCACACACATCCTGGATCGACTTTTATACTCTACTGTTTGCGCACCCAGCTACAGATTAACTCCTGCAAAGTGGTCTACACACTCAGCTGCAGATCAATGGCTCAACAACCTTCTCCTATCAGACTTCTCTCTAAGTTAGCAATTAATTACTACAATCCTTATCAAGCTAACCCTTATACAGAGCGAGTTCCTCCTATTTATAGTATTTACAAGACTGCGCAGGGTTGACTAGGTAGAACTCAGTTATTACAGACTAAAGTAGCTTCAAAGTATCTTTCATTAAATTAATTCCGGCCCATACCTAGCCACAAAATTCCTGTATTACATTAACCACGGACATAACTAGCTGCAAAATTGTATTTCAACTTGTTTGTATAGGTCATAACTACCCGCAAAACTATCCTTTAGTCTTCCACCAATTTGTCCTTCTGTAGTCTTCGTTGAATTAAACCTATTCATCCTTTACTCTTTTACCTACCAATGTTCCACTAACTCGGATTTTCCTTTCCTTGTTGCAACTTCCTTTTCTCTATTATGTGCTTCTTCCCTTACCTTCCTTTCTCCATTGCGCACCTATTTTTCCTATCTTATGCTTACGCATCAGATTCTTCCTTATTCTCCTTTCCTAGCCCAAAAGGCTCATTGGAGAGATGAGGCCTTCTCACTCTGTCGTCGTGTAATTTTTCTCTACCGTCGATAGTTTTCTGCTAGCAAAATCAATAGGGTGGTCAAGTGCACTCTCGCCTGCTTGCGTCAAGACTAATCCAAGAGAGAAAGACAATGAATTGTCATGAACATGGAAATCCTTTTTCCAGTCTATAAATACAAGTATTGGTATAGTGTCTATCTTATTATTTAATTTATCCAAGCTTTCGTAACAAGGCTCCATACATTGAAACTTTGCGTCCTAATTCTGGTGGCTGCTGTGGTGGGTAGTGATTCTACTGGTATTGTGACTGATATTGGTTCTGTGGAGCATACTAATTCTAAGGAGCATACTAGTCATACTAGTTCTGAGAGAAAGGAACAAGATGGTAGTGCTTTTGCACCTGTTCATCCTGAACCTAACCATTGTTCTTCATAAAGTTGATGTCTAATGTCTTTTACTTCAAGAGTTTGTATGCCATGCAATTCTTCTCTTCATACCCTACTGACTTACAAAATTTACACAAACGACTTGATGGTGTACATACAATATTTTTCAAGTATAGGCACTCTTCATCGTAATGTCCTCTAGTCTAGCATATGCAACACCAGGGTGGTATGTGGGAACTTAATGGGTTTGATGCACCCAATGAGATATAGTTCATGTATGCTAGACAATTATCCTTGGTGCGTTCATCCATTTTGCATTTCCTACCCCATAAATATCTTTGGGATTCCTTTCCCTTCTTGATATCTTGAAGCTGTATTTTCAGATTATCCATATGAGACTGAATCTATACCATTCCTGCGACACCATCTCTGATTGGTGAGGCATCCAGATTCATTTCTAATTCAAGCGCTTCTTTCTACGATTTGATCTTTTGTTGCATTAATGGGCATCCGATGTGGGGTAATAGTGGTGAAATAAATCACTCTTTATGTTTAACATTCGACATTTGGAAGCTTAATTTTGGCATCAAATTTTTAAACCATTGGTCAAATTCCCATATAGACTCCGCCAATGATTGTCTTATCTCCTTGTTCTTGGTGATACACTGTGACTCAGATTTAGGATTTTTGAACTCACAAATCATCGCATGTCATATTTTGTCAAGGGTCTTCTATGGGTTTCCTGGTGGTAATACGTTGAAATTCATAAACCAGTGCAGCGCACGACCCCTCAGAGTCATGATCATATGCGCTTTATTTAGGTTCACATTATGAACAAGGCGATCCATCCAAACAACTTCACATATGAACCAATGTTGTTTCATATCTTCTGCTCCATTCCCATTGAATGTCGATAATATAATATCATGCCCTTCCATTGAGTTGGTGTCAAGGTTGTCTGATGAATAATTTAATGGAAGTGTACCGTCTTTCCCACTAGTCACAGTACTGGCATTATCAGGATTAACAACTCTTTCAATAAATGAGTCTCTAGGCCTTACCTTTGGTGATAATATGGGTGTAATGTGGTTCCATCATGATCTTGGTGTCTCCATAGATTCTTTGGATCCTTCTTCTCCTTCATAAGTCGAACTATATCCTTCCTCTTCATTGCAATACCCTTCATCTAGCCGCGACTCAACTTTGCAGTCACTTTCTTCGAACAGACTAGGACTTGTCTTTCTCCTCTTCCCAGATCTAAATCTCCTTCCACTCCTTAGGAATATAGCTTCTAGTCTAGGTTATGTACTTCCTATGAGCATCTCACCTCACTATTTCCCATTTTATTTGTAGATCATCTGTGACATATCCCCTCATATGGATATGCGAATCAAGTTTTCAACTGCAAGATACCCTTCTCATAGACGAGCATATTTATCCATGTACTTATAAGCAAAAATTATCTTCGTCGAGGTCCTTGGAAAAAAATTATTTCAGACTCACTATATGGTTATATTTTCTACTGCAAACTTAGTAATATATCCTTGCAAAATACTGTCGACCAAAAACTCAACAGTTCTATAGATGGGGTTACTTACACTGGCTATCTCACAAACCAACTGATAACTCCACTCAACCACTTCTCTTCTCTGGTAATTTTTCTGCTAAGTCGTCAAACCTGACAACCACTCATGCAACACAATGGAAAACTCTGCAAACAAGATCTCATGAATATCAAAGTATATGTACTGGTCTAATGAATTTTTTTCAACCAACCATGATCATGCACTATCTTCTTGCACAAAGGTTAGCATCTTAGATTCCAACCAATCCTCTATTCCCTTCTTTGTCAGATACCATAACATTTCCCTCGACTCAAATGATTACGGGTCTCAGAAATAGAACCATTTATTGGCCTCTTTCCCTTACTCACGTGACCTAGGTTTAACAACAAAAAAATACAAACAAAACACCCAAAGCCATTGGCCTGACATAGCAATATTAGTCAGAAACACCCACAAGGAAGGAGAAGTCTCATCGAAGATATCTTAATGTGTAAATAGCAGAACCATGTTTCTATAGTTGGCGAGGGAGTACAATCCCTTTGTACCCAACCAAGGAGCTCGACAAATATGGAGGGATGAAGTCTTTCACTATGCGATAGAGGCGCAACTGTGTGCCGCAAATAGCATGCAACACAACCTTGTCCTTAACAACCCTCACACTAGTGAATTATTGCAACACAACTGATTCCCTTGAAGTAAATGACTGTGGTCTGATTTATATTATGACTTGGTAGTGTTAAACATGAACTAATGCATTCATTCATTCACCGCTTATCGATATTGTGACACTTATTCACACAATAAATATAAATAATGGGAGATAATAAAACATTCAACATTGACAATTAAACATTGAACCATTCACATACACCATTCAATATTCACAAACACAGGAAATAATGTTGAAACCCATTTGGGAAAAACCACCAAGGTTCTCTTCATCTCGCATGAGAAATATAGGTGGCACCTTGCATTCCATGACTTGCAAATTATTCTTAAGATATGTCTTTCATCTTAAATATTCTTGTTCCAATGCTCTCTATTTTATTCTTCTATCTACTCCTACTGATCCGCACACAGCCTCGATCAACTCTTCTACTTTACTATCTACACTCTCAGCTGTAGATTAACTACTACAAAATGGTCTGCGCACTCAGCTACAGATGCACATCTCAACAGCCTTCTCGTATAAGAATTCTCTCTAAGTCAAAAATTAATTACTACAATCTTTATCAAGCTAATCCTTATACAAAGTATGTTACTCCTATTTATAGTATTTATAAGACTACGCAGGGTCGACTGAGTACAACTCAGTTATTACAGAATAAAGTAACTACAAAATATCTATCATTACATTAATTTCGGCCCATACCTGGCCACAAAATTCTTGTATTAGATTAACCACGGTCATAACTAGCCGCAAAAATGTATTTCAACTTATTTGTACAGGTCATAACTAGCCGCAAAACTGTCCTTTAGTCTTTCATCGATTTGTCCTTCTGTAGTCTTCCTTGTCTTGCACCTAGTCAGCCTTAACTATTTTACCTACCAATGTGCCACTAACTCGAATCTGCCTTTCATTTTTGCAACTTCCTCTACTCTACCCTTGTGCTTCTTCCTTTACCTTCCTTTCTCTGTCGCACACATGTTTTTTGTGTCTTATGCTTGCACATTGAATTCTTCCTTCTGCACTTTTCCTGGCCCAACAGGATCATTGGCAAGATGAGCAGTTTAGAACGTGCATGGATTCATTTCATATTGGCACTATCTTAATAGTGGTCAATTTTATGGAGAACTACACTCTTCAACTTCAAAACGAGATTCAAAGTCAATATTATCACTCATACCATGTTAGCATAAGAGTCCATATCACCTATAAACATGGGGAAAATAGTAATGAATCCAAAAGAAATATAATTAAAAGTAATTACTTCTACATAAGTGATGACATGTGTTATGACTTGGAATCTGTACAACACAAGTTTCAATTTCTCTATAATCACTTGAAGGATAAAACTATACATATGGAATAACATTAGATCTAGTTTGATGGTGGTATATGACAATTCAAAAATGACAATGTCTTCCAATGGTTGTGTATGATCCATAACAGGTACAAGGTGCCACATATTTAGAACTATTTTGGGACCATATATGGAAAAGGGGAACATGATGAAGAAGATACATGGATCAGTACTGCATTACAAAGGAAAGAAAAGAAGTTCACAACTATTTCTCTCATTCAAGATGCAACAACATTGTTAAATGGTGTTCTTCAATAACAAGGAAGCGACCAAGAACAAAAGAGGACCAATAAACTCAAAAAGCACGTGTACATATATATTTTTAAGAGGTCATCGATGTATTTCTATCACACCTATATGAGTGTAATACCTTCTAAGGAACTCACGCATTTCATTAAGTTAGAATGCTATAAAATTCTATAGTTGAAATGTGGACAAGGAAACTCTCTTTTTTTGTTCTCCATGTAATAACGATGAATGGGACAATTTTGAATCCATAGATTGGGGTGATAGTTGGGATCATTTATCAATCCCCATTGGTTGAGATATAAATGAAAAATTATCCTAGTTGGACGATGGCCAATTAAGTATTTCACAAGACTATGACCACATATCAGATCTTGTACAACCCAATTCAACTAACACCTTGATAATTTTGGAATGTTTGATGAAAAATTGTGTTTATTTAGTGCGCTCTTGCATTGGCACTTTATTTTATGCAGGGCACATATATGTAGTGGTTTTCTTGAGAGGTAATGAATGGGGTACTAACTATTTTCTAGTACTTTTCTTGGAAGACAAGTAAACTCTCAATGTCTCAGTAAGGGACTCCAAGGGAAATGATTTTTTTAGTGGGTTGATGGTTATCAAAGGAGAATATTTCACAGAGGGTTCTCATGCACTAAAATTTTTTTGTATGTATTTGAAGACTATAAACTAGGTCATATTTTATACCATTATACAAAGTTAGTGACACAAACCTCCAACTATAAACAGTGCCAAGGAAGAACTCATCAAAGTCACGATACTTCTTTCCTTACTCAGAGAACGAGAGGTTAAAGGATAATGTTGGTATTATAGGTGTTCTTGATGGTTTAGTTGAATTACCAAATGTAGGTATTCAGGTATGTGGCATGCTTGGTATTTTGTACTATGTTACAAGTATGTGGTGTACATGTACATGACATGATTTTGTTTTACGGTGTCATTGATTATTTACATTATTATTTTGACTATTTTTGTTGGACATTGACCTATTGATAGATTGATAAATTGCATAAACTTATACAACACTATAAATTGCACAAGATTCATCATGGATTTATTGTATTATATCCATACTTACATGAATCAATCAATGTGACTCTAGAAACCAAATATAGCTCAAGAAACCTAATTTATATTCCTATAAACTAAATCTACAAACCTAGAAATCTTATCTAGCCATATAAACCCTAAAAACCATAGGAAACCTCGAATTCCTTGAAACCTAATGAAATTTCGTAATGCAAGTGTTAAAATAATGTCAAATGCAACATCACTATAGGCCTTGTAGAATCACTATCTTGTAGTTGTAATCCGTAGCTCGTATATAAAACCTAGCTTGTAAACTAGCTCCTAGTTTGCAATCTAAACCTTAGATTGTCGTTTGTATAATCGCTAGGTTGATCAATCACATTAATTTCAAATGCAATGTCTTCCTTGAGTTAGTTTAACTAGACATGACTTTGAAACACACCAAATATTTCAAGGCTAACTTCCAAAGATCTAGAAACCCTAGTTTGTATCTTAAACCCTAGTTTATATCCAAAACCCCACAAACCCTAGAAATGATTACATTTGGGAAACAAATTCTAGAAAACCCACTACAAACATTCATTTGAATCCAAACCATTATGCACAAGAATAAAAACAACTTCATGTTTCAACTATATATGCATGTCAAAAAAACTTCATTGTACATCTATATTCTTGTGCATCCATTTCTGTCTAATCCATTACCATAAAAATATGAAAAAGAGTACAAGAAACAATTGTTTGTATTCTAAACCCTGAAAACCCTAGTTTGTATCCCCCTCCTCTACAATCTGACCCTTTGCTTTACCTTGACTCTTGACATTGGTCCTCCAAGGACATTAGTCAAGACCCCAGGTTTTCACAAAACTTCTTAATGCAAGTGTTAAAATTAGGTATAAAAATATTCACATTCTTAATAAAAATAGCCAATCCTATCCTATAAATACTAGCCAACAAACACTATAGCCAATCCTAGAAACCTTAGTTTGTACACTAAACCCTAGTTTGAATTCTAAAACAAAAAACCCTAGTTTGTAGCATAGATCCTAGTTTTTGTTCAAAATACTAGAGAATCTAGTTTGTATCCACTAAATATAATTGACCAATCACTAATATCATTTGTTCAATGTCACCATTAACCAATATCAGAATCAAACATTCAAACCTTTACAACTTTTCCCTAGCTGCAATTTGGCATGTGTCCTTGAACGGATACATGGAGCTACTTCCATACAGACAAAACAAAAAATGTGTCTCAGATCGATGAACCATCAACTCCTTTGGATTTGGGACCTTTGGTTTGTGCTAGGGGTTCCCTGGTCCTCTAAGTCCATGGCCCATGGATCACATTTTAGGTCAATTTTTGAAACTAGGGTTTTACTTAGTAAGGGAATGTGCAATTTTTGCACATGGGGGTAAAATTTCAAAATTCCTTGACCAAGAACTTGTGGCTAGAATTTCCACATGGAACCTTCCTAAACAAACTTGTAGGACCTCCCAAAATATATTTTTTCTACACAGACGGAATTGTATGCCTCGGGTATGGATTCAACAAGTGTCCCTAAGATACCTCTAGGAGGTGAGCATCAATGTGCCATAGAATTATGACCATCGATTGGTTCAACAAACCATTGACTCGGTTGGATTTACTACATTGAAATAATTACAACTATTCCCCTATCCTCAAATTCCATGGCCTTAGGATAATGATTTAGGTCAGTTTTGGAAACTGGGGTTTATGAGTAAGGGAATCTGAAATTTTTGCACACAGGGATCAAATTTGTAAATTCCTCGACTGAAATGTTGTGGCATGAGTTTGAATGTGGAACCTACCTAAAAACACTGACAGGACCTCTTGGAACTGAGTTTTGTTGCATGTTTGAAATTCTATGCCCCAGGTGGGGATTCAATAAATGTGCTTCAAAGCCTTTAGGAGGCGAGCTTCAATGTGCCATATAATTATCATCGTGGCTTGGATCAACAATCTGTCAAATATGATGGGTTTCAGATATACATATAGTAACAAGGGTGCCCCTCATTTTCGGTTCCATCACCGAGATATCATATTTTGGGTGGATTTTGGGAAGTAAGGTTTTGTTTAGTAAGGGAATGTAGAATTTTTGCACATATGGGTCAACTTTGCAAATTCCTCGATTGAGAACTTGTATATAGAATTACCATATGGAACCTACCTGAGCACACTTATAGGACATACTAAATCCTAGTTTTATTACATGATTGGAATCCTATTCGCTGGGTAGCAATTCAACATTTGTCCCTGGAAGCGTCTAGGAGGTGAGCGTCAACATGCCATAGAATGCTTAAAATGGATTGGATAGAAAAAACATCAACTTTTTTGGATATGGGAAATTATGATAGTGTTAGGGGTTCCCTTGGCCTCTGATTCCATATCCCATGGATCATATTTTAGGTCTATTTTGGAAACTAGGGTTTAGCTGAGTGAAGGAATGTGTCATTTTTTAACACAGGAGTAAACTTGAAAAATTCCTTGACTGAGAACTTGTGGCTAGTGTTAAAAAATGGAATCTATATAAACACACTTGTAGGATTTACTATAACCCAATTTTGTTGCAAAGTTGGAATTATATGGCCCGAGTAGGGATTTAATGGGTGTCCGTGAAAATCCTCTAGGAGGTGAGCTTCAATGTGTCATAGAATGATGACCATGGATAAGAACGACGTACCGTCAAATCCATTGTATTAAATATATCAATATAGTGCTAAGAGTGCTTCTATACTCTAGATATAGGGCCCTATGATCTATTCATAGGATGATTTAGGATACTAGAGTTTCACTCATGAAGGGTCTGTGGATTTTTCTCACAAAGGGGCAAACATTGAATTTTTTTTATTTGATTCTAGAATTAGACATTCAAAGAGTGACACACAATCCTACTAGATTGAACTCTTAATAGATTTATATGTCCCTGGTGTGACACATCATTTGGAATTTCTTTAATGTTCCACTATATTTGCATTTATAGAAAACAATTTTGTTTTTAAGAATTCAAAGTTCCAAATAAAAAATGGAGGTTATATTTCATCAATGATATCCCTTTGATCCTTGCTAGCTTTGTCACTTTCCTTGAATTGTCCTTTAGGTTTTATATGATCCACTTGCAAAATATATATATATTTGGGCTTGCTAATCTCTTTTATTTAGATTTGACAAGTATTAAAGTCATTTGCAAATTTTTGGGGGTATACATTATTCAACCACACGGTTTATTATGTGTTGTTGATCATGCATGACATCTATGTGTTTTTTTTGTAGATGATATATGCACATCCCATATATTTATTCAATTAAAGTCATCATTCCAAAATCCCATTTTACTTATTTGCGCCACACAGGTGCATTACTCAGGTGTGTTAACTATGTGTATCCTTTAAATGTTTGTTACGTTCTTATGTGGGTAACGTTCTTTTATGTTCCACTTAGTTGTCTTAGTTTCTTAGGTGTGTTAGGTTATTTTGTGTCTTAGGCATGTTGCAAAGTGATTTAAGTAGTTAGGGTTAGGATCATTAGTAGGTTATGGATTGGGGGTTTTGGGGATAGTGGCTTAGTCATAAATGGGTTGAAGTTATATGGATTAGTGTTATAGGGGGTTTCATGGGTCAAGGTAAAATATAAGTATCACCTATTTTGGATAAATAAGTGTGTTTTATAGGTGTTCCATATGTGTGCATCCTTTAATATGTCCAATGTATGCTTATGTAGGTTTGGTACTCATGTGCACGAGTCATATTGGTTTGCTCATTATGTGTGTTAAACTAATCACATAATCCAAAGGATTCCTACACAAAAAATATAAAATATGATTTAAAATAACGAAAAACATTATAGTCTCTATTTTTGGGCTTCCATACCCAGAATAAACCAATCGAAATAAAGAATTAAATTAAAAACATAATCACGATAACCAAGTATAAGCAATAGATAACTAAAATATGAGGTTCATAAACATAATAACAATCAAATCGAATCAAGATCCATGAATCGTAGTCGTAATGTAAGATTTTCCGCCCATGAATTTACAATTAATTTCATTATATTAAACAAATTATCAAACTAAGAAATATATCATGGTCGTAAATCCACTCTTTCGAATATACAAACTAAAAATAGAATTGGAAAGGTTTTCCCCAAATCAAACCACATAACACTTACTTCTATGCAAAACCCCAAGTGATAGAGGCTACAAAGCATCTCAAGTAACCAATGCATCTAAGTGGATACCCATCAAGGGTTATATCTATAAAAAAAACTTATCTTAGAATTTCATGAATTGTTGAAAATCTATTTCTTCCCATAAACTTCAAAATAGACAAACAAGGGAACCCATCTTAACCACAAAAAAATGATGGCATACCTTGTATCTTATTATTGATCAAACTATGTAGTCCATAATCCATGCTGCGTCACTGTTCATATGCACATAGAAATACAGTAGTTAGTATAACCAAGATAATCTAAATTTATATACAGCCTTCCTAATAATAGAGTACATAGTAAATCTATCACCACTTGATAGAGAATAATGAATTTAGAGAGGAGGTGACCCTGTTGTCAATCTCTCTTGGCATGTGCTTGATAACCTGTATCCACATATGAGTATTGTTACACTATACTTTTTAAACTATAACATATTTTTAATCAAAGACCACACATTGCAACAATTACCTTGTAGTAGGAGTTTGGGATGTAAGGGTGAATCCAAGCTCATTGAAAGCTTCTATGGCACCCTAAATTCACCTGTCAATAGAATGACATAGTTGTTTTCAACCCTAGCTAATATTGATTGTAATTCTTTAATTATTCAACTAGAGAGGAATATTACCTTGCTAGAAGCATCGAGGGCCAAGGGTCAATGACTCCTTGCTCTGTTTTCTTTCTATGCCTACACAACAAGAAACAAATGTTTCAACTATGTTCCAAACTAAGAAAAAGATTTTAAACAATTTGTAGAGTAATATTGAAATTACTTTCTTCCTTACCTATTAAATAAACCACGTGATGAGCCATGGATGGTTGAGACTATAATGGAAAACGCATTTTCCTTTAAACACTAATAAAACTTAAAAAAAATTAGAAACTACAAAACAAAAACTAAACAGTCAAATGACATCCCGCAAAGGGAAAGCATGGTAGTAGGGCAGCCCATGGAGCGGTTTAGCATCAAATTCAAAAATACAGTAACCATAAACCATATAGATAAAATTAATGTTCACGAAAGTTTGAATGCAATAATAAAACCCTAAGAAAACCTTTGTATCAGATAAATTACAAATGTAGTGTTGGGATAAAATTTATTCCCACATCACATGCGTAACACCTATGCCTTCAAATGTACTTGGATGCGATGTCAACTCACAGCCAGGGTTATGAAAGTAAATTAATGAAATATTTAAAAACCCTCGTTAAACCCTTAATAACAATGATGGCATCCAATTGTAGTTCCCTTGGCCTCATCACCATATAAAACTTTATAATGATTAACTATTCCCCATATAGTTTGTAAACACATGGGCTAGAATCTTAAACCATAAATTAACAACTTGCCATGTGAATGATACAAGCCATCTAACCTTGCTTAAATCAACTACCATCATGCTAATAAAAAATATATAAAGCTAGAATCATATAAAGCCTATCAAAATATAGTTAGTACTAATCCCTTTGGTCTAGGCTTATGTCGTAGACTTCCAAACCAACATATTATTAAACTCAATGAATTAAAAAATCACCTTGGTAAGGTCGTGACCAAGTTGTCTCTATAAATGGAGATGATGCCAAGCGGGATACACACCCTATCGTCAAACCAATAAGTATTTTAAATATTATCCATGGACTCCAATAAATAGTATGTTATGAAAGATATGACTGTACTTCAACATATGAAAATATTTTTCAACAAGTAGAGTGATAATGTATAAATCATAAACATCGTTTATTTATTTATTTATGGTTACAACTCTTGGCTTGAAAAAAAAATCCCAACCCTCAAAATTGATAAAAAAAATAAAACTAGCTTTATTGTTATGGTTTGACTCTCTTTGCAAACATGAAGACAAGAATAACCTTGTTTTATAGGAATTATGGCGGATGTGGAAATGTCTGCTGAACAAGAATCACATTCTAAGGATCCAATAAACAATGAAGAAGGTAAAATTAAAGACAGTGAAATATAGGTAAATTTGAATGAAAGTAGGAATGATAACCCATATGAACTCCTACAAACACTAAAATATTTAACGTCAGAACTAAAATGAGTTAAGGAAGATAAGGAACACAGTTTAAAAGAAAAAGAAGAGTTAAATAATGTTATGCTCGCTAAACTACATAGTAATGCAAAAGAAAAAATAAACAAGCCGAATTAAATATGGAAAAAACTACACCTTATAAAGTAAGGTAAGAAAACTAGAATTTTTTAAACATGAGAGTGAATCTTCAAGCGATGAATCAACTAAACATAATACTGAAAACTATGAATATTCTAGTGAAAGTAGTGATAGTATCCAAAAGAAAAACAAATACAAACCATATGAATAGATTGTTGGTGAATTAAAAAATATGAAACCTCTTATGCTCAACAGAGAGATCTAAAAAGGAGAAGAAGCAAAATCTTGGTTATCTGGAATGAAAAAGTACTTCAACATTTATAACAAGTCTAACAAACTAAAATAAAAAATTTCGAGTTATAACTTAACCGAGAAAGATGGTATATGGTTGTAAGGCATAAAGAAAGTAAAATCAATTAAAGAATGTTATGTAATATGAAAAACCTTTAAGAAATATTTCAAAAGGAAATTATTATCATAATATTATAATGAGGAAAAAGCTAAAGAATTGTACGAATTACAATTAGGTGCCATGACTATGAAAGAAATTTGCAACAAATTCTTAACTATATTACATTATGTGCCTTATATTATTGTTGAGAAACAAAAAATACAATGTTTCCTCACGTGCTTACCTCTTATGTTCAAAGAGATAATCGAATATGATAATAGAAAAATATAGAAGAGAAAATTGAGAAAAACAAACTTCTACTATGATCAAAATAAAAACAAATGGGAGAACCTACCTAATTGGAAAAAAAAAGGATGTGACAATTTTGAACAAAGAAATAAAGGAAATAAGGTTTATATGAACACTCGGAATAATTATAAGGGATACCAAGGGAATAATTATAAAAATTTTAAACAACAGAATTTGGTAGTAGCCAAAGAAAGGGAAACAACAACTTCCTTTTATAGAAAATGATTACACAAAGGGAACTGTTGGGTCATGGATTTTTCCATATTGTCATCACCTATTGACATATATTTTATCACTCTTATTCATATTATTATCCATTTATCATTCCATTTTCCATCCATTTGCTGTAACTACCCATAAAATACCATATTACTTCCATTGATGCTTTACTGGTTAATCATGATTATTTTCCTTTATTTTCAATGAATTGAAGATTATTATGCATATTTTTATTGATGATGGTTTATGGAGTGATTTTTCATATTAAGAGTAGAAAAACTAGTGGTTCAAGCCTCCATCTCATGATCCAACAACTTTAACAAAAAACGCATGCCACAAAAGAACACATTGATTCGCATCTTGATTTACGGGCAGATGTAAAAGAATGTCAAAAATCTGGGACATGGGTTTTCTGTGTACTGGCATTGATTACCTAAATCATGAGGAAATTTGCAAACAAAGCTATGGTTTAAGATGTATATCTAGTTCTATAAACATTTAATTCCAATATTTACTGTTGCGACCGATTTTCCAAATTAGTAAATTTATTGAAATAGTTCAGGTTGGAGATTCGGTTTCTCATTCTCCTCAGAGAATTTATGTATAAATATGTAATCAATCTCATGACAAAGGGGGAAGAGATAAATAAATGTTATGCTATAGGATTTGATACATAATCTGTTGTAATGATTTCATTCTGATAATATATGTTGGTAGTTTCTTAATTCTTGAGTTGTAGACCTTCATTATGTAGATCCATATTTGCTCAGTGGAGGAAGGGCCCTCTTCCCTGAGCATATATTGGTAGTGTTGATTTTAACCATTTTATTATATAGATTTTCTTATTATCAAGTTCATGCTTTCATTCATTATATTTATCATAGTTTTATTATTTCATTCATTAGATTTGTCATAGTTGTTTTCCTATTAATTCGTTTAATAGATAGTTTTCCAACATAGCACTCCTTTTAGATTCATGCAATTAGATATTGCTTCATAAGAATTGATTTTGTTGAAGTGTGATTACATTTACAGTTTGGATTTATGAATGGGATTGGGGTTTGTTTTCTTTTCAAGAAGGTTTGATCTAGTTTATAATTAGTTTTGATTTCATACCAATAGATCAATAGTGCCAGGTAGAAATTGTGTTTGAATAGATCTTGAACGATATCTTTGAAATAAAAGACATCCTCGGGTTGATAATTTATTTTCTTGAAGTTAAGTTCTTTATTTAATTATACAATTAATCCGACCAAGATTTTGGCTCCGTTGCGGGGGAAGTTATTAATGGTGAAAAAGTACATCTGACATTGTTTTGTAGATGCATTATTAAAGTAGGGCATGTAGGTTAATGATTACTTTTGAATTCATTGAATTTGCTTTGAGTGTGTTTTTTCTTCTTTCTTTGCATTCAATTTTATTTCATTTTCAAATTTTGGAGCATAAATCTTATCATTCCACTTAGTGGTGTTGTAAGTACCATGTCATGTCCTCAATTTTGCATTGGGTCACAATGGCCTAATCACATTTTCCATATTCATTAGATTTTGGTAAATTGATGCTAAGGGTCAAATAATTACCAAGGAGGAAAGTTATAGTTACCTTGGCTGGGGGAGGAATATTTGGGATATGTAATAAGGGGTAAAATAAATGATGTTTGAACATTATAATGGGATAAATATTTTATAAAGGAGATAAATAAATAAATACAAGTCGAAATCAAAGTGGAAATTGAGCATGGAGACAAATGGAGACTATGGGGCCCACACAAGCTAGAAATTTGGTACCAAATGACAACCTCCTCTTGCAATTTTGAATCCATGGGAATCCTAACGGTCCTTGGATGAGTTATAAGGTTAATACATTGGTACATATCCATCATAGGTTGAATTTTGGAGGAAATGTAACTTACATGGGAAAGGAAGAGTCATTTTGGAGCTAGTGAGACACTTGGACTAGATTCCCTATCTCTATGAAAACAATGATGAAGATACTATGAAAACTATGAAACAAATCAGATCTGAAGGCTGAAATATTACATATCTGACATGTCAGGTCAAACTAGAGCATCTAAGAGAGCTCTCATGTGATTTGGAGAAGCTCAATGGGTTCCTACTCAAATTGGGGGAAGATGGAAGGCTAGGAAAGGGAGGACACATGGAAAATCTTGAGCCCACACCCAAATTCAAATTGGATTAATTTTGTGTATGTATTGGAAACATTAGAAGGATAAGGATTTTTATAAAACATAGGAAGAAACCAAGGGAATGGATTTTTATCATTTGAGAAATTGTCATTTGTGAATTGTGAGAGCTAGTGGATGACTAGTTTTCTTGCCTTAGTCAATTTAAAGGGTGAAATATTCCCATCCAATTTCGTGTTTGAAGAGGCCCCTCAGGCATTTCATGGAGATTTAATGGAGTCTTATTTTCAGGTGTAAGCTACAGGAAATCATGTGGAATCTTCTATTGCATCACTCTCTCTCAACTATTTCCAGTTTTCACACCATATTCATGCCAATGGAGGTATTGCACTTTGGGTGGTCTATTTGTGGAAATTGAACCCAGGTGTTAGAACAATTACACTCACAAAAATTGCCAATTACACATGCAAATTACACACAACGGAGACTGAATATGGAGCAGAACACTAATCTGTATTAAATAAGTGTATAATAGCCAACCCTGTGAAGCCATAGTCTACCACAATAAATAATTACATGAGAGATTTGAATGCATAAGCATTCCATTCGAATTTGGTGAAAATTAGGCTTACTAAATCGAAGCAAATCCCCCATAGGTGCATAAAGCAGTTTCCAAATCTGTCTAGGAGCTCACAAATTGGAAAAATAAATTAGGCAAGCTAATAGATGATGTAAGGACAACTCATACATGCTTTTCTTAGGAGAAAAGAGTGGAGGATGACGAGGACAAAAAACAAGTTAATTTCACCTAGTCAAACTTTCCCAATTGCCTTAAAAATCAGAAAAAGTAGGCAATAAAGCAGAAAAAGAAGACCTGCGCTAGGAAGGCCAGGAATAAACCAGATTTGATTCCAAGTGGTTTCCCAAGTGCTCCATGACTTAAATTTAGAAATTTTGACCACTTTGGATGTGTGGAGGAAAACTTGCATAAGGTGGAATATGGAAACTAGGCAAATAAGACAAAAATTGGATTAATTAATGTCTAAGGTAGCTCACTATGGGTTGATTATTCTAACAGCCCCCCTTAAGCCTGACGTATGAGTAAAATATCAGAAAATTATGGGGCCTAGCAACAATTCTTAGTCACCCTTTACATACTGCATGTCCATTTAACCAAGGAAAGAGGCAAACACCCAGTGGGAAAAATCCTCCCTTAAACATGGACAGTAAAACAAAATTTGAAAATCTTGTCATCACTCATGCTTCATAGCATGATCAACAATCCCCAACAATGATTTGATATTGTTGAATGTATTCTCACAAAAAAAATTGGTGAAGATATCTGCTACTTGTTCTAAAGATGAACAGAAGAGTAGGTGAATGGTGCCATCATGCACAAGCTGTCTGATGTAGTGCATATGGAGCTCAATGTGTTTAGTTCTTTGTCTTTGAACTGGATCATTGTAGATTCAAATGGTACTCTAATTATCACAATATATAGTAGTTGAGTATTCTGATTCGAAGCCACACTCACCAAGTAACCCCTACAACCATAAACATTGAGTTGTTGCATTTACAACTCCTCTGTACTCTGCGTCTGTAGATGAGAGTGAAATGGCACTCTATTCTTGCTTGACCAGCTGATTGGTCCTTCAACAAGCATGAACACATATCATGATGTTGAATTTTGATCTGTGTTGTCACCTACCCAATCACTGTCAGTAAACCCAATCAAATCAAGATCAGATTTAGCTTTGTAGAAGATCCCATGAGTCCTTGTTCCCTGAACAAAGTTAAGGATCCTTTTGGCTACTCTCCAATGGATCTCATGAGGGTGATCCATGTATATTTAAGCCACACTTACTGCATAGGAAATATCAGGTCGATTATGTGTAAGATACATCAAACATCCAATCAATTGCCTATACAGTGTATTGTTTACCATAGGTGAGGAATCAGCTTCTTCAAGCCTAACTCCTGAAAGGAAGGGAGTCTTTCTTGGCTTGAAATCCTTCATGTTGAATTTGTTCAGAAAATCCAAGGCATACTTGGACTGATGTGCTTTGATTCCTTGTTTGGTTTGAGCAATCTTAAGCCCCAAGAATTGGCTCAATAAGCCCAAATCAGTCATTGAGAATGCATGGTTTGTTGCATCCTTCAAGGAGGCAATTTCATCCTTTGAGATTCCTGTAATGAGAAGGTCATCAACATACAAAACAATTATCATTAATGAAACATGAATCAGCTTCAAATAGACATTTGTATCTGACTTGCATCGAACAAAATTTAGTGATAGCAGAAAGCTATCAATCTTGGCATACCAAGCCTTGGGGGCTTGCTTAAGCCCATACAATGACTTCTTTAGCCTATACACAAAAGATGGATTAGTAGAAAATCCTTGACGCTTCTGCATGTAAATCTCTTTAGTGAGATCTCCATTCAGGAAAGCACACTTCACATCCATGTGGTGTACCTCCCACTACTTAGAAGATGTAATGTCTAAGGCTAGCGTGATGGAGTCCATTTTTGCCATTGGTGCAAAGGTCTCATTGTAGTCTATGCCATGTACCTGTGAGTAGCTGTTGGCTACCAATATGGCCTTTTATTTCAAAGGTGAACCATCAGTAGAAAATTTGGTTTTTTAAACCCACTTACACTGAACTAGCTTCCTCCTTGGGGGAAGATCAACCAGCTCCCAAGTGTTGTTCTTCTGGAGTGAGCTGAACTCTTATTTCATGGATGTTTGTCATATTGGATCATTTGCTGCATATTAATATGTCTATGGTTCTGATTCAACCATCAAATATCATTTCTCTGCAAACATAGGATCTTTCATGCACAGAGCACTCTCAAACTGAGATCTAGTCCTCTTAGGATCATTAGGATTTCCAGCTACTTCTCCAGCTGCATGAATGGTCTTTGCTGCCAATTTTGGTCTTGTAGGACTGTTAGGATCTGCGATTAAATAATCATTATTAGAAAAATCAAAATAATCAACTTCAACTATCTCTTCACTTACATTTAATGGTTCTGGTGGTGAAGAGGATTCTCCAACTTCCACTACTGCTAAAGGCTCTTCTTGGAACTAAACACTCCTTTCAACGAAGGATTTTTTTGTGCTCAAATTTATTATCTTGTACCCTTTTAAATCTTTAGAGTATCCAACAAATAGACACTCTTCGCTTTGGGGCTACAAAGCCTTCCTCTTTTCTGTTGAAATTCTAGCCCAAGCCCTTGAGCCAAAAATCCTGAAATGGGTCACATTTGGCTTGTGCCCACTCCATGCTCTGAAAGGAGTCATACCATCAAGTTTTTTATGAGGTACCCTATTCTAGATATATGCTGCATAGTTTATAGCTTTGGCCCAAAACTTTGGTGGCAAAGTCTTAGCCTCCATCATGCAGGTTGCGATCTCTTTCAGTGATCTGTTCTTCCTCTCAGCAACACCATTTTGTTATGGTGTGTAAGGGATAGAATGCTGCATCTAAATACCTACATATTCACAATATTGAATGAAATAAGAATTTACATACTCACCACCATTGTCATATCTGAGGACCTTGAGTTTCCTCCCAGACTGGTTTTCAACCAAAGCCTTAAAGACTTTGAAGAGGCCATAAACTTCAGACTTGTGTTTCAGGAAGTAAACCCAGCAATACCTGGAAAATTCATCTATGAATATCAATGCATATTTGGCCTGACTCATTGACATATGAGGAAGTGGGCCAGAAACATCACTATGGATCAACTCAAGAGGTGCAGAGGTTCTCTCATGACTAGCTTTCTCAAATTTATGCTCTGGGTGTTTTCCTAAGATGCAACCTTGACAGACTCCTTTTGAAAACTTAATCTTTGGTAACCCAATGACCATTTATTTTTCACTAAGATCAAAAAGATACTTGTAATTTAGGTGGCCAAATATTTCATGCCAAATCTTGCTTTCCTCATTAGCATGAATCAGAAGAGCAGAGGGGTTTGAGTAGGGTAGGAAGTGTGAGAACATGTATACCTTTGAAGTGTGATTTGCAACTCCTTTTGCAATGACTTTACCACTTGATATATCTGTGATCTCAACATCATCAGGGGAGAATATGACCTTCTTTGGAGACCCTGTGTGGGTCATCTGATACACTAATAAGAGGTTAGAGGCAAGACCTGGAACATACAATACATTGCTGAACTTACCATGGTAAAGATCAATCCTCCCTTTTCCCAAACTTTCAGTGAGAGAGTCATCTCCCAGTACAATTGGTGGACCTTTCGATATGTCAAGTGAGGTGAATGCCTCTTTGGTAAAAACCATATGTGTTGAAGCTCCAGAATCAATGATGAAACTAGGTGAGCTTGATGTGCCAGCAACCAATGCATGAACTCTCTCTCTCTATCTTCTGAATTTCATCCTTCTTCCCTCTTCTTTGAGCTGTCTGGAAGGGAGACGTCATTCTTCTCCAAGATTTGGGTCAGCATGTCAATTTTATTCTTCATGTAGGATCTTTCAAGATGATTTCCCTTACTGTAGTATGCGCACTTGCTCATTTCTCCTTTGTTCTTCTTCTTCTGGGTGTTCTTCTTGGATCCTTGGGGTTCCTCTGGAGACTTGTTCTTGTCTCTCTTTTGCTTAGGTGGCTTATTAGATTTCTTATTGATTTTTGAATCCACCCTCAAATATCCAGCAACCAGATATTGGTCTTTGGAAGGTTTGACGGTGCCCATCATCACCAATTTATCTTATTCTTGTGTGAGAGATTCCATGAAATCTACAAGGCTAGGCATTTTCCAGGCTCGAGCTATCAACTTTGTGGCATAGAAGGTCAATAAAAACACTGAACATTTAGATCCAAGCTTCAAGAGTATGGACAAAACTAGTTGCTCATCCTTCTTTTCGATCCCACACTATTTTAGCTGCAAAACAAGGGCTTTGAACTAGGAAAAATAGAGTTGCAGGGATTCAAAGCTATTGGGACTCAGGGAGATCAATTCATTTTCAATTTGATGTCCCCTCATCTCATATGTCTTACCAAAAATCTCAACAACCTTCTCCCATAATTCATTTGGTGATGTTAATCCATGAAGATCGAAAAGGAGGTCTTTGGATATGCTCAGACACAGGAGACCATAGGCCTCATCCCTCCTGTTGTGCCATTTAATTTTCTCTGCAGCTGCATTGGGCTCTGCTTCTATTTCCATAGTCACTCTGTAGAGGCATTTCAATCTCAACACTATATCCATCTCTAATTTCCATCCACATAAGTTAAATGGAGTCAAGATGATCTTCTGAGATTGATCCATAGCTCAGAAATTGTCCATTCAATCAGTAGAATGATCCCAGTCAATGATGTCGATCCTGAAATAAAAAATTGGAAGGAGAGAAATCAATCTACAAAGTCTCTAATACCATGTGGAAATTGAACCCAGGTGTTAGAACAATTACACTCACAAAAATTGCCAATTACACATGCAAATTACACACAAACGAGACTGAATATGGAGCAGAACACTAATCTGTATTGAATAAGTGTACAATAGCCAACCCTGTGAAGTCATAGGCTGCCACAATAAATAATTACATGAGATATTTGAATGCATAAGGATTCCATTCGAATTTTTTCAAAAGCAGGCTTACTAAATCTAAGCAAATCCCCCATAGGTGCATAAAGCAGTTTCCAAATCTGTCTAGGAGCTCACGAATTGGAAAAATCAATTAGAAAATCTAATAGATGATGGAAGGAAAAATCATACATAATTTTCTTAGGATAAAAGAGTTAAGGATGATGAGGACAAAAAACAAGTTAAATTCACCTAGTCAAACATTCCCAATTTCCTTAAAACTCAGAAAAAGCAGGCAATAAAGCAGAAAAAGCAGACATGCACTAGGAAGGCCAGGAATAAAGCAAATTTGATTTCAAGTGGTTTCCCAAGCACTCCAAGAATCAAATTTAGCAATTTTGACCACTTTGTATTGGTGGAGGACAACTTGCATAAGGTGGAATATGGAAACTAGGCAAATAAGACAAAAAATGGATTAATTAATGTCTAAGGTAGCTAACTATGGGTGGATTATTCTAACACTATTGATCTCTTTGGGGAATATTATAATGGCCATTATATAATCTTATGATGTATATTCTCTATATTTCACATTCAGAAGGCTCTCAGGTCAAAATACCCAAAAGAATTCATGTAAAAATGTTGAACAATGAAGAAATAGTGTCATTTCCCCACTATCTTGTTGTGAACCATTGTATATGCTGATGATTTAAAATTGGTATAGGATTTAGCTGTCCATTTATGATTGTAATTATTTCAATATTCTCTTCTCTTTATTATAAAAAATTTTCAAGTTGAAATTTCCAAGATTTGTATGTCAAAATGACTTTTAATGAGAAAACAATGACCATTTGCACTCTATTTTGATATATGCCCTGGTAATGCTTATTATTTAGAATGGGGGAATGTATATCTGATAAATTTTTGAGGTATGGACTGTCATTAATGTTTATTTCAAGTCTCATGTTCAGTACTTAATCATTGGAATCCATTTTACTCATTTTTATTCGATTGGGAGAAGATTTGGTGCATTTTCCCCAAGAGTCGAAAGTGTGATTTGGTAGCTATTTTGGAAAGAGTCATAACAACATGTATAAAATGAACCATTATGCATATGAGATATTAAAAATTCCCCCCACTCATCCCCTTCCTATTTTTATTAATTCGAGTGACTTTGGGATCATTTGAGAAGCCATTTCCGGCAATTAGTCAGGGGGAATTGGAGCCCAATTTGCTAGTAAAGAATCCTAATTTGAACAAAACATTGAAAAAATTTGCATAAGTAATTGGGGGGTCATAAAAAATCCCTAAAAATCAAATTTAATTTCTAATATCATTCATGTACCTTCTGATAAAATTTGGAAGAAATTGGGTCAATATGAAGGTTTAGACATCAAAACTAGTTAAAGTTGAAATTGGGGAAAAAGTGAAAAAAAGTGTCATTTTAAAAAAATTGAAAAAGGGGTCATTACACACCACCCATTATACTAAGAAGTTAACAGGTACATTTGAAGGAGGAGCCTCAATATAGCACTGGAAAAATCTAATGAAGAGATGGAAGGTAAGAAAGATATAGAATTCGTTACCTTCAAATTTCCCATCGGAGATTCAAGAAGAGTGGCACCAACAAAAAGTATTCCCCCACATATTCTACCAAATTTTCATGGTTTGGAAAATGAAGACCCTTATGTATTTTTATTTCATTTTGAATTAATTTGTAGAGGATATGGCTATTGTTCTAATGATCAAAAGTTGAATGTGTTTCTCCTCACTCTAAAAGGAACAACCCTTCGATGGTTCATGAGCCTCGGTGGGAATTGTATACGAAATTGGGAAGACATGAAACATGTATTATTGAGAAGGTACCAATATTATTGTAGGGTTAATGAAAACATATTCGAAGTGACACAAGGAGAAGACGAGAGTCTGGATGAATAAATGGAACACTTTCAATATAACCTCCAAAGATCTAAACAAAGGGAACTGGGGAAAGATACTTTAAAAACACTTCTACTCAAGGGAATCCAAGATGTATATTTAAAAATATTAAATCTAATTGGAAGAGGTGATGTATTTCAATTAGCATATGATGATATTTGTGAGTTATGTAGAAGGTATTCAAGAGGAAACTTCAAGACTGGTAAGAATTCTAGTAATCCTTGTTTCCAATCTTTGAAATATGGTGCAAGAACAAGAGTTATAGGAGTTGAAATTAGGAATGGGTATGAGATGTTTTCATTAATTCTTTGGAATTATTGATTATTTGAACAAAATGCTTAAATCATTTTTGTATACAATGTTAAAAATTTAATTTGTCTCTATTTGTTACAAAAAAAAACTTTCACGAAAATAAAATTACAGTAATTGGGGAAGGTGAATGAAGCCTCGACAGGAAAATGAGCCAACAATTATGAAACCCTTTAATATTGAACTTGGGTATAGATTTGTTAGCTAAAATACCCAACTGTGACAGTGAATTGCAACACCTAACTGTGAGTGTCAACTGCAACACCTAGCTGTGACTGTTAGCTATGACAATGAGCTACAACATCGAGGTGTGACTGTCATGTAGGTGAAAATTTATGAGTTTGAGATACATGTGTCTTTCACATCATGGTATGTATTTAATTTTAGATTATATGTAACACATCCATAAAAATGCACCTGCTTTATTTTAACATTATATCATTTTTAAGAGTTCCAGTTGTGGCTGCAACAGATTGTGTAAGTCAATCTAGGTGCTCAATGCTTGAAGTTTTTGGTATGGGTGTGTGTTATATTTAAATTTAAATCACTAAACAAATTCACACCTATTCCAATCACTTTTTCGGGGCCAAATTTCATTATTTGAATTTTTTTGGTATTTTGGCTTGAAATTTTTACTGAAACATAGTTGGGATAGTCCATTTTAGGGAGACCAAATAGAATTATTTTTAAAACCTGTTTACATCCCACTATGCCTTTGAACCTAGTTTCCAAAAAAAATTGAATTTTTGAGATTGGGTATCAAACAAAAAATTTATGGTTAAAATACTAACGAGGTGTCAAGTAGGAAGCTTAGGAACAAAGCTGGGACAATCACTTTTTGGGTGCCTTATTGGACATATATTGCAAATAATTTACATTGGTGTATTCCCCTATGAATCTAGTTTGCATTTCAATTTTAATCACTCCATTCCGATATCGTATGCAAATTTTATGACCAAAATACCAACTACCTATCACAAATCAACATTCCTAAAACTCTTTTTCCTAGACTGTCCATTGGCCTATTTGAACCATCAATTCTTATTGGATGCAAAAAATATTTCTAATGAATATACCTACATGAATATACTCTCATATCCAATTTTAATAACATCAATCCATTATCAAATGAAAAATTTAAGCCTAAAATCGTGATTGTTGGTCTAGTCCAGAATTTGAAAAGCACCTTATCATGTAAGTTGTTATTCAAAAATTTGGAATATCATTACATATAATTTTAAAAACATTGTTTCTAAGGGACATAGACATATAAATTTACTTTCAATTGGCTTTGGAATCACTCAAGTTGGACAAGGAATGAAGAATTTATGATTGAGACACTGCTAGTGAGTATAATTTGTCATTGTTCTCCCACAGGTATAAATTGAATTTGCTTCATTCAATTTTTTTACTGGATTTTTTCTATAAGTAATTTCTCATTTTTTTTTCATAATTTTTGGGTTAAGAGAGACTAATCACCTCCCTTCTTCCATCATCTCATGTTTTATTGCATGCAACTGCTAGGTTTTTGTACGTCCTTGAAAGAAGAAGGTCAATGCATGCACGACTAACTCTTGAATACTTTTTCTCAATTTGCAATGGATTGAGAAAATAAAACAGATAGATTGATGTCAAAACCATATAGAGACCAATGTTTCCAAATTCAAGTCTCATTTCTACATGCCAAGAATTTTTTTTAGACACCTGTCATACCAATTGTTTCCAAAAGAAACCTCCTAAGAAGCCAATTGTGATATGGTAGATTTACTCACCCTCCTTATTTCAAACCCTAAAAATCCATTCACATCGGAGTCCCATTCTCCACTGCTTATCTATTCAACCTTAACCATTTTATTTGTCATCACTACTACATCACGAGTTCACATATACTTTTCACTTCTGAGTTTCATGTTGGTTTTATTTTTCACTAGGATTATTTAAAATCATTTATTTTGTACTCGTATTGGATGATGTGGAATTCATTAAGGTACACCTTCCAATGGTATTGTCACATCAACTCCAACACATCATATGGGATCGATATTAGAGTTTTATAGTGCGCTGGGATTTGCATGAATCAATGGCAGATTTCCTTATTGTTATTCATGGGGATTCATCAATGCCTCTTTATTGACAAATCTAGCAGGTGAATCGACTCCAACACATTCATTCATACCTGTCAAGATGCAATAAGGTATTTTAGAACTCACTCTCATCATAGTTGAGTTTCTTCACATTGGTTAGCAACATATATTAATGGATGGTAATCCAATGATTTCTTTCCATGCTCAACTTCAACAAATTCATTCGCATGGTAAGAATTGTACCTCAGTTTTGTGGCAGCTGAAGATTATGTGATCTAATCATTTCAACCATGACTTGCAGCATCATTTGTTTCAGTAGTTTTTCAATTCCTTTCCACTTTCATTCCAGCAGTTGATTTTCAGAATATGAGAAGGAGATATTTGATTTTGTGGTACAATTCCTCCTCATCATTTGTCTCAGCAATTACTCTTATATGCAACAAGCAAAACATAATTTCAGATCAGTTTCAGCTCTCATATACATATGTATCAACAGCAGATTGACCTACACAACTCCAACAAAAATCAATCCATTCATGTCAACCAAGGCTTCCATGGAGGTGAAACATGGGGTAAAATAACATCAGTTTTGATTTATTAAAGATTTAGGAATATGTAATGAAGAGACACCGAGCACTAACAATTTCCATTTTCTATATAGCATTTTATGTCCATCCATTTCCATCCTTTCCCACTCAATTCTAACACTTCATCATTCACCCATACAAATCAAGTCCTTCCCTACATTCCCTATAATACAAAGCATGATAATATGCCTTGCTACTGCCACACAAGAACTATTAGAAGCATCCCATTCAACACATGTAAGAGCCCACAAATTACTGGAAGAAATAGAAATGGCTACCCACAAGAGCCGGCAATGAGAAAAGATGCTCTACTTCCACACAAGAATGAACAGTAAGAAATTAATCAAAAGGTTTCTTGAATAAATAGTGTGAAATGAAGGCATGCTCTGCATTCAGTTTTTTGGATTCATGATTTGTTGATACATATATTAGTTCACTTTCACACAACTGTTGAAAAGTTAAACTTGGAATTTCGATACCATTAGATGATTTGAATTAGGTTTGATGCTATCAAAAAATTTATATGCATGAGTTTTGTTGAGTGATTGAGATCCATATAAATCTGATATCTAAATTCATGTAGCAATATCCTAAACAAATCTACAATATATTCTTTTCCATGGAGCAATGGGCCAGCTGTTAAAAGTTAAAATGTTTGTGAAAATTTGAGAATCATTGAATGGTGCATATATTGGTTTATATATTCGAAGGTATTAGAGAATGAAAACATGTTAAGTTTGGGGGATATGGCTACTTTCCAACTAAAATAACAACTCCTACTTTCCATGAGGACATGTAAAATTATTCAGTTTGGGGGAGGAGCTACTATGCTGGCTGGTTTTCCATTCACATTCATATTTATCATGCATATTGTTCCTTATATAAAATGCATTATTTGAATTGAGAATATCTCACAAACCATGCATTGTATCCTAATTAAACTTGGACAGGGAATGCATAACATCATGAGGAACAAATATGGTAAGTTTCAGCTCAATCCAATCCACGGGTTTCAAGAAAATAGCCATCATCACCTACAACTAATTTTCATTTTTATTGAAAACCGTGTTGTGGGTAGCTATGATTTTTGGTATGAAGATGCACTAGAAGGGTAAAATATTTATTGCAAAATTTTAGCCAAAACCAGTTTGTATTTTGTGAAATATTGATTCAGGAAGTTTAGCTGCAACAGAGCTGCAACACATCTTTATTCATGTTTGTCTACAAAACTGCAGAAAATGAAGTGAGAATATATTGCAATTGGTAAATTGGATTCTCATTATTTTTGGACAGGAAGTGAATAATATCAATATGAACAAACCTGGTAAGTTTCAACCCAATGCAATGCATAGTTTTCGAGAAAACGACCATCATCACCTACAACCAATTTGCAATTTTCTCAAAATTCGTGATGTGGATATCTCTTATTTTTGGTTTGTAGGTGTATTGGAATACTAAAAACCTTCCTGAAAAATTTCAATGTAACCCAGTTCATTGTTTGGGGGAAAAGGACTTCAGAAGTTTTCTTCTCAAAAGGCTATGACTCCACTAAATTTAGCGCACTTCGGTTGTGACTCCCATAAGTTTTCTACCAAATTCTCCACTAAACGGCTATGAGTCCACTAAATGTTCCACAAAAGAGAGCTCTGAGTTTTCCAAAATTTTATGCTAAGTCCTTCCCTAAGTAGCTGCGACTCCGCAAAATTTTATCCTAAATCCTCCGCTAAGCAGTTGCGACTCCACCAAATTTTATACTAAACCCTCTGCTAAGCAGCTGCAACTCCACCAATATCTGCTAAAATTTCCATTTCTTCTGGTTACAGCTGTGCCAGTGGTAAAATGAAAGCAATGATTGAATGACTCTTTCTAGTTTAAAGACTACACAGGTTTTGGGTTGCATGAGGACATGCAACAAGTTCAATTTGGGGGAGATGTTGGGTCATGGATTTGTCCATATTTTCATCACCTATCGACATATATTTTATCACTCTTCTTCATATTATTATCCATTTATCATTCCATTTTCGATCAATTTGTTGTAACTGCCCATAAAATACCATATTACTTACATTAATGCTTTAGTGGTTAATTAATTATTTTCCTTTATTTGTAATGAAATGAAGATTATTATGCATCATTTTACTGATGATGGTTTATGGAGTTATTTTTATATTAATAGCAACAACACTCATGGTTCAACCCTCTAGATAATGATCAAATAGCCTTAACAAAAAACACATGCCATACAAGAACACCTTGATTCACATCTTGATTTGTGGGAAAATGGAAACTAATATAAAAAATCTAGGACATGGGTTTTAGGCGTAACGACATGAATTATCTGAATCACGAGGAAATATCTAAACAAAGCTATGGTTTAAGATATACAACTGGTTCTCTAAATGTCTAATTCTAATATTTACTGTTGCGGTCGATTTTCCAAATTAGCAAATTTGTTGAAACAGATCATGTTGGGGATTTGGTTTCTCATTCTCCTGAGATAATTTTATGTATAAAAATTTAATCCATATCATGAGAAGGGGGGAGAAAGAGAAATTGAGGTTATGCTATAGGATTTGATCCACACTCTATTGTAATGATTTCATTCTAATAATACATGCTAGCAGTCTCTTAATTCTGGAGTTGTAGACTTTCATTATGGAGATCTAGATCTACTAAATGGAGGAAGGCCCCTCTTCCTTGAGTAGATGCTCATATTGCTAACTGTAAGTGTATTATTTTGTATATTAGTTTATTATTTAGTTCATGTTTTCATTCAGTAGAATTATCATAGTTGTTTTATTATTCAGTTCATGCTTTCATTCATTAGATTTATCACAGTGTTCTCATATTAATTCATTTTGATAGATAATCGACCAAGCCAACACTTCTTTTAGATTCCTGTAATTAGATTTTGTTTCATAAGAATTGATTTTGTTTTAAGTGTAATTAATTTATAGTTTGGTCTCATGAATATGTTTTAGGTTTAATTTCTTTTCAAGAAGGTGTGATCTAGTTTTCAATGAGTTTCGATTTCATACCAATAGATCAATAGTGATAGGTAGAAATCGTGCTTGTATAGATCTTGCACGATAACTTTGAAATAAATACTTCCTCGGGTTGACAATTTATGTTTTGGGAGTTTGAGTTGTTTATTTAATTAGACAATTAATACGATCAACAAGAACCACTAAAATGATGGAAATGTGGTGAACCACGTTATTTTAGAGATTTACCCATAAGAATGAAAGTTCTTAATAATTTCCATTTAATTAAAGAAGATACTACAGCCGTGGATATAGCAAGAATCATGCCTATAATTAGTGCAACATTGGAGAAACTCAAAGTAGATCATCAAACATCTATGGTTGAAATCGAAGTTATGATAAAAGGAAAACCCATTTCTATATTGAGTGATCGAGGTGCAAGTCTAAGTTATGTATCACCTAAAATTGTATAACTATATAATTTTCAACAAGATAAGTTTGAAAAATCCTGGTTAGTATAACTTGCTACAGGCACAAACTCAAAGGTCATTAGTTTTGTAAAAATGTGTGAATTTATTAGGAATGAGTTAAAAACACATGTTCATTTAAATATTTTACCTTTAGGGTCTTACGATATGCTGATACGAATGTACTGGTTATAGAAACATAGAGTTATTTTAAATTTGTATGATAAAACATTATCATGTTTGGATGATAAAGGTACCATTGTTGTAAAAGGAATTCCTAGGATATTTACCATAAGAGAAATTTTACGTTTAAAAATTTAAAGGTTGTTCATAAGGGATGCAAAGTTTTTGCAGTTTACAAAATGGACAACAAAGAGAAACATAATCAACTTAAAATAGAAGACATGCCAATTTTAAAATATTTTAAAGACATATTTTTTGGAAGAGATTCCCATAATACCTCTGAAAAGGGATATATATTTTATGATCGATTTGGTAACGGTGGTGATACCATCATGAAATGCTGATTAGCAAATGAATATAGTAGATCTTAGTAAATTAAAATCACAAATACATGAACTAATCAACAAAAAATAAATTCGACCTAGTGTTTCCCATTGGGGAGCACCGTTTTTATTTGTAAAGAAAAATGATGGAACTCTAAGATTGTGTATATATTATAGATAACTAAAAAAAGTGACAATTAAAAATCGATATCATTTTCCTTGGATTGACGATATAATTGATTAGTTTTGAGGGGAAACAATCTTTTCTAAAATAGATTTAATATCCAGATAGCATCTAGTACAGATCAAGGATGAGGACATCCCTAGGACTTCTTTTAGAACTAGATACTATTATTATGGGTTTGTCATAATCCCCTTTGGGTTAAAAAATAGTATATAAAGTAAATATCTAGATAAATTCGTAGTCGTATTTATCAACGACATATTAATGTATTCTAAAAATAAATAAGAGCATGAAGAACACTTAAAAATACTGTTACAAGTGTTAAGGGAACAACAACTATTTGCTAAGTTTAGCAAGTTTTACTTCTTCATAGACAGGATTTAGTATCTATGGCATGTGGTGTCTAAGGATGAGATATGAGTTGATCCTAATAAAATTAAAGCTATCACTAAATGGATTGTTCTAAAGAATGTAACTGGTATAAGATATGTAACTGGTATAAGATCCTTCGTGGGGATTACTAGATACTACAAAAAATCCATTGAATGATTTTCTAAGGACCCTTTCACTATAATATAATCTGTTATTCTACCTATGATCTTGTATCATGTCTCTATTATATTTTTATTCTTTTAATGTGTATTATTGGTAACCCTATGTGATATATGAGATTACAATAGTTGTGTTTCCCTTTGAATCACCATTTGAATCCTGTCCCTTTCTTAGGTGATGTTCAGCTAAGGGATTTTGCCTCCTTTGTGAGCAATCATGTTCAGTGGGAAAGTTATTTCCAAACTTTCTCTCATAATTAGGCCCACTCTAATATTTGGATTTGAAGCGAACCTCAGAATCCTCATCTTCTCCTTGCTTGATATCAGAGTGTACTCTCATTTCCCATCCAAACTCGGCATATAATGGAACTTCAAGAAAGGGTTATTTCTATTTGCAACAGCCAGATTTCCATTCATCAATGAATGAATTTGCAAGGAAGTCATCACATATGGCAGGTTGGCTCTCCAACCCATAGAAATAGGGACCCCTACTATTACAGGAATTTTGAACAAGCACATTCTAGGATTGAGGGTTATGTTGGATGCATGAGGGAATGTGGGGTTAATTGGCTGGGACTCAAATTTAAATTTCCTCTCATCTGTTGGCCATCAAAACCATATAGGGAATATTTCTCATTAACAAGGGAAAAGGAGCAGAAGTGTTGGAGATATTTTGTTGTCCATAAGGGATTTGTAGAAATATAGGGAACATCTGAATTACCATACAACTTTTCTTCTCTCCATGAAAAATGAACAATGCCAGATTCAGATTCATAATAGTGGAGGTTGTTGCATGAGGACATGCAACATGATTGTTGGGGGGAGATGTTGGGCCCAAAAATGACCCCTTTTTCACCACCCTTATCCACCTCTTTTTTCCTTATCCTACTCTATCATGCATACCAAATAGATGTTTTTCCTTCACATGGTCCCTCAAGTCATGCAGGTATGGTTAATCATTCTCTTATTTTATTAATGCTTAGGATTGTGGTAATCAGGGATTTACGTCTTAAATTATGCTAACATATGGTGGTCTTATAAAGATAATTTGAGATGTAAAGAATACAGGTGTAGCAGAACAAACATGCCGAAGGAGGGATGGATATTCATTGCTGAGTTGATCACCATCCATTCCATCGTTTCCCAAAGAACGCGGTCCAAGGCTATTATTCTATGCGAGCTGTACAAAGGTAGCTGCAATAGACTGTGACAGATTTGGAGGCAATAGTGTGTCGCTACTCAAAATTAGCTGCAATCTATGGAGTATCTTCTCAATTAATCATGATCATTATTTCTAGCTTGAATAATAGCTTCCATATATCTTTTTCTCTCATCTTTCCACAACTGTAACAACTCATTGTAATTTGGGTAGCCTGAAGATCAAAGATCTTCATGGCTACTCGATAATAGTAGGAATATGTTATGATTATAATTGTATAAATACTCGGAACTATTTCGAGCCAGGGGTTGAACTTGTAACCAAAATTATTGTATCAGTTGTGATAAGGTTTTGTGTTCATCTGCCACGTTTTAATAGAAGGAGTTTGATTCTTCAGATCTCAGTGTTTTAACGTGTCTTAATTCTAGCATCCCTATGTGAAGGCTAGGCCCACCTTACCATAGGCTGGATTACTGAGTTAATTAGGTATTGTATTTATTTTGTTGTGTGATTTTGTAATAACTTCCTTTATTTACAGTAAGCTGCAACAATTATCGATTTATCATGTGTCATTTGAATGATCAGTAATTGCATATCTTGTAAACCTGCAGTGGTGTGGTGTGTCAGTCGACTGTATAGGTTAACTTCCTTTTATGCAACTGTGTGATAGCCATAACAGCCCTGTTCATCCCTAGTTCTTTCAATTGCCATTTTCTTTAGATCCTTGCAGTTTGTTCCTTCACATTTATAATTGCAGAATTTCATTCCTGTACTTTGAATTTCTAGAATAGTTGAATTTAATTCGTGTACTTTGGATTTCTAGAATAACCGAATTAGGATAGTTGGATGGATATTTAGATGGTTTGCTAATTAGGAATTTTACTTTCTGCAAAAGTAATGTAGATGTTATTTCCTGAATCTTTCAATTCTAGATTAATAATCGTAAGAAGGTACTTGTGATTACATTCTTGAGAAAGTAAATTAGATTAAGTGGATTATGGGATGAGTGTGGATAAATAGGAAAGGAGGATCATTTACTTATAGCATCAACTACTTAGTGTTTAAAGCATATATAATGCATATTATCCTTTAAATAAGAGACTTCCCTGGGTTGAAAATTTATATTGAACACTCTGTATGTTGGCTTTAATTAACTTGCATATCAGGTGCCCAACAACATCGACATTTCACTTATAAATGAATGATACATCTCAGTTTGAATTAGTTATTTGGTTTCCACATGTTCTTATGTCAATATATTGTGTTGATTTGTGTGGATTATCTATTATTTATCAATGCACTATGTCAAAAGAATAAACTATTATATTTAAAGGTTTCAATGATCTCACTACATGCACACTAATTGGATATCTAATTAGAAATTATGATTTTGGATGATCATTATAGGTAAAGTCAAAGTTCTTTCTCATGTAATTTAATAAATCTAAGTGCAATACAATGTATTTCAAGGTTTCAATGAACTCACTACATGCACAAGAATTGGATATATCTAATTAAAAATTGTGAGTTTGAATGATTAAATTACAAGTTAAGTCAATGTTCAAGTGTAATCTCATAAAACTAAGTGTAATATAGGTTTAACATTTCATCAACGACCAACAAAACTATTCAACAAACCTCATGCACCCAATGACTAATCACTCAGCATTAAAGGAACTACAATAGAATCCAAAAACCTAGAACAAACTTCGTGAATCAACATGATTTGAACCATAAGTCCACTAGATTTGAAAAATTTGAGTTGGACATTAGATTGATTCTGAACTGAGTAATGACAGTAAGATAAGATTAGGGTTAGGATTAGGGTTTCCCTGGTAGGGTTATGGTTATGGGCCATGAATGTTAAATAGTAAACCCTAGTTAAGGATACATTTTTCCAAGTTTGGCCCTCGTTGGTATGAAATACATTGTCCAAGTTTGGTCGACGTTGGCATCAAATACAGTATCCCCTACTGAGTGAAACCCTAGTTTCAGAAACCACCATATATGGAGGTCACTGAGGAATGCAAAGGTGGGAGAGGGCTCTCCCTGGCTAAAATATCGTGTCACAAATCCAACGGAATCAATGGTTCATCTATCAAATTCCCAAGCATTGATCTATGGCAAGTTCCAGGTCACCTTCAGATACCGTTCAGGTACAGTTGGTGGACTTGTGCTCGGTGCGCCAAAAAAGTCATGGAGTCGCAATTTTGAATTTTGTGAACTCCTTCTAGCATGTTTGGGCATGGGAAAAATGTAAATGCCAACCACATCCCCACCATCCATGGATTTCCATGTTTGGCCCTCATTGGCATGAAATGCATTGTACCCTACTCAGTGAAACCCTAGTTTTAGAAACCATTGTATACAGAGGTCACCATGAAATGGACAGGTAGGAGAGGCCCCCCCTAGATAAAGTTCCACATCATGAATCCAATGGAATCGATCGTTCGTCAATCAGAGGCCCGAGCATCGATCTATGGCAACTTGTAGGTCACCTCCAGATACCATTCAGGGACACTTGGTGAACTTGTACTCGGTGCACAAAAAATGTCACGGAGCTACAATTTTGAATTCCATCAACTCCTACTAGCCTATTTCGACAGGGGAAATATGGAAATTCCAACCACATCCCCACTGTCCATCGCTTTCTAACTTTGGCCCTCATTGGTGAGAAATGCATTGTCCCCTACTGAGTGAAACCCTAGTTTCAAAAACCACCATATACAGAGGTCACCAGGAAATGGACAGGTAGGAGAGCAACCCCCTTGATAAAATCCCATGTCACAAATCCAATGGAATTGACTATTCATTGATCGGAGGCCCGAGCATCTATCTCTGGTGAGTTGTAGGTCACGTCTAGATATGATTTAGGGACACTTAGTGGACTTCTGCCTGATGCGCAAAAAATGTCATGGGGCCGCAATTTTGAGTTTCGTTAGATGCTTCTAGTGTGTTTGGGAATGGGAAACACGGAAATGCCAAACACATCCCCACTGTCCATGGATTTCCAATTTTGGCCCTCATTGGCATGAAATGCATTGTCCCCTACTAAGCAAAACCCTAGTTTCAGAAACCACCGTATTAGGATGTCATCGGGAAAAAGACAGGAGGGAGAAAAGGACAGGAGGGAGACGGGATTCCCTAGATAAAATCCCACATCATGAATCCAATGGAATTGACAGTTCATCGATCTAAGGCCCTATCATTGTTCTATGGTGAGTTTCAGGCCACCTCCAGATACCATTTAGGGACACTTGGTGGACTTGTGCCTGGTGCGCAAAAAAAATCATGGAGCTGCAATTTTGAATTCCATCAACTTCTGCTAGCATGTTTGGGAATGGGAAATATAGAAATTCCAACTACATCCCCACCTTCCATGTCTTTCCAATTTTGGTCCTCATCGGTGTGAAATGCATTGTCCCCTATGGAGCGAAACCCTAGTTTCAGATCCACCATATGCGAAGGTCACTAGGAAATGGACAGGTGGGAGAGGCCACCCCCTAGCTAAAATCCCATGTCACAAATCTAAGGGAATTAATGGTTTGTTGATTTAAGTCCAGAGAATCAATCTATGGCAACTTTTAGGTAACCTCCAAATACCATTTAGGGACACTTGGTTGACTTGTGCCCGGTGCACAAAAAATGTCACAAAGCCGCAATTTTGAATTTTGTCAACTCCTGCTAGTGTGTTTGGGCATCGAAAATATGGAAACGCCAACCACATCCCCACTATCCATGTCTTTCCAAGTTTGTCCCTCGTTGGCATGAATTTCATTGTCTTGTACTGACCAAAACCCTAGTTTCAAAAACCACCGTATATGAAGGTCACCAAGCAATGGGCACATGGGAGCAGGTCCCCCATATCTAAAATCGAAGTCATGAATCCAACGGAATAGATGGTTCATTGATTTTAGGCCCGAGCATTGATCTATGGTGAGTTGCAGGTCACCTCTAGATAATGTTCATGGAAACTTGGTGGACTTGTCCCCGATGCGCAAAAAACGTCGCGGTGCTTTAATTTTGAATTTCATTAAATCCTACTAGCATGTTTTGGCATGGGAAATATGGAAACACAAACTGCATCCCCACCGTATATGGATTTCCATGTTTTCCCTTGTTGGCGTGAAATGCATTGTCCCCTACTAAGTGAAACCCTAGTTTCAGAAACCACCGTATCTAGAGGTCACCTTGGAAATGGATAGGAGGGAGAGGGCCCCCCTTGCTAAATTCCCACATCGTGAATCCAATATAATTGACAGTTTGTCAATCGAAGGCCCGAACATTGATCTATGGTGAGTTGCAGGTCATCTCCAGATACTAGATCCTACATGTTAAATTCTTTATGTAAATTATGGTTACCTTTATGCACTGAAATAATGGTTATAATCAAACAATTAACATGGTATAAGAGGTGAGATGTCAAGAAGGAAATTATACAAGCCTTAAAATAGAAAGTGATTGTTGCGGCATCTTGTTTCCATCATCCTAGTTTTAAATATCAACTGAAAACATTGACAATATTACCTACTTGAAAAATTAGGGTTTTAGTCCTATACGACAGCCTACAAAGAACTTTGACAAGTATTGCCTAAAGAGGTACATGTATGTATTATAATGTTATGAATATCATGTCAATGAGATATTGGATTGTTCATATAATTGACATATAGGGTTTATTGATCATATGTAAAATTTGGCATGTTCATTAACTTGACATACAAGAGAACTTTTGGCATATTTATAAACAACATTATGGAAAATTCTGCATATCAAGGACACAAAATTGACATATTCATAAGCAACATACATTGGAAAATTAAAATTATGTAACATACCTCATCATGATAGATCCCACCTATTATCATACAACTAATACCTCTAGATAATCTCTTATAATGATGGTATCCATTAGTCTGTCATGCTCTATATCTGGTAAGAAGTAGTGTACCTTCGATGACTTTCGGCTGGGAATTGTTTGTACCAATGATTAAGTTTGTAAATTGGTACACACTTGCACCTGGTTTGTAGTCCCTATAAACATATCCACCTTATTTCTTTCATTGTTTTCATGTGTAAGGTATTCACCTTTAACAACCATAGACCTCATTGGGAAGTGGTTCTTTTCATCGTCATTAATGGACATAATGATGGTTTTCCTTCCCTCTATACAACGTGCCAACCAGTAATCACCACCCCATTCACTATATTTTGAAGAAACCACTACGTATATGTGTCCTCCATAATATTATTGTAGGTATATGATCAAATATTTTTTGTGCAATAAAGGGCCATTAATGTGAGTTTGAAGACTACGTAAATAAACAAAAAAATGTTAAGGAAATACAACATACCAGGTTGTACAAGGTCTCCGACATGATGAAAATATATAGAAATAGATTATTGGTCTTCTTCCAATGGATTTAACTCAACAATTTCACATTGATCAAGTGGAAGTGATATGTGATCCCATCCATCAACCCAATCCAATGATTCACTCCCATCCTAGTCACCATCACAACAAGGCGGGAAAAAACAAGCGAGTTTTCTGGTCCAAAATTCAAATACTGCGTTATAAGATCTTCAAACCAAATGAAAGCCATGAGTCCCAAGGACATTCTTGCATTCCCATGCATGTGAAAAATCTATGTCTACCACCTCCCAAAAAAATATCTCCACATGTCTCTTTCTTGTGGATTCTACTCGCATAGTTGATTCCTATCCCATTACTGACGTGCACCACCTGACTATGGATTGACCATTTCAAAGAGTAGATATTGTAGATAATTTCAACTCCTCTATTTGTAGCACTATTTTAACACATGATCTGGTTCCATCATGATCTTCATTACCATTCCCAGTCTCAAAATAGTTCCACATATGTGGAACTTTGTATCTTTTATGTAATGAACACAACCATTGAAATATGTGAGCATTTTTTAACTGACCAAGACATCCATCAAACCAAATCTAGTGTCGATGCATTTGTATTTTCCTGCCCTTCAAATGATCATAGAACATGATGATGAAATGATGTAGATAGTGGAAGTGATGGAACCTATCATCACATATGTAGAAGTGATATTCCTTTATAATTTCTCTTTGCTCTTCACTACTATTTAGGCCATGCCTATATTCCATATGCACCATCAAGGAAACCTGCTAAGAGTCATAATATTGAACCTGGATCTCATTTTGAGGTTGTAGAGTGTAGCTCTTGATAAAATCAACAACTGAAAGTATAGTACCATGGGGAAATGTATCTCTGCATATTCTAAAATTCTCATCCTGCCATCGTCCCAAGTGGACATGTTGAACATATTGATGTGTCTTTTCAATAAATTCCTTGATGAAGTCACTAACTTGTACATGTTGAAACAAAATGATCTCAATATTAGTTTATTTTTGTAAGTAAGGAATGAAATGTAACTATTCAAACATAAATTTATAGATAAATGCATGTACCTTAGATGTCACCAACTGTATTTTTTTGCTTTCTTTCCCTAGGACTATTTCATAGTTGATATATTTGAAACTCTTCATGTATGTAACCATATTTCCAAATTCATTGCCTCCACTCTCATGCATACATTGGCTCAATAATGCCATTCTAGCACAATTGGAGCAAGTTCCATTAGAAAAAAGTTTTGCATAGTATGTTTTCCCCTCAGTCCTATTGCACATGATTCTATGAATGAATTCTCTTGATGAAGTCAGTGGTATTGTTAGGGAGCAATCCTGCACATGGTTTATATGCAACACATGACGAATGTACAAAAATGTTTCATAGTAATATTCATATTCTACATGCTATCTACAACAACAAGTGTTATGAAGAGTATTTATTCTCACATACCATGGCTTACATTTCTCAAAAGATATTTGCCCCAAATTCAATTGTCTATGTTCATTCCTAAATTTCTCATATAGTTATGTCTGTGTTATATCAAGAATATGCTTAATATGTGGTTCACGATCCTTTGAACCCCTTCTATGTTTTAGTACATCCTTTTGGTTTGAAGAAGGCCTTGTGTGATCATGCCAAAAAATATGCATTAGTCCCTTTACTGCATCAACTAGCTTAATGTCACGACGTGGCAACCGACCAATAAAGGCCCAAAAATCTGTCTGATCGGTTGTGTCAAGATGTTCACTTCTAATAGAATACCTACAGAGTGTTTTTACATTCAAATTAACTAGTTTAGATGTAGGATTGAGAAAACAAAGGACCCTGGTGTTCTTATTTAGAATTGTTTGTGACAACACACGAAGAGCCACATTGCGGTCCTTTGAACGTGTGCTCTTACCAATTTTACCATAGGCATCTACTAAGCTTTTAACTATATGAGAACTTGGTCCATAAGTCTTTATCATCTTTATCCCTAACGATTTCCTAACAATATTCATGCCCCTATATTTTAACAATGATAAAAATAATCTAGATTTATCTCCATCACATTTAGAAACAAATATTTATTTAGTATCTATTGAGTTTGATAAGAAATACTACATTTAGATAGCGTACCTTCAATGAAATTGAGGAGTACTTCATCAAATTGTATACGCTTAGAAGTTCTTCGATGTGTTCTTTCTAAACGAGGTAAGGGGGTTGGAATTCTATCATCTAGTGCATCAACAATACACTCTAGTGTTTCAATAGCAACTTGTTGTCCTTCATTCTTTTCCTGGTAGTTGGATGGTGGAAGTCCAACATCCTCATGGATGGTACGGAAAATATTTTATTATTCAATAGTAGGATCCATGTCCAATGCCTCTTCAACAGTATGCTCCATGTCCAACGACTCTTCAACAGTATGCTCCATGTTCAATGCCTCTTCATGAGATTCATCTTGAGATGGTAACTTATCACTTTGACTTGAAGTGGGAAATAAAAAATCCCCTAATGAGAACCTAGGTTTTTCTTCTTGAATACTTCCATGGGGTGCTTGTTCGACAACTATTGTGGAAATTGAAGGTGCCTCTAGTGACTGTTTCCTTTTTTCTTGTGGTGGATTAATAGGATGAACTATGGTATCCTCTATAATTGGATTTGGATTAGTTTCCAAAGAAAGCCTCTGATTCATCATGTCTATTCTTTTCTTTTGTTTCTCTTCTTCAATGATTTCTTGAGGTCTCTTCTTCCTTGCTGATTTTCTTCCTTGGTTACGTACATTCACCATCACCACAATGATCAATTCAATATAGTTTGTTTTTGTTGCTCCTCAATTACAAGCTTTCAAACCTTTAACTTCCTTTATAACTATAGATCCTTCAAGGTTCTTCAATCTTCCTTCTCAATTGTTCATATTTTCCATCAAAACAATGATGAATGAGAAAATTTACCTTTGGCTCTCTTGAATAATAAGAAAATGAAAGTTAAATCATAAATTGTTCCTCAAGTTGATTATCTTGTACACTTGTTTATATCCACCATCACCATGAAATGATATTGAAGCTTGATATCTTATACTGTCTACTCCTCAACCATGAAAGATGTCCTCAATGTTGTACCTGCATAACAAAAAGAATGATGGAGAATATGTATTGTGAGTATTTCCATAGGTAGGCTCATGGTTTGTTGAAAAAAAATGTGTGATGATTGGTTTTTCGTAAAGACAGAGTAAAGTTTCTCTCAGACAAAAACAATCCATTGTTTTAACAATCGTAAAATGTGCACATGTTATATAAAGTAAAAATGTGTACACAATTTGTAGAAGTAAAACATGCACGCGAAAGTTTTAAACATAATTAATAGGTTAGGTGCGCAGCTAAGGAAACGAATAAAATCATAAGAAAACAAATGTTTTCTATGGTTAGAAACAAAGAATTTTTTTTTAGTGTTCCCTTTTTTTCACGCATATAAATGTTTCTCTCTATACCCCCAATAATCCCTAGATACCCCCTATCTCTTTCTAAATATACCTCCCTCATTCTCTCTACATCCCTACCTATATATTTCTTTCTCTCCCTTACTCCATCCATGTCCATACCACTCCACTCTCCACCTTCTCTTTATCTTCACCATTATCCCTCCCTATAGCACTCTCTCCCTTCTTCTCCCTTAGTCAATAACCCTATGAGCCTTTATCCCTCCCTCTTCCCTCTCTCTCTTACCTTGTATCCCTCCATCCCTATCTCTCCCCTCCATCCATCCCACTCTCACCGTCTCTCCCCTTCTCGGCGTGGTATCTCTCTCTCATTACTACTATGTGTGTGTGTATTTCTCCCTTCTCTCTCACAACCTCCCTCTCTCTCTCTCTCTCTATCTCTATGCATGTGTGTGTGTGCCTCCCTCACTGCCCATCTTTCAAAACCTATCTCCACCTTATTTATACCTCCCTCACTGTCCCTCCCTACATCACTCTCTCTCTATTTCTCCTCCCACCCCCCTCTCTCATTGTTTCTCACACCTCCCCTCCTCTATCTCCCACACAATCTATCTCTCTCTCTATATATATTTGTGTGTGTGTGTCTCTGTCCCTCCCTCATTCCCCCTCTATATATCATGATGTTAAAGACGATGATGATGAACATGATGATGATCATGATGATGATGATCATGATCATGATCATGATGATGAAGACGATGATGATCAACATGATAATGCTGATGATGAAGATGATGATGATTATGATGGTTATGATGATGATGATGATGATGATGATGATGATGATGATGATGATGATGATGATTATGATGATGTTTATGATGATTACGATGATTATGATGATGATGAATTTGATGATTATGATGATGATGATGATTATGATTATGATGATTATGATGATGATAATGAGGGTCATGATGATGATGATGATATTGATTATGATGATGATGATGAAGACGATGATGGTGAAGACGATGATGGTGTTGATGATGACGACGACGATAATGGCGATGACGATGATGATGAAGATGAAGATGATGATGATGTTGAAGATGATGATGATGATGATGATGATTGATCATCATCATCATCATCATCATCATGAAGACAACGATGATGAACATGATGATGATGCTAATGATGGTGATGATGATGAACATGATGATGGTGATGATGATGAACATGATGATGGTGATGATGATGAACATGATGATGGTGATGATGATGAACATAATGATGATGATGATGAAGACGACGATGATGATAATGATGATGAAGATCATGATCACGATGATGATGATGATGGTGATGGTGATGATGATGATGATGATAATGAAGATGAGTCTTAGATGACGATGATGATCATGACGAAGATGAAGATGATGATGATGTCAACGATGATGATGATGATGATTATGATGATGATTATGACCATGATGATGAAGATGATGATGATGTTGATGATGATTATGATGATGATGATGATGATGATGATGATAATGATCATGATGATCATGATCATGATCATGAAGATGATCATGATCAAAGTGATGATGATGAAGAAGAATATGATGATGATGATGATTAACATGATGATGATGAAGAAGAAGATGATGATTATCATGATTATCATAATGATTAAGACGACGATGATGATGAAGATGATGGTGATGATGGTGATGATGGTGATGAACATGATGATGATGACGAGGTTGATGATGATGATAATGATCATGATGATCATGATCATGATCATGATTATCATGATGGTGATCATGGTGATGATGATGATGAAGATGACGATGCTGGTGATGAAGAAGATGAAGATGATGATGATGTTGACGATGACGATGGTGATGATGATGATCATGATGATGAAGACGATGATGATCAACATGATGATGATGAAGAAGAATATGATGATGAAGATGATTAACATGATGATGAAGAAGAATAAGATGATGATTATCATGATTATCATGATGATGAATAAGATGATGGTCAACATGATGATGATGATGAAGATGTTGGTGATGATGATGATGATTGTGATGATGGTGATGATGATGATGAACATGATGACGATGATGATGATGACAGTAATGATGATGATGATGATGATGATGATGATGATGACCATGATGATGAAGACGGTGATGATCATGATGATGAAGGTGATGATGATGATGATGAACATGATGATGATGATGATTATCATGATCATGATCATGAAGACAATGATGATCAACATGATGATGATGAAGAAGAAGAAGAAGAAGAAGATGATGATGACTAGCATGATGATGATGAAGAAGAAGATGATGATTATCATGATTATCATGATGATGAAGACGATGATGATCGACATGATGATGGTGATGAAGATGATGGTGATGATGAATATGATGATGATGAACATTATGATGACGATGATGATGATGGTGAAGATGATGGTGATGATGATGATGATGATGATGAAGACGATGATGTTGAACATTATGATAATGAGGATGATGATGATGATGTTCAGGATGATCATGATCATGATGATGAAGACGATGATGATCAACATGATGATGATGGTGAGGAGGAGGAGGATGGTAATGAATATGATCAACATGATGAAGATGATAGTTATGATGATGATGATTATGATGATGATGAAGATGGTGATGAAGATGATCAACATTAGGAAGATGATGGTGATGATGGTGATGATTATGATGATGATGATGATGATGATGATGATGATGATGATGATGAAGATGATGATGATAAAGATGACGATGATGAAGATGATGATGATGGTGACGATGATGATGATAAGGGTCATGATGATGATGATCATGATGATGAATATGATGATGATCATGATGATGAGGGTCATGATGATGATTATTTTGAGAAATTTGAACCATTAAGTGAGTAATTAAAACCATAGGATAATATAGAAGTGTTATTGAGGTTCACAAATCAAATTTGGGTCCAATATTCAGCAAAAAACATCAAAAAACAGATAAATTACACACAATGATAGCTGGAAAAAAGATAATTTTGGACTGTCTAGCTATGAAATTGTTATTAAGAGGTTTATAAATACATCATAATATTTTTTAATGTATTTGGAAGATAATTGTGAGAAAATAACCCAAAATTTCCAAATTGGCATAAAACCCCCCTAGGTGGGCCAATCATGTCCCAAATATCTCAAAATGGCCATGAATTGCTGAAGTGGCATGGATGAAGTGTTGTGGGTCAATTACTACACCATGGAAAACATGGGTGTGGAAAATTGGACGGTTTAGAGTCACAATGCAACATTAATTGCACCAAATGAAGCTAAATTTGAGCAAAATCCCAGTCTAGCGCTCCAAGTCAACTTGCCTGTCCACATTCAATGAGTGGGAGCACACTCAAAATGATGTTTGTGCATATGTGTCTGGTTAACAAGGCTGTAGTACCCATGTGGGTCATAGAACCTCAAATTGACATGGAATATGTCCACCTAATCACCCCTAGTCCACCTCATAGTGTATTAAAGCTTAAAAAGCAATAAAATTGACTAATAGGTGTAAATAAGGTATTGATGATGGATTACTATTCTAACACCCTCCCTTAATACAAAAAATAAGTATTCTTAAAAAATTATGAAGGCCTTGGAAACAATGGCTCAAGTCACCTTAAGTACATAATCATAAATTACAATTTTTATTTGTCCATGTGAACCAAGGAAAGAAGGAAAACCTCATGGGAAAAACCTTCCCTCAAGAATGGAAATGGGGCTAGACCTACAATAATATAACAGAAAATTGCCATCCTTCACTCACCCCAAGCATAGATCTTAGGTAAGTGAAGGTCTTCTTAGTGAAATCCTTGGTAAAAATGTTAGCGGATTGCTCGGTGGATGGGTAATACTGCGGTGAGATCACCCTGTCATGTACTAAGCCCCGAATGTAATGCATGTGAATCTCTATGTGATTTGTCCTCTGCCTCTGTACTGGATCAGTAGATATATTTATGGCACTCTTACTATCCACCCAAATGTTGGTTGGAGAATCAATTGTGACACCAAACTTTTGGAGAATTCCATGCAACCAAACACACTATGTTGCAGCATTGACTCTTTCCCTATATTCAACCTCTGCTGATGAAAGTGAGATCGTGTGTTGTTTCTTACTTGACTAGAAAATAGGACATTCATCAAATATGAAGAAAAAATTGATGTTTACTTTCTATCAATTGGATCATCATCCCAATTTGAATAAAAAAATCTAGCTAGTTGAAGTGAGGAACTAGTTGTGTAGTGCATCCCAAATTTCTTAGTTCCCTGGACATACTGAAGAAATATTTGTGCAACCCTCCAATTGAGCTCTTGTGGCTGGTGCATATGTCTTGATACAACACTCACATCATAATACAAATCAGGTCTTGTATGAGTGAGGTAGAGAAAGCTTCCCACTAGTTTCCTCTAGAGTGTGATATCCACCATTGGGGAATTGCCAAATTCATGCATTTTAATACCAAAAAGAAAGGGAGACTTGGCTTCCTTACACTCAACCATATTAAAATTATTCAGAATGTGTAAAGCATACTATGGCTGACTTATCATGATTCCCTTACCATTTTTCTCAAATTCTAAGCCCAAAAATTGTCTTAGCGATCCTAGGTCTGTCATAGCAAATTCACTATGCAAAGAGTTCTTAATTTGGAAAATTGAATTGGTGCAGATACCTGTAATAAGAAGATCCTCAACATAAAAAAAAATGACCTAAAAATCAACATCATTTTTCTGCAAATAGAAATTAGGGTCTGATTTGCATCTTGTGAATCCAATTGAAAGCAAGAAAGCCTCCATTTTTCCATACCAAGCCCTAGGGGCTTGCTTGAGTGCATACAGAGATTTTTTCAGACTGCATACCAATGAAGTATCCTCTTGGAAACCTTAATGATGCTGCATATATATCTCCTCCTGTAGCTCACCATGCAAGAATGCACTCTTTACATCCATGTGGTGAACTTCCCAACACTTACTAGCTGCTACTGAAAGAACTAGTCTAATTGAGTCCATCTTTGCAACTGGTGCAAAGGTCTCTGTGTAATAAACTCCATGGACCTAAGAATAGCCCTTAGCCACTAATATATCCTTATTTTTTATATCATAACCATCAGCAGAAATTTTGTTCCTCAATACCCTTTTACATTGAACAACTTTCCTCTTGGGAGGAAGGGGAACTAATTCCCATGTATTGTTCTCTTGGAAGGACTAAAGCTCATCTTCCATTGCTGAATTACATGTTAGGTCTGTACAATCTTGCTGATATGTCTGAGGGTAACAAATAATCATCATGTAAGAGTGATCAGCAAGATCACTATCACTTTAAAAATAATCCTTAATAGTTTGTGATCTAGTTTTCCTAGGCTCTTGGGGATTGACTGCCAATTCCCCTCCTGCTTGCACAATTGTTTCAGCGCATTTAGGCCTAGATGGTGATTCATCTGAAGAAATAACATCTTCAACAACATTTATATCAGAATTATCAGAAAAAATAGAGCATGTGTCATCACTTATATTTTCGATGGTTGAGGAGAGGAGCAATTCCCCGGTGCAAGTTTGAAATCAGGAATAGGCTCTTCTTCGAATTTAACACTTATTTCAACAAACATTTTTCCAATGGATGTGTCAAAGAGATTGTACCCTTTGGTTTCCTAACCATATCCAACCATGAGAAACTTCTTTCTTTGTGGTTGCAAGGATTTCCTTTTCTCTGAAGGGATTCTTTCCCAGGCTTTTGTCCTGAACATCCTGAAATTCGAGACATCTGGTTTTTCACCAAACCATGCCTTGTAGGGTGTCATTCCTTTCAATGAATTGTGGAAGGATCTGTTTTGAATGTGAGCAGCATAGCTGATGGATTCATCCCATAGATTGGGATTAATTTCCCTCACTTCTATCATGCAAGTTGCCATCTCTTTGAAAGACCTATTCTTCCTCTCTTCCACACCATTTTGATGGGGTGTGTACGGAGTTGAGTGTTGAATTTGGATCACACACTCCTCACAAAGTTTCTGTAGATTATTATTCACATATTCCTTTCCATTATTAGTCCTAAGGACTTTGATATTCTTCCCACTCTGATTCTCTACTAGTGCTTTCCAAACCTTGAGTTACTCAAACAACTCAGATTTAAATTTCAGAAAATACACCCAACAAAATCGAGAGTAGTCATCAATGAATGTAAGCACATACCTAGATACACCATATGAGGGAGTGGGTAGTGGACCAATCAAATCATAATGCACCAACCCAAGTGGTTGTGTTTCTCTTCTTTCCTTCCCCTTCTTCTTGCTCTGGTCAAGATGCTCCCCAATCACACATCCAATACATGCTCCACTAGATGGCTGAATTTGTGGAAGACCTTCCACCATTCCTTCTGTGTGCAATGTTTGGAGATATCTATCATTCATGTGTCCAAACCTCCGATGCCATAGTTTGGAAAACTCATTGGCATGTGAGTGAAGCGCTTGATCACTGGAAGTAGGGAGGAAATTAGATAATTTGTAAATTTTCTCATGATGATCATTAAATTTGCTGCAAGGTCTGGTACATATATTACATCACTGAAGAACCCATGGTCTAAATCAATTCTCCTAATCCCTCTGGTCTCGAGCTCAGAATCATCTCTCATTTGAACTGCTAGGCAAGCATTCAAACTCATCGACGAGAAGAATTCTCTCCTCGATAACATACACCTGGTGTTACCACCCAAGTTGTACTTAGTCGGTGTTATCAAGTGAGCCTCGTGAATCGGACAAAGATGATTTGTTCGGACTTCAGAAGACCTTCAGACTTGCTTCTGGGAAGTGTTTTTTTATTATCTACCACATGTTCGTACCCCCTTGGGGGAGTTGTAATAAAATGTTCTAGCATGGTAGTTTCTGTAAAAGACTCGGTCTCTTGGAATTTATTTGTCAATCTGATCAGCCCAGAGAGTTTTGTCCCTTGGTTATTATTGGTTCTTGAATAAATGACTGATAATTTCTGAGTTTTTCCCTCAAGCACCTCCAAAGTTGGGGTGGTTGGATTGACATTTAGGCCTATTGAGGTTATTAGAGTCTATGTGTAAATGTATAAACATGGTAGGAATTATGGTCAAGTCATTTGAACATGTCTAATTCCCCCTAGGTTTTAATTTCTTTTTAATTTTTTAAGGTTTTTTAAAGTTTTAATTTTTCCAAAACTTAGGCTATTTTTTTATAGTCTAAATGGAAAAATTGGTTTTGTAATAAAAGTGGGCTCGGAAATTAGTTTCAGTCATGGGGATGCTAATTTTCTAACTCAGAGCACCCGGTAAACCCATAAACCCACTTCTCCTAAGTTTTGAGTGATTTTCCCATCACTCAACTCAGAAAACCCTAAAAATAAAATATTGATTATTTTAATTGATAAATTAATTAAATAATGGAGAAAATTCAAATTCCTAAATTAGTGGGATTTGCTCTGATTTGAATGAAATCAGTCTCATCGGCTTTGGATTGACTATATATGACCATGCCTTTATTGAAGGAGTTGATTTGGGCTGAAGAGGGAGTGCACCACAACATGCATCCTTTGGATTTATGCCCTCTGTCTCTCCTCCACACATGTGGGCTCATCTGGATGTGGTTTGGTTGATGCCTGAATTAACCGGTTGATGAGTCAGTTTGATCAGCACTTCGATTGTTAGTCAGACTCAGATTAAACTTAGTTAGACTCAGATAAATCTCAGCTTGACTCCTCATGTAGTTGCAGTCCCTCTCTCCTTGGGAATTGTGACCCCTCTGGGCTAGCGTTTCAAATTTTTCTAGAAATAAAGCAAAGTTTCCTCCTTTCCAAGATATTTAGAGTTGGATTGAAGAGATGTTTCTATTGTAATGTTGCTATGTTTTTCATTGTGAATAAAGAAAAAATTTGGAGGCTAGATGGTGCAAGGCATTCAGATGGGTGAATATTGTTGCTCATGCTTGAGGTAACTTGTATTTGGTGCATTTTTATTCTTGTTTGATGTTTGAATCTAACCTTGTTAGGATTTCTTCCAATCGAAAGGAAAGACTCTTTAAATAAGTTTATTTCTAGATTCAATTGTTCATATGTATGTAAATATCAACATCTAACATTTTTAATAAGTTTATTATCATGTTGCTCTAGTGTTTTTGTATGTATATCATTGGATCTCACAAATCTCTTTGCACGTGTTATGTTTGTTAGTTACAGGTTTCCATGGAGAAGCTATTGAACAAGTTTGTTCCTCATCATCTTAAATTTTTCATGCTACATAGTCCAACTTCTTCCACCAGGATCTCTTTGGTTGATCTTCATGGCTATAAGCTTGCCTTCTTCTCTTTCTCTACTTAAAATGTAAAATCTACTTGGTTACTTGGTTCATAGCTTTGAGTTTTTACGATATACCATATTAGAGTGAAATTTAACATATATCTATCTTGTTAAATCTCATAATCTAGTTCTTGTTCTTAAAAAAGGTTTCAGAAGCATTCTAGATCTAGCTTTAGGGAAATTGTCTTTTTTCCGTGGCATTTTAAAGAAAATTTCTAGCTTGCATGCATTAAATTTATCTTTCATAATTTAAAATATAAATCCATAAATCAGTGCAAATCATATTTTATTCTAAAAACGCAAGCCAAGATCCCAAAGAAAGCTTGCTTTCCTTGGTTCATTTTTTCACCTTTTCTTAAGTGGTTTTAACTTAGTTGTTTTCGGTTAAAAGTGTGTTGACCCAAAGGTACTTTAAAAGTTATTTTGGGAAAATTTAATTTTAATAATATTTCTAGTTTTTATCATGTATAACAGAAAAGAGGAGGAGGTACTATCTGAAAAGTGACTTTTGGGCCATCCGAAACCCCCCAAGGGTCTCCCCATTTTCTGAAATCTTTAATTTCTGCACTTTGTAAGCTCTTGGGTTTGTTCTGTATAAAAACCAAGACAAATTATATCAGTGTTCTGATATTGTAACCTCTAGTAATAAAAAATAATTTTGAATAGGCTCTTTCGAGCCCATTCCCCATCCCCCCTCGGGGGATTCGCGTCCTTTTTTCCTTTTTTGCATTTTTCCTATTTTTTCTCTACATTAGTTTTATTTATGAAAAATAGTGTAATTTGATTACTTTTATCATATATACCATATTATAAATTCAATGTAACTTTAATACTTACCCCACGTATCCCGAATGAACAGAAAGGTGAAAGAGGATCATGGTAGATTTAATTAGAGAACCTGTGGTTTGTTTTATTTTTGCTGCTTCTTTATTCACTATTAAATTTTGCAAGCAATAAATTCAAATCAACCCCCTACTTGATTCCCCTATTGAGGTCCATTTTGACCGAAAGAGGTTCTTAGAGGGTTTTCTTTCTAATAAAAACACATCGATGAAAATTTACTAAAAATTACAAAGACTCTAGTGTGTATGCTCTGTGTTTTGGCTACGTTTCATCTGATCAATCAAGCTACATCAAAAGAAACGTGAGTGACATATTAATTAGGTTTCACTTTCCCCAATTAACCACCATCAGGTGAAAATCCAATGCCTCGAACAAATCATAAGCAGTGGAAAAATACCCAAATGAGTCGGAACAACTGGAAAGTGACCTCGAGGTGCTGATCTATGTTACACCCTAAAGGGTGTATTATGAACACAATCTATAAGACTCCATCTAGCCCACAAACACCTTGCGGGTAGCCGTGAGGGTTTTATTTTTGGACATACTCCAAGTACCCCTTGAGTATATCTAGAGTCCCCGCTCGCCTAATTGAATCCACTCATTTTTCATATTAAGTTAAAATGTACCAAGAGACAATTGCAAAACATTCACTCCAGGCACATGCAAGCACATTTAATCATTTTGCGACTCCATTTTAAGGCACTGGTTATTTGTTTACATCTTTCGATATATATATTGTGTGTCAGCATTATGCTTACTTGTGTTTTTTTTTCATCTTGTTATCTATCGTTCTCAATTGTTAATTTCAAAATGCTAAGCAACTTATTCAATTTAATACCATCATACTAAAGTAATTAGCTTTAGTAACTAAATAGGGTCTACCCCCCTTGGCTTTGTTAGGAGTTGAGCCTAAACAGAGGAGTCAAGAACAAGGTGATAGCCTTGAATCAAGGCTTTCCCCCAAGTACAAACCGAGTGGCTTGAATATTTCTACCATGTCCCCCCTAGGTGTGTGAAAGGATGCAACACTTTTCGGCATAGTTGTCGGGGATAAATCTTTTTATTCCCAAAGTATGCCTTTTGTTTTCTTGCTTTTTGTATTTTCTTTATTTGATGAATGCTTAGAGTAGATATTTAATTTTCATCTCGCAACTCCACTCATTTTTTTTCAGTTTTTATTTTTTCAAAGAAAAGAAAAAACTAATTTTTGTGAAAGATTTATAAATGCGTATTCTTCTTTTTTCACATGATGACTCCATTAAAGGGATAAAACCCTACTTTCTCATAATTTTGTTGAGACTTGTTGTGTTTAGATGAGCTCATACGACATAGTAAAAATTTAAATGCTCATTATTTGGCAGCTCTAGTTCAGTACAAAGTACATGGTTGATATATGCTACTGATAAGTTGCTATGGATGATGAAGATTATGGTGATCAAATTTCTAATGCATATCCTCCCTTCGATTTCTCGGATAACCCAGGTTTTTCTAACTATGAACCATATCTCCAGGATGAAAGATATTCCCAGGATCCAATTTTTTATGGAAATGGTGATTCAGCTATGTATCACATCATATTTGTTTTTTCATTTGTGAATAATCTCGACATACTTCATAGGGATAATGTGATGCGAATTTTTGCTAATTCTCTGGAAACGAAGGCTTGGACATGGTTTCGTGGTCTTCTTGATAAATGCATTACCACCCATGAAGACGTATGTGCTATGTTTTTTGAGAGGTGGCATAATGGTGAGGGAGAATTGGTAACAGTTGTGGAAAGGACCCCACCTACCTAAATGAGCTAAAGGAGCCCATGACTTCCATTATAGCTGAGCACACTTGGGATGATCCTATTGAAGAGCTTCATGAGGAGCCCATGATTGAACACATTGTTGAAGACTCTCCTCATGTCACCATAGCTGAAAACATTGAAGATTTGAGGTATCCTCAAGTTTGTTGCAATGCAAATATTTTTATAGAAAGCCCTCATGAGGAAACAATTACATATATCGACACTTCTAAATAAATTTATGATGTGTATGATGACACTCCTCTATGTTCATCACTTAGGGATGAAGTTTTGGAAATTTTAACTTCTTGTAATATATTTGAAGCCAAAACTTTCAAGGATGATTATTATGAATAGGAGGAGGGTAGTTATATCTTAGGATGTGATACCAGGAAGGGAGACTCTCTCATATCCAACATATATGGGAGTGATGACTATTGGAATTTCATAGATAATCCAACTTGTGAAAATCTTATTGAGAATCCCATGCATGATATGTCCAGCAAGGGGAGTATCTACTCAAAAATTTGTGGAAGTCCAATCTATGATAAGTCCATAGAGGGGAGCGTGGATCTGGATACTTGGGAAAATCTTAGTATGGAAGAGGAGCATTTAGAAATTTCACATGATCATTCAGAGTATCATGCAGAGCCACACAAATTCAACAGTAATGAATAGATTGAGAATTAGTGTTGTGAAAAGCTAGATGTGATGTGGTCAGTAGAATATCAATCTCAGCCATCTTCTTCACATGTAGAGTTTCCTTATGATTTTGAGCAACTTGGGACTTATACAATGATTTATCATTTGGTAAGCACTGATGATCAATATGATGATGTAGTCAGTCTGCCTCATCTATACGATTGGTATATCAGTCCTATCCAGTCATGGATAGAAGAAGTTTATGCGAACACATACCAGTTTGGGAAGAAATTTAATGACTTTATTCATGCCTATGATTCCCCATCCAACCCGCCCATTGCAGATCATCACGTAGGTTTTCATTTTCTAAATAAAGTATCCTTACTTTGGCTGGTAACCAAAGACAAGGAAAAAAAAAGTTGCGTCAATAAAATTCTTAGGTTGTTACATTGGATTTCTGGTTACACTTAACCCTTATTATATCATGCTTAGAGTAGGAAAATAAGCTCCTTAAAAGAGAGCATTTACTTTCCACATTTATGTTTTGTACTTAGCTATAATAAACTTTTCTTTCATTTGTTAGTTACATTTATTTTGTTTAAATAAATCCGCTTAATGGTTCATTTGGATTTTATATAAAGCTTGTGCTACTAAGGTTTTCTTCTCAAGTTGAGATGCTTTTACAGGGTGTATAAACCAGATATTCTGGTGTTCTCATATCCTCTCCTTGCCTTAAGACCAGATCGAGCACATGTCCCATAGTTGGATCCATATGTTACCACCTAAGTCATACTTAGTCGATGTTATAAAGTCAGCCTGGTGAATTGAACAAACATGATTTGTTCGGACTTCAGAAGACCTTCATACTTGCTTCTGGGAAGTGTTTTTTTAATCTACCACATGTTCATACCCCCTTGGGAGAGTTGTAATCAAATGTTCTAGATTGGTAGTGTATGTAAAAGACTCGGTCTCTTGGACTTTATTTGTCAACCCGATCAGCCCAGAGTGTTTTTTCCCCTCGTTATTATTGGTTGTTGAATAAATGACTGATAATTACTGAGCTTTTCACTCAAATACCTCCAAATTTGGGGTGGTCAAATTGACATTTAGGACTATTGCGGTTATTAGAGTATGTGTGTCAATATATAAACATGCTAGGAATTATGGTTGAGTCATATGAACATGTCTAAGTACCCCTAGGTTTTAATTTTTTTTTTAATGTTTTTTAAAGTTTTAATTTTTCCAAAACATAGGCTATTTTTTGATAGTCTAAATGGAAAAAATGGTTTTCTAAAAAAAGTGGGCTTCGAAATCAGTTTCGTCATGGCGATGCTCATTTTATAACTTGGAGCACCCGATAAACCCATAAACCCACTTTTCATAAGTTTTGAGTGATTTTTCCATCACTCAGGTCAGAAAACCCTAAAAATTAAATATTGATTATTTTTATTAATAAATTAATTAAATAATGGAGAAAATTCAAATTCCTAAATCAGTGGGATTTTCTTTGATTTGACTGAAATCAGTCTCATCGAATTTAGAATGACTAGATCTGACCATGATTTCATTGAAGGATTTGATCTGAGCAAAAGAGGGATTGCACCATAGAATGCATCCTTGGGATTTGCACCCTCTCTCTCTCCTCCACACGTGTGAGCTCATCTGGATGTGGTTTGGTTGATGTTTTAGTTAACTGGTTGATGTGTCAGTCCAATCATCCCTCTAATTATCAGTCAAAATCGGTTAGGCTTAGATCAAACTCAGTTAGACTCGAAACAAGCTCATCTTGACTCCTCATGTAGCTGCAGTCCCTCTCTCCTTGGGAATCGTGCCCCCTCTGGTCTAGGGCTTCAGTTTTTGCTATAAATAAAGCACAGTTTCCTCCTTTCCAAGATAGTTAGAATTGGATTGAAGAGATGTTGCTATTTTAATGTTGCTATATTTTTCATTGTGAATAAAGAAAAACTTTGGAGGCTAGATGGTGTAAGGGATTCAATTGGATGAATATTGTTGCTCATGCTTGAGGTAACCTGTATTTGGTGCATTTTTATTCTTGTATGATTTGTGAATCTAACCTTTTCAAGCTTGATCCCAACTGAAAGGAAATATTATTAAACTAATTTTATTTCTATATTCTATTGTTCATACGTATGTAAAGATCAAGATCTAGCATTTTCACTAAGTTTATAATCATGCTGCTCTAATCTTTTTGTATGTATATCATTGGATCTCACAAATCTGTTTGCAAGTGTTATGTGTGCTAGTTAGTGGTTTCCATGGAGAAGGTATTGAACAATTTTGTTCCTCATAATATTCACTTTTTCATGCTACATAATCCAACTGCTTCCACTGGGAGCTCTTCGGTTGATCGTCACGGCTACAAGCTTTCCTTCCTCTCTTTCTCCTTTTAAAATTTAAAATATACTTGGTTACTTGGTTCATAGCTTTGATTTTTTTAGATCTATCATATTAGAGTTAAATTTAACATATATCTATCTTGTTAAAGCTCATAATATAGATCTTGTTCTTAAAAAAGGTTTCATAAGCATTCTAGATCTAGCTTTAGGGAAATCGTCTTTTTTACGTGGCATTTTAAAGAAAATTTGTACCTTGAATGCATTAGATTTATCTTTTGTAATTTAAAATATAAATTTAGAAATCATTTCACATCATATTGGCTTCCCAAAAGGAAATCCAAGATCCCAAGGAAATTTTCTTTCCTTGATTCCTTTTTTCACGTTTTTTTTTAAGTGGTTTTAACTTAGTTGTTTTAGTTTAAAAGTGTGTTGACCCAAAGGTACTTTCAAAGTAATTTTTGGAATATTTAATTTTAATAATATTTCTGATTTTTATCAGGTATAACAGAAAATATGAGGAGGTGCTGTCCGAAAAGTGACTTTTGGGCCATTCGGAACCCCCCAGGGGTCTCCCCATTTTCTGAAATCTTTAATTTTTGCATTTTGTAAGCACTTGGGTTCGTTTTGTTTAACAAACAAGAGAAATTATATAATTTTTCTGATATTTTAAGCACTGGTAATAAAAAATAATTTCGAATAGGCTCTTTCGAGCCCATTCCCCATCCCCCGTTGTGGTGTTCACATCCTTTTTCCCTTTTTTGCATTTTTCCTATTTTTTTCTCTAGATTAGTTTTATTTATGAAAAATAGTGTGATTTTATTAATTTCATCATATATTCCATATTATAAATTCAAAGTAACTTTAATAGTTACGCCATGAATCCTGATTGAACCGAAAGGTGAAAGAGGATCGTGGTAGATTTAATTAGAGAACCCGTGGTTTGTTTTATTTTTGCTGCTTCATTATTCAATATTAATTTTTGCAAGAAATAAATTAAAATCAACCCCCTCCTTGATTCATTGATTGAGGTCCACTTGGATTGAAAGAGGCTCCTGGAGGGTTTTCTTTATAATAAAAACACATCGATTAAAATTTACAAAAACTTGCAAAGACTCCAGTGTGTATGCTTTGCATTTTGGATGCATTTCGCTCGATCAGTAAAGCTGCATCAAAAGCATCATGACTGACTACATTAATTATGTTTAGATTTCCCCAATTAACCACCATCAGGAGAAAATCTAACGCCTCGAACAAACCGTAAGCGGTGGCAAAATACCCAGAGGAGTGGGAACAACTAGAGAGTGACCTCAAGGCACCAATCTCTATTACACCCGAATGGGTGTATTATGAACACAGTCTCCAACAGTCCAACCAACCCACAAACACCTTGTAGGTATCTGTGAAGGTTTTAATTTTGTACATACTCCAAGTACCCCTCGGGTATATCTGGAGTCCCCCCTCACCTGATTGAATCCATGCATTTTTCATATTAACTTAAAATGTACCAAGAGACAATTGCAAAACATTCACTCCAAGCACATGCAAGCACATTTAATCATTTTGTGACTCCATTTTAAGGAATTGGTTATTTGTTTACTTCTTCAATATACATATCGTGTGTCAGCATTGTGCTTACTTGTGTTTATTTTTCATCTTATTATATGTGGTTCTCAATTGTTAATTTCAAACTCCTACGCAACTTATTCAATTTAATAACATCATACTAAAGTAATTAGCCTTAGTAACTTAATAGGGTCTACCCCCCTTGGCATTGTTAGGATTTGAGCCTAAGCGAAGGAGTTAAGAACAAGGTGATAGCCTTGAATTGAGACTTTCCCCCAAGGACACATCGAGTGGCTTGAAGATTTTTTCCACATTCCCCCTAGGTGTGTGAAAGGCGGCAACACCTAGAAGCACCTGAATCAACAATAAAGGATGAGGAATTAGAATTAACTGCCACCAATGCATGACATTTCTCCTTTCCTTCACTTGAACTAGAGTTTCCATCTTTGTTCCTTGTGCTGTCAAGGACTAGAATGTTGTTCTTCTCCAGCAGTTGTGCTAAGGTGTCTATGGTTTTCTTCATGCATGAGATTTTTAGATGCCATCCCTTGTGGAAATAAGTGCATTTGGCCTTCTCTTTTCCTTTCTTCTGCTTTTCTTTGGGTGGATTCATAGCTCCCTCACTCGATTTTGGTTTTTCTGATTTTGTTATTGTTCGACAAGTTTGAATTCTTGGACTTGGGATTTCCCTTTAACGAATTCGAAACCCCCACTACTAGTGCTTGATATTTGGTCTTGATGGAACCCATTTAGAGAAATTTGTTGTGCTCTTGAGTGAGTGACTCCATGAAATTTTCCATACTTGGCATTTTCCCGTTTCAAAGGGTGAGTTTTCCTGAGTGAAATGTGCTCACAAAGATTGAGAACTCTGGCCCCAACTTTGAAAGTATAGACAAGAGCAATTGATATTCCTTCTTCTTAATCCCACATTGTTTTAACTACAATACAAGTGATTTGAAGTTGGTGAAGAATTCATGGATTGTATCATAGTGCATTGGGCTCAAGCTTATCAGCTCATTCTCAAGCTGGTGACCACATAGCTCATCAGTTTTGCCAAATAGAGACTCAAGATTCTCCCAAAACTCCTTTGGTGATGTCAAACATTCAAGGTGGAACAATAACTCTCTTGAGATTCTCAGATATATCAAACCATATTCTTCATCCAATTTGTTAAAATACTTGGCTTTTTCTATAGCAGAATTTGGTTCCACTTCAATTCCCATGGTAACTCTAAAAAACCCCTTGGCTCTCAATTGAATCACCATCTCTACCTTGCATTCAAAGAAGTTGAAAGGTGTTAGAATGATGTGGGTAGCCTCCATTATTTCCTGTGCTAATGGTGGCGAAATTTCTAACTGGTTTACAAATAGTAATTTGATTTTATCTGGAATTCACTAACGAAGCAGCTCAAATCCATTGAGAAATTAGACTGCAACTTAAAAACCTCTGACCAGATCTGATACCATGTGATAAATTTGAACCAAAAAGTGATTAATTCGAACCACAATAGAATCTAGGATCATTAGTGAGGTTCACAAATCAAATTTGGGTGCAAGATTCAACAAAAACCATCAAATTACAGATAAATTACACACAATGATGGCTGGAAACAAGATAATTTTGGAATTTATAACTATGAAATTGTTATTAACAGGTTTATAAATACATCATAATATTTTCAAATGGATTTGGAATCCAATTGTGAACAAATAACCCAAAATTTCCAAATCGGCATCAAACCCCCCTAGGGGGGCCAATCTCATCCCAAATCTCTCCAAATGACAAGGAATTGCTGAATTACCATGGATGATGTGTTGTGGGTCAATTATTACACCTTGGAAAAATAAATGGTTTAGAGTCTCAATGCAACATTAATTGCACCAAATCAAGCCAAATTTGGGCAAAATCCCACTCTAGGGCTCCAAGTCAACTTGCCTGTCCACATTCAATGAATGGGAGTGTACCAAAAATGATGTATGTGCTATGTCTCTACTTGACTAGGCTGGAGTACCCATGTGGGTAATAGAACCTCAAATTGACATGGAATATGTCCACCTCATAGTGTCTTAAAGCTTAAAAAGCAATAAAATGGACTAATTAGGGTAACTAAGGTACTAATGATGGATTACTATTCTAACAATGATGATGAAAATCATGATGATGAAGATGATGATGATGAACATCGTGATAATGATGATGATGAAAATCGTGATAATGATGATGATGATGATGATGAGGGTCATGATGATGATGATGATAATGATGATGATGATAAATATGATGATGATGATGATGATGATTAACATCATGATGATGAATATTATGATGATGAACATGATGATGATGATGATGACAATGATTATCATAATGATGAGGACAATGATGATCAACATGATGATGATGATGATGAGGGCCATGATGGTGAAGACAATGATGATGAAGACACATGTGCCTTACTCAACATCTCTTTGTTACTTACTCACTGGCCCTCCATACCTTTGTATTTCCATATCTCACTATCTCTATGTGTATGTGTGTATGTCTTTCCCCCTTTTCTCTCATAACCTCCCTCTCTCTATCTATCTCTATGCGTGTGTGTATCTTTCTCCCTCACTTCACGTCTCTGAAAACCTCTCTCCACCTTATTTATGATGATGATGATGATGATGATGATGATAATGATCATGATGATCATGATAATTATGATCATGGTCATGATGATCATGATCATGATGATGAAGATGATGATGAAGAAGAGAAATAAGATGATTAACATGATTATCATGATGACGAAGATGATGATGATTAACATGATTATCGTGATGATGAAGACGATGATGATCAACATGATGATGATTACGAAGATGCTGGTGATGATGACGATTAACATCATGATGATGAATATGCTTCTGATGATGATGATGAGGGTCATGATGAAAATGATGATCAACATGATGATCATAATGAACATGGTGATGATGATGATGATAAAGATGATGATGATGTTGAAGATGATGGTGATGATGATGATGACGATGAACACCATGATGATAATGATGATGAACATCAGTATGAAGATGATAAACATGATGAAGATGATGATGATGATTATGAAACCATCTCTCTCTCTCTCTCTACATATGTGAACCTGCCCCTTTCTCTCCTTGTGTCGATTCCCCCTTCACCCCTCTCTCTCTCTCACACATTCTATCACTCCCTCAATATCTCTTTCCTTCACGCTATCTTCATTCCTCCCTCACCCTCCCTCCTCCCTCTCTACCTTATTCTCTCTCACACTCTCTCCACATCATTCTCTCTCTCTCTCTCTTCTTCTATGTTTTCAAATTATTCCTTCTCCTCAATGTTGTTCCTCATTATGACCCCTATTATATGTTTTATCACATTGCATTCCCATCTCTTCAATTTCCCCCTCCTTTTCCTCTCTCTTGTAACACATCCACTTTTCGATTCACCAATCCTCTCTCTCATCAAACCATTACCCACTTCCTCCTCTCCACCTTATCCCCCTTCGTCACTCAAGTATTGTGTACTGCATCTAACCCTATACATCTTCAACACATCTTTTCCTCCTAATAATGCTCTCAATCCCCACTCCCCTTCACCCTTGTAAACCATAATGTTCCCATTCCATTCATCTTTCTCCACTTGAATTTACAATATCCTCCTAGGATCTTGACCATTCCTAACCCCATCTCAACTATTAACCATCCCCACTTGAATTTCCAACATCTTCCTAGGCCCTTGACCCTTCCCCACCCCCTCTAAACTATTATCCATACATTTTATATATTACATATAGTGCTAGAGTTTTAGCTCTAGAACACGCGTTCGCATCTTATAGTTACATAACGCGCTCTTGTTATATAGTTATATAACGTGCACTCATTTTTTATTGATATAACACACTCTCTTTTTGTAGTTATATAACGCACACACGTTTGCAAATTCTACAAGGTGGGAAATGTAATTTGAATTTAAACATTCCAATTCACTTGCTCACATGTCACTAGTAGTATTATGTGTATGGTTTGGAATTTTTTTCAGTAATACCAAACCTATGGTATCGTATATGATAAACCATAGCTAATTGGGCATTTCTCCCATTTTCCGAAGAAATCGTTGTTTACACACTCATTACACTATGCTACACACAGTCATTTTTTACAAAATATTAAACATTAATAGCATTTTTTCAGTAGATTCTAAATATGTAATTTTTATTAAAAATATTATATTTTCCTATTCGTTTTGAATTTCTATTGTGTCCTAACTCCTTAAGTCAATTCACATGTTGGTAGTGTTTTTCCAATAACTTTTTCAATTCGTAATCATTTAAAAAAAATTATATGGTGCACTAGAAGACATTGACCTCTACATTCTTTAAAGAACCCATTTCATGATTATTTCATTAATACCTTCAAAGGTTTCACCCACAAAAGATGTACCATTTTCAATAAATGATCACTTAGATAATTAAAAAAATAAATAAAAATTACTAATTCTATTTTAAAAAAATAGCACTGCAGTAGTGTTATATGTTCTCTACATGACTGCAAAGATTTGTATCCCAAAAGCATCATTTAGGACCTCAAAGGCTTCACCCACAAAGAAACATACCTTATCATTTTCGTAAAAAAAGAGTGACTATTAGAAAAAATGAAATTTGACATAGTTATAGAAAATTTCAATACATAAACATTAAATATTTGGAAACATGATTCAATTTCCTACATTTAATCTTTTCTACTGAAGGAAAGATATTTTGTGTAAGTATCTAAAAAAACAACTAAGTTGAGGGATTCTTGATTTTTTAGTTTTGTATTGCATCCAAAATGCCAAAAGTGACCCTCATTAGCTTGCACTGACCCTTATGTAAGGTACTTATCTTAATAGACTTAAGAACTTGTTGCTCAGTTCTTTCATGGACATGGAACCTAGTTTTAAATAATAGAACACCTTGGCTCTTTCCTTGTAATATTGTTCAAACGGAAAATTTCTCTTTAAGTACTTCTTAAAAAATGTCTAGGATGAGTACTTCTCTTTTATATTTTTGACCCTCTTTATATCTTTCCACCATATGTTGGATTTTCCAGCCAAATTGTAAATAGCCATTCTGGCCTTTAGTCTGTCAAAAAAGTTGTAAATTTGGAAGTATTTTTCATGCTTAACAGCCAAGCTTTTGCTTCCTTTCCTTTCTCTGCTTCTGCATTGAAAATGAAAGGCTTTTTTTCTTGAATTCTCTAGAAATCTCTTCATAGGGTTTATACTTCTTTCTCCTAGGTTTTCAGTCACTTTCACTACTGTCACTTATATATCTTTTCCTTTCCCTAAGTGACCTTGGTTTAACCTATGAAGAAGATTCGCTATCAGAATATCTTGTTTTATTATATTTATGTTTATGGGACGTTGTTTCAGAATTTGTTTCGATATCATTTCTCTTATCTTTTTCCTGGTTATGTATTTTCCCCACTAGATATTCATTCAGTTCTAAAATTATTTTATTATCATGTTTCACAGTTTGGAGGTCATCCTTCAACTCTTTGTCTATTTGTAGGAATTTTGGATTATTCAATTCTACATAAAAATTGTAAGGGTTGTTATGTTGAGTACCATTTTCAGAAGAGGCTTCAACATTCTCCATTTCCTGCAAAACAGATTTTATATTTCTAGATAGAAACAAATGCAAAAATAAAATTACTAGATTGTTTTTCTTTATATGAGAGTGAGCCAATTAGGCCTAGTGAGCCAATCAGGGCTAGTTTTTCTTTAATTTCGTAAAAAAATTAAAAAAATTATATAATGCATGTAATATTAAAAATTCATAGACGATATTTTAAGAGATGTTAGTACTGATACTTATTTTACCATAATGTCATCATGTATCTAGCTTATTACTAGCTTGGTTAATTGGTGATGATATTACTTTGTGTTATAAGAACACTATTTCGACTTAACCTATTTCTGTAAGATAGTTTGTTGCTAAACTTGAGTTGTTTAAAGGGTCATAATTTTAGTCTTACTTTGTCTTGCTACTAAAGCATGAACCTTTACATTGTTTAAAGGTGGATGGATTTAGTCTTGAGTTTTTATTTTATTTTGTAATATCCCACCTTACACTTCTGAGCAACATAACGAAGAGGAAAAGTACCGCATACTAGGTTTTCGGCCCACGTCGGAAACTCAGCAAAGATGGTTGACTCAGCCTTCAAGAGTGGTCCACCACTGCTTCCAGTTAATCATAATAGTCACGTCCTTGGAAACAGGCACATTCACGGTAACCATCAATGTCGATTCTGCCACATGTACATCCCAACATGTCATCACCATCAGAATCATAATAGAATTGGGAGTCTTCCATATATGGCGATTTCTCATTTATAGCCGGAGGATTGTAGTGTTGATCTCCAAAGCAACGTTCAATGTCAGAACCATGAAATAAGGGATTTGGGCCATACAGAAATTCAGACCTGAAATGTGATTCCACTCTGTAGTTTAAGGGGGTTTTCCTAGTTATAACTTTAGAGTGTTTTTGTTTACCCTTTTCATCCTTCATGACAAACTTCTGTGTTACAAAGATCTCATGATCAAGTGGTTTGTATGATCCTCCTTCATGAATAAGCAAAAATTTGAACCACTGATGGTTCCAGTCTGCTACTTGCATGTCAGCTTCCATGTGTGCTATGAAATTTGCATGCCTATTTTCCCAGTCAACTCTTGGTCAAAACCTGTCCAGGAGTATCTCAATCCAACCAGTCCAAGATTTGTTGCGCAGATTACCTGGATTTGCACAGATAACAATCTTTCCTTCTTCTCTGCAAAATTGGAGAATCAGATTGTAGTGATACCATGACATTCAGCCTTCTCCAATATCGACATACCAAACATCTCCCGTAGCTTCTGGATTGCAGTCAATCCAGACATCTCTATCTTTAATCATCTTTTCTCTGGCTTGCTGAAAATTGAAAAAGGCATTCTTTTCCCATATTTCAAGAATATCCAGTTTTAGTGGAGAGGACTGGATATGATGTATGGTGTAGAGTTCTAGAAACCTCTCAGCTTCATCACGGAGCGTTTCTTCGAGTGACTTGACTCAAAATTCTTCTGGAAAAACATCTCCCATGGATACAAATATACTCCTCCTTTCCACGTGGGAAGTATGGATACTTTGGGCTGGATAGCTGGGGACTTTCCTTTGCCTGCTCTGGAGCTTGAACTTGATTCTCCAGTGTTAAACATGTTTAATGCAGGTGGCTTCTTTTGGGTTGTTTCTCTGGTTAACATATCAGCCAAACAATTAAGATACCTGGCTTATAAATAATTTCATAATAAAAGTTACTAAGCCATAAAAACCATTTTAATATCCTATTGTTATTCTCTGCCATCAAACTCTCATTTTTCAATATACCAAGCATTATCTTTAAGTTTGTTCATATAATAAACTTTACTGGTTTGACGAACAGACGGAAGTGCATGAATGTCTTCTTAACAGCCAAAATCTCTTTGTGGCTGGATGGATAGTTAAGTTCGGCTGCTTTAAAGGAACTTGATCCATAACCACAGATATGTTCTCTGTTGTTTAAAACTTCTAGCAAAACTCCTCCCCATGTCTATGAAGAGGCATCAGTTTCAATTATGAGGTTTCCAGTTCCAGTAGGTAGAGACAGAGGCGACAGTTCTAACACTTTTTTCTTTATTACCTGAACTACAGCAGACATAGCGGCTGACCATTTTGGTGTATGTTTCTTTAACCTTTGCTGCAGCACAAAGATGTCAGCGGCCTAACCTTTATAGAAATGTCTGATGTATTTCAGAGATCCTAAGAATCTCTGCAACTGAGTCTTATCTATTATTTCATTAGGAAAATAACTAAAACATTTCAAAACATGTTCTTGGAGTATAACTTGCCCTTTACTGATCTTAAATCCAATAAACTCTATTTCTGTTTTTCCTATCTCCATTTTTGGTTTAGATAAGACTAATCCATGTTTAAAGACCAATTCATAAAATCTCTAGAGATGCTTCTGGTGTTCCTGCAAGGTCTTTGAACAGATAAGTATATCATCAATAAATACAAGTGCCCAACTGAAATATATGAAAATATCCTCCATTCGTTTTTGAAATTCAGAGGGTGCATTATTGATGCCAAAAGGTAGCACAATCCACTGATACTAACCATGAGGGACTACAAATGTTGTTTTAAACCGATCCTTAGGTATTATGCCAATTTGATAAAATCCTGATTTAAGATCAAATTTGCTAAAGATCGTGCAACATGCTATTCTTTGCAACAGGCTGGATTTGTCTAGCAGGGGATACCTCACTTTCTGAAGTGAAGCATTTAGTGGCTTATAGTTAACCACTAGTCTAGGTTTCCCTCTCTTCTGCTCAGAGTGCTTGTTCACAACAAATGCTCTACATGCCCACGGACTTCTGGAAGGCTCAATCAAAACCCTTGGATAATAATTCTTTTATTTCTGAATCACAGAATTGTTTCTCTGTAGGTGACATTAAAGCTGCAGAAGCTTTCATAGGTTTGATGCATAGGAGTGGGTCATAAGGAAGAGACACATAGTATTTCTCTCTTGTCCAAAATGCATTTGGACTGTCAGAGCAGCAATCTTTTTTGAGCTTCTCATAAATGTCTTTTAATGTTTTATCTCCATGTTGTTCTGAGAATGCTTTGCTTCTGTCCATTTTCATAAGCTGTACTCTGTTAGGAGTTTGTACAATTTGATGCACAGCCACTGGACATTTAGGGATTGTTTTGAAGGTGATTGGCAGAGTTATGGGTTTACCATTCAAAACACAAGAGAAGGTCATCCTATGATGATATACCATATAAGGGCTGACTCTATGGAGAAATTCAGCACCTAATGCGCAGTCTTCACTCAAGCCATCCATTCTATAGACAGTTAGCTTATCTTTGATGCCATTAAAATTAACAGGAAAGAACTCAGCTTTGGCTTGCAAGGGAACAGGCGTACCATTTATAGCTGTTCCACCATCTGTAGTGGGTTGCCAATAAAAAGAGGGTAAAGTTGGACCTCTTGCTAAATTCACTTGACATCCAGAGTCTATCATACAGCTAAGTAAGTATGGCTTATATTCACATGGGTGAAACTATATAGAGATGAACACCTTAGGACCAGAGAGAATAGAAAGACTTACAACAGGTGGAGGTTCAGGGGACTCTTCTCTTTCTCCTCAAGGCACTCTCATAGTGCTTACTCAGATCTTCATTTCAGGACTGATCTCGTTCTGTTTGTAGTACTTTACAACATTCTTCATATCTTCAATCTCAGCACAAAGTTGTATGAGCTGCTGTTGTTTATCTCTTATCTGTAACCTAAGTTTTGCTTCTCGGTCTATTCTAAACTTCTATCTTTCCTGATGTCCTGAAGGATAGTTCTGGTATAGTTCAGTAGGACTGTAGGAGAGAGAGGATACATATTCTATCTTTTGCTTGCCTTTTGTTTTCTCAAGCTATCTAAGAAATTCTTTCTTATCTTCTCTGAGGTTTTCTCTCTTTTGATATTCATATGTCTCAATAATAGAAAGTTGTAAATCAATAGCAGCAATTCTATTTTCTATTTCTTGAGGCTTAGGCAATGTAAACATGTTAAAATTAAACATATTAAGAGAAAAATCAAAATCTGGGATCTCATACCCCCCCAAATTTGGTTCAGACTCTGACTCAAAGGAAGGAGCAAATTTGTTAAGAGCAGCTGGAGGAATGTTTGAGTCTGAAGCATCAGAGGAAACGGAATCAAAAGAATCAACAGAGTCATCAGATGGAAGATACAAAATTTCATTGGATGGCGATGCAACTGAATCTGGGTGATCCCACCATCTAGGATCCATATTATCGCAGAAAGCGGCTAACTTGGGCTTAGACTTTTTCTTCGGACACTTATTTTCCTAATGTCTTGGTTTACCACACAGGAAACAGGTTTTTGTATCTTCCTGTGAAGAGAATATTTTAATAAACTTTTGGGGAAACTGAGACCGATTTTTCTTATGAGATCGGTGCTTCAGCTTTCTGTGAAACTGCAAGGGTTTTTCTAGAAAATGATAGTGAGGGGCGCTAGTATGATACCCTTTCGGCTTCTTCTTGTGTTGACAGTGACAAGAAGATTTAAGGTGTCCTTGGTTGTGTTCTCCACAACCCCATTCTGGCATCTGGGCAATATTTTTTCAAAATGAAGGAGTGAACATGTCTTGATTCCTTTTAAAGTCCTTGGAGACTCTCTTCTCCAAGCAATGTTCTTGCCATGTCTCTAGGATATGATGATGCAATTGGGCTATAGAAAGATCGCAATAATTTATATTCTTATCCTTCAAATACTTTTCTACAGCATCTGGTACATGGCCAGGGAAAATACACAGGTGGTGTTTTAGATAGGCAGGGTCATTTGCTTTCCCTGATTGAATTATTAACTTCTGCATATAACAGAAGTAAGATTCAGCTTGAGACAGATTGCATAATATGGCCGACATGAAGAGCGAGGCTGAGTGATCTGCATCGTCTTGTTGATCCTCACTATAAAATTGCTTACCAAGAGCTTTTAAGATTTGTTGGTCTGCATCATTAGCCAACAACAATTCATTTCTTCCCTGTGCAGGAAGATGTTCCCACCAATATGCTGCTAGTCCAGAGAGACCAGCAACAATAAGACTTCCTAGATATTGTCCTGTCAATGAGGAGTATTTTGTTCTCTGAGCAATGGTCCAATGAAATAAGAGTGTGATAGCAGTTTTTATCTCTGCTCGACTCTGACACTGAATGTTAAGGACAGGATGCTCAGGCATCTGAGAAATGATATTTCCTATCGAAGTAGTTCCAAAGTTCATAGGAAACCTTGGTGCTGTTGAAGTAGAGGGCATGGAAATATCATTTGTTGATGAAGGCTCAAGAAATTCAGAGGCTTCATTCTTTATCATATGATGGGTGGACATCATCTGTAGGTACTTGGGTTCTATGGATGGTTTGCAGGATTTAAAAAATCCTATCCAGTCTTGGACTTCTGCTAAGTCCGCATCGGTTTGACCAAAATCATACTCAGGTAGGTCATCTTCTTCAGGCTGTGAGTTGAACATGCCTATTGAGAAACTTCATTCTAACCTTGGTTCAACTTCTTTCTTCTTAAAACCCTTAGTGGCCAAAGAGAATGCCATCGGGATGACTTTAGGAGATCTCTTCTTGATGTCTTATAACTTCAATGGCCTCCAATATTTTTTCAATTTTTGTTGCTGCTTGAGCTATGGCAGCCTTAATTTCCTCAGCATCAAATAACAAATGGTTCATTAAGTCCATCTTAGTTTCTATGAGAGAGACCTTCTCTTTTTCTTCAAGGATGCTACCCTTAATTTGCAGCAGATCTAGAGCCATATCATCTAGATTCTGGGCAGTGTGTTTATGCTACAAATTCCCCCAATTTGCAAGCTTTACCTCATCAGGTGTAGACTCATCTACTCCAGAGGATTTGATGGGCATAAATTCTTTCTTGTAGCTTCCATCAGAAGCATACTGTCTGAAAGGGAAGTCTGGCAAATTCCTTCCCAGATGAAAGGATTTTCTTCCTTGGATTGTGGCTTCCATATCTTTGTTCTGTCTAGGAAGCGAAAAGGAAAACATTCCCAAGATGGGTCTCTTTTGCTGGTGTTCTAGTTTTTGGAGGGTCTTTCTGCAGGCACGATAGTCTTGATGCTGACCTCTATGTTCATTTTCACTCAGGCCTGTGAAAGAGATTGTTTCAGAATGATTATGAAGAGGGTTTCCTTGAACAGTCCTTCGACCTATTTGACGAGAAGAAGAGGTAGAGGTGCTTCGAAGAAGGGAACTGGCAGGGGCAGGATTTGGTTCATGAAATCTGAAAGAGCTAGTTTGTCTGTTAAAGGTGAGAGGTCTAGTAATCAAGGCTCTCTTAGTGTCTTCAATATTTCTAAGCTCATTATAACGGATTTCCCAATTTTGTGGGTACTTGATTCCTGTCCAGTCAAAGGTGACGGGTTGAGCTTGTTTGGACTTGTCCTGTTCCACCACGCTGAGTAGGTGTGAACTCTGATGGACATGGGTTCAAAGAGGAGGAATGGTGTCATTCCCGAACCGGACCACAACCAGAATTTTTAATTGGATGATTTTTGAACCAGTTAACATTGAAAATCCCTGCGGGAGAATGTAAGCTTTCAGTAAGTCATAAATATGCGGGTCATACAAGCGTACACTGTATTTAGGGAAGATGGTGCTGAAAGCCGGACCATCATGAAGAGGGTTTGTAAAGCCACCAATGACAGCATCTGCAGATTGTGAATGACGGGTATCTATTGCGACACAAAGGGAAGATAAAGGAAGGAAAGGGCAGACAAGAGGTCCAAGGACGAGTTTTATGGCTCCAAGATGAGCGTATTTATAACCTCGTTTCTTAGCCCAGTCGATTTGTTTCTTTTCTAATAAACTGATATGGACTGGTTCCTCAGATTTAGTAAAGGAGATGTCAAATGAAGAATTTTTTGTTTGTGTGCAGGCTAAATATTCCCAGAGGGATAGCTTATACACGTCTTGTGGAAGAATTGCAGGTAATTCCCAATTTGTAGAGGGATTAGAATTTTCAATATGAATTATAGAAGATGAAGAATTTGGTGTAGAGCATTCTGCAAAGGTTGATCGTCTTTCAGAGAGGGTTACTTCTTCATTATTGTCTTGGTGACAGTCTAGCAAGGTGTGAGCAGCTATATCCATTGAGGGATCCATTGAACTAAGGTTTATACACACTCTAGGGATCCTACCATAATTTGTACAATTGTGGTAGTGAATTATAAGTACAAAGTTTGGATATTGTAAGAAATGTTTCAAAGGTTCCAACCCTCACAAATTTTAGAACATAAATCAAACAGACATTAAGTGCGGCCATGTGATGGTACTATGGACCCTGCTCGCATTCATAGCCAAGGGTACTAAAATCATAACAATTTTAATGTTCATCGTAAATCGAGTTCACATGTCCAAAACTAGTTTGACGTTTTTTGACCTCATAATCTCATTCCTTTATGTCTCGACCTGGGAGTGGTCTTGGAAAAATTGACCAGCCAATTATGGAGGAAGTGAATTTCCCCACCCTGGACCTTAAAACTGCTATTCTCAAAGGCTCAAAAACTAAACAACCATGGGTATGATCATCTGTTCTTATTTCAATTTTTTGATAACAATTTCACTTTAATTTTTTAATAGCTCTCTATTTAATCTTAAAAATATATGTTGCAGGTGTTGATTGATTATCCTTTGCTTCATAGAAGCGTTGTCAAGTAAATCGAGGGCCCGGGTAAGATCTCATATCTCTTCCCTTTCGTCTCTGTGGTAAAATCTTGTTCTCGTGGATAAAGTTAAGCGTTGAATCCGTAGGAGTCTTAAAATAACTATGTTCTTCAAATTCCTTTTATGCCACGTTTAAGTTTTATAAAACTTCTAGAGGTGGGAAACATTCCTTCAACTATCTCGCCAATAGTGTATTATAATTATTTTTTTACTCAGATTATGGTTGTGTTTAGATTTTGATGCAGCCGACATTTTCTTTTATACTAATTTTTTTAATACTAGAGACCCATGAGGGATAGTATTTATATTATTTTAAAGGTTTTTATAACATACATACTTTCAACTTAACTAACCTTGTAACGGTTTCATGGTTTAGTTTATTTACAGTAATCTGATAAATTGTGGTCCTGAGCCCTTACTCTATCTAAATTAAATTTTGCTTCGTAATCCACTTCCATTACAGTTTACTATTTTGATAGAATGTTCAAAACATGTATGTAACTATTGTTTCATGGCTATCTGTAAAAAAAATAATGGCAAAGTTGTATTTATGGTTTTACCTTATCTATTTGGTTAAACATTGGCTAACTTATTTGTATCATCCATTATCTATTCGTTTTAATATAACGTGTAAGAATTGTAGCTTACTGTCGAAATCTTGGTTTTGGGCTAAGGAGACTCTACTATAATTTTTATTATTGGTTTTAATTTTAGAATGTATATATTAAAGGGACAAGGAACGTGATTTTTTCTGTGTACAACCCTTGCTGCATTTACACTACGTTGGTTTTATGAGTTTATGGCTATACTGCCATGATGAATTTCTAAAAGAATTTACTGTTTACCATTATATATTTGTGGTTTAACCCAATTAATGACATGAATGGTTGTGGAGCCTATGCCCTTCCAAACAGATTTAAAAAAAGGGGTCGTAGGGCCTATGGAGTTCATTTTTTACTTACTATTTATTTAAGTGGGGACCTAAATTACTACCGGAGAAAACATAGCTTAATTTTAAGACAATGCTTACATTCATTTCTTACATGGCTTAACTTCTATGGTTATTATATTGGATTAACAGTCATATTATTCTTAAAATGTGATTTACGGTTATGGCTTCTATGAAAACCCTCACGTGAACTAGAAATATATACTATAATAGAAAGTCTCTATTCTGTCAATTTCCTTTATAAATTGTAAATGTTTTAATCGATTTTGTGAGAGCTTTTATTTGTAATTACTTTACTACGTAATTGTATATTTAAATAGGTCATAAGGTCGTAGGTACTTTCATTACTATTATAAGGAATCATAGTTGTTTAGAAAGGTAATATTTTTTTTAGGATTTAAGAATACTAAGCCTTAAGGCTATAACTACAAGTTTGGTTTCACTAGTTGTAATTATTTATCTTGGAAATTAAAAGTTGTAACATAAATAAAAATTAGCTAAGAAAATACAGACTTCTAAATCGTTACCTTCTAAACAAAATATATATATTACATCTATTCATTGTAATAACGATCCTACAATAAAGATTCAATCTTTCTGGCACCTATTATTCAAACATAATTTTATATCTTCCTCTACTAGAGTACACCACTTCGGTGAGAGGAAAAATACTAGAGATAATTTAAATTCATTTCTCTATCCATCAGTTTCTATACAAATATTGAATCCTACAATCATTGAATAATTATCCAGATAACTTCATTTTAAACAAATTACAACTTTCATAAATAGAAGTAAAATAATGCCGTAATACAGATTAGAGTTGGAACCTAGTTGTGTTGTAGAAAATGGACTAACACCTAAGGGAGACTGTTCCACCCAACCTTTCCTAAAGCATCCAAATCACTTGCTTAAGACCTCCAAGCTTGCTCACTACACAACTAAAACAGGTATCTCTGCCACACAACAAACTTCTACAACTTAGCACTCAGTAGCAGACTTAACTCAGCAAAACACCTTAACTATCCCCTCATCAACTTCTTCATGTGCTTGACTTTTTGGCTTGCAGTAATCACAAAGTTCATTCTCTCCACAATCAAAATAAGTGGTGAGCCTCATGCTCAAGTTGATGGTTTATATAATATTTCCTAGGTCTTTGGGTCAGTTTTGGAATTTAATGAGCCACCAACCCAGTTCTCCCTCTCAGGGAACATGGCCACCCTTTTAGGGATTATGTTCCTGCAACAGCTAGAATGTGAATGCTAGTGCTTTCACTTGTCAACCATCCTTCTACAACTGATCCTTCCTCCTAATAGGAAGTGAACACTCATTTACCAGTCTCCCCCTTTTGATGCCTCGGTTATGTAAGGCGATAGAATGGTGTCCTAGGAAAATAACAGGGGATGAAAACCCAGCCAAAGGCTTCAGATAATATTACACAAGTATTACCCTATCCTCAAGCTGTTTGGTGTGGTTAACACTCGCAGATATCCGGACTCCACTCGCAGTCTTTGAGTTGGTGGGTTTTGATCCAAAAGGATCAGTCTTCATATGAAGGAAAACAAGATATTGTATGTCTACTAAACAATAGATATACCTAAAAGGAAATATAAGCTCAGTTATAACTATTATAAAAAGGTGGCTTGTGTATGTGCAGGTCAACGTGATGTAGATGCATTTATCAACTTAACATAAATGTTAAAAGGTCAATTACTTATCTGCCCAAGTCACTATTAATCAATTAAAATTAATCAACAGTGGATTGAGGGTTACATGCATTCAAGGTCAACCCGTAACTGATATCTTAATTGAAAAATTAACATCAATTAAAATTTACTGTGAAATCATTTGAAATCATTTACAGAAATAAACAATGTGTTAATTAAATAAACTCTTTCAAAACATCATGAACACAAAGATCATTAGCAAAGATAAATCAGAACTATAGATCACTATGTTTAATAAATTGCAAAATATTTGATAGCATTGATAAGCAATCCAGAGTTAAAATCAACATTCATCAAAAAACTTGATCAATAGAAAAAATAAGATCTGAACATAACTTTACTATATACTTAAAGTCTGTAAGAAATTACAAGCTTAGCATCAAACAAAGTGTCTGCAGTCTCTTCTGCTAATTTTTCCTCCTTGCCAGTAGCATCTCCTATTCTCTATCTTCAAACATTTGAAAGCTAGAAAATTACAAAGCTCATAAAGAGAAATATTTTCTAGCTCTGTCAAGTGCTTCCCCCTCCTTTCCCAAAAAGACGAGGTCGAATTTATAGCAGTGAAGAGAAGTGGGAAGGATAGCATCAAATCCCGATATGTCTAGTTCGTTCAACTATGCAAAAACGGTCGAAATAAATTCCCGTAAAATTAACTTTTGTTTAGTCACATTTTTCTCCTAAACTATTGACATATTTGCAAAACTTTCCTTCGTTAGGGGTAAATTATTAAAGTCAATTATATAGATAAATTATTAATATTGTCTTTCAAAAATCATATTGAATATAATTTAAACAATAATAATAATCTTATCAACAAGCAAAGCTAATTATTTTTTGTAAAATATAATACTTTGCTTAATGAAAATTTATTGACTCTTTCCATGGTTTGAAAGAATGTTTATTTTTTTAGGATTCAATTGAATTATGCATAACAAAGCCTTGAAAAAACCTTTGTCATAAAATTATAGATTTTTTCAAAATGACAAAAAAATATTCAAAGCTAGTTAAATTCATCAATCCTTTCAAATTTGAGAATTAAATGCATGATCCCACTATTTGATATACACCCTTTCGAGTCATACATCAAAAGGATTAAAAAAATTGTTCAATCAATCTATTATAACCCGTCAAGATGCTCTTCAAATTTATTGATTCAATGAAGTTCAAATTTGTTGCCAAGACTACCAAAACATCATATGAACTTAATTAGTCCAAATTGAAGCATGTAAATGACTCAAACACGTTCAAATAAGGATAATAAATAATTACACACAATAGTCGAATAGAAATGACATGATCTTTGAAATCTCCAAAAACCAATAAAATGAATAAGCTTATGCAGTGAATACCAAATCTAGGTGGGGAATGTGAAAGATAGCATGTTAAGTTAACCATCGAGATTGTGGAACCAACTGAAATGATAAAATCCACTTAACTGAATAAAAAATAAATAAGTAAAAATGAAAATAATGCACATTCCATAATTCACAATGTGAGTTGCGGGTTGTGGAGATAATAAACTCAACAAGTGACCAACACATACACAATCCGTAATTGCGGGCTGTGGAACATAAAACACATAGTGGAGTAAAGACCTTCCCACAGTCCACAATTGCATGTTGCAGGTTTGGGTGCATAAAGTGTGCTTATTTGAGTAACCATTTCTCATGTCCACAATCCGAAATTGCATGATGGAGGAAAGAAACAGTATTATAGTCTAACTAACTTTTTTGCAATCCACAATCCACAATTTACGGGTTGGGGGTTGCAGAAACACACAACACAATTTATTAACCCAACTACTACCCGCAATCCACAATTTGTGTGTTGCAGGATGAAAAGTTCAAAATATTTACAATGCAATCCCACAATCCACAATTGCAGATTGCGGGTTGTAGGAAAGATACACTTTTTTGAGAAAAAATAATTCCTTCCGCAACTCACCAAAAAGAAGACAAATGCATAAATTTTTAAAAATGTTAACTAAATCAATCATGACAAAGACATAGAAACCATGATAAAAAGCATGGGAATCCCAAAATTACTAAGGAAATTAAGCATCACCTATTGCATATAAAAATTTGGGCTCTCATGTTTTGGATAAAACATGGGATCAGTTGTAGCTAAAAAAAATGGTGACTCGCTCGGAAGAACCAGTTATCTCTAAATTATAATATTGAAATCTAAAAATTAAGAATGAAAATAAAATGCTTTCACCTGCTACATTTCAAATAATCTGAATAGCTTTATCACTGAATGATATAGTATTGGTCAAACTTCAAAGCTTCTAAAACATCCAAGTGATTTCCATCATTATCCCAAAACTTTTCTAAAGATAAACTCATTTTTTAAAATAAATTATTTATAAGATGTAAGAATAAATAAATTTACTGGAATTAACCTCGGAAAATCATGCTTAATCATATAAGACATATGTTGGCCACTTTTCCTAACTCGTGCGACCTAAATTCTTTGCAGCCCATCAACCCAACAAAAACCTGAGATACCGGCCTCACAGAGCAATCCCCATCGGCAACACCTATGAAGCAGGCACAGTTTCACCCGAGATATCTCTTCGATGGGTAACTTTCGGAACCATGTCTCCGCGATTGTTGAGGGTTTATAGTCCCTTGGCACATGGGCAAGGAGCTCGACCAAGTCGCGAGGATGGAGTCATTTCTACCGAACTGTAGCGCACACCAGGCATATATTTTAATAACTACTAAAGGTGTGAAACAGATTCAGCCTTAGTACTTTAAGCATAGTGGAATATAAAAGAAGCTAATAGACAGGTGCAACATACAGATGCGTGACATCGCTTGCGCCGTAGACATAAACTAATAATTATAAGCAATAGATAATAACATATTCATGAGTTTGGGTTCTTATTGACAGTGCAACATTCATTGAATCACAACAGAACTTGAATCCTAAGTATAAAGAAAACAGAAACAGAAACAACCTTACACATTCAATCATCAACACAAAAGAGAGTTCACGTGGAAACCCATCTAGGAAAAAACACAAGGCGCTCTTCATCTAGTAGGAGAAATATATGGCGCCTTCATCCTGCATCTGACTGTAGACTGTCCTTGATCTAGATTTGGGCTCAGACTCTTTCTTGCTCTCATGCTATTTGTCTTATTTCTTCTAATCTACTACTACCATCTACTGATCTACACATGGCCTGGATCGACCTCACTAGCATTTGCACCTCTCTAGTAGAGATTCTCTTCTACTCCACCAACTTTGACTGCATCCTGCAGACTTCTGAATACTCTACTACTCATATCTCACAGCTTCGTTCTACTCTCTCAGAGATATCCCCTCTGTTAACCCTTCACAAGCAACCAAGACTAAAACCACCCAACAATAACTAACTACAAAGCAACCTTTACCAACTATTGAAAATCCAACTAAAAATCAATCACAAGGTCAACTCTCTCTCTCTACTGAATCCCTCCTATTTATACTATTTTACATGACCACGCAGGGTCAACTGCATATAGAGAGTCTTTTAACTGACACCATCAGGAACCCCTTAGGCTATAGCTGTGGTGATCATGACTTGACACAAGGAACTAACGACTCTACTTACAACATGCTTTCACTCGTGTGACATTCACCAACTTAAGCCGACTTCGGCACCCATGATTGCCCTATCACTTTCAACCATTGTTCTGCACTTGTGCTAATGTTTTACCCTACAGCATCTTCCTTCCGTGCAGTTTCCCTTTTCCACACAGATGACATCTCTCACTCCTCTTCCTTCTTCTACGCAGTTTCCTTGCTTGTGCTTGCGTTGGAGACTAACTTTTGCGCTTATTTCCTACGTGATTCTCCCAGGCCCAACAACATAGTATTAAGAAATTACTCCAATACCACAGGAACGACCCTACTGTCATCCAACATCTATAGCCACAATGGGGATTCCTTTTAACCTTACTTCCAAGTGCTCTGGTCCGAGTTACTAATTTAGATGCATCGCTATACGGTGACTCAATTTACTAATGGGTAAGCATAATCATATAACTCTCTATGATTGTGGGATTGAAAATGATTCTTAAAGATTTATATATATATATATATATATATATATATATATAATATTTATGACTTGGTCTACCAAAACACCACAG